>VWZU01013206.1:39283-97831 GCA_013397095.1 Sterrhoptilus dennistouni
TTGGTTTTTTTTTTTTGTTGGGGGGGGGGTGGTGGTTGTGGGGTGTCATTTGTTTGGGGTTTTTTTTGATTTGGTTTGGTTTTGTTCTAGTCCCAGTAAAATGTTTTGGTTTCAGTGACTCCTAGGAAGATACTAGCTTTATTGTGGAGTAAATTTCTTACTTCTTACTTGCTGCTGCTTGAGGGCTCATGTTAAACAAAAGTGTTCCAAAACCGTGAGTGCAGATGCTTAAAACTTAGCTTAAGTTTACATACCCTGCTCGCTCAAGAAATATTTTTCAACATTGAAAGTAAAACCAGGGTAAAAATAAAAGCAAGTAATTTTGTTAGAATTATAGGCAGAATTTTTTTAAAAAAGAAGTAGAAGGACTGCTTTTGCTAGCATACAATTTGCTGTGTAAATAACTATGAAGATAAGGAATCATTCATAGAGAAGCAGTAAAAGCTCCTGATAGTAGAAGGTAGATAATTGTAACAATCTGTCCAAATATTTCAGTATAAATTAACTGAAAAGGAGTTATAATGAAGAAAGACTAGGATCACAGTTCATTGAACAGTTCAATGTAATTGAGTTCCTGAAGTGATATGGTATGGATTAAGGGCTCAACTTTATTGGGTCAAAGGATTAATTGTCCTTTTAAGGTGAAATTTCATGAGGTTGTTGAGCCAATTTAACAGAGAGTGGCTTGGGGGAATGAGTGCCACTTTTAGCAGCAGCAATTGCCAGTTATCTGGTGAGACTTCCCCGTTCTAAAACTTTAGCTATCATGCCTTACAGTATCTAGAGAGAAATGGGAAAACTGTAAGTCAGGAGAAAAAAAACTCACAAGCTTCTGAGGGGGTAGAGAAAGAGAGTTTGTTTAAGCTAAGTGGGTACTGCAGCAGTTGAAAACCTCACTTATTCATCACTTAGTTTGGATGATATTCAAAGGTCTTTTTATGTCTATAGGTAAAAATATATTTGTCAATGATTTAATTGTGCAGGAAAAAAAACCCCATGTCTGCGTTTTCTTTCTTAAGTTTACTTTATGGCATTTGTAATATTTGCAATAATTTGTAACTTTGTGGCCTAGTGTATTTTTAGGTTCTTTCATATGTTTGACTCCTTATTCAGAGAAATAACCATACTTTATGAGAGGTACCACCTATACTGCAGTTGTTGATAATGGGAACAGAAGTATGGCTTACAAATGTTTGTTCTGTTTGTGTGGTTTTTTTTTTATTCCATGCTTTTTTTACTTCACAGTATTACTATACTATTAGTAGGGGGAAAATAACTTTAAAAGTCTAATTTGCTTGTCTGAAGTCTATGCCATGTAAACAATTCCTTTTGACTCACATCTGCTTAGTGTTTTCACCTTTTGAGAATAGGTGATTAGAGCAGCTCCAGCATATAAATGTCATTTATGGAGAAACAGGGGAAAATACCAGATGGTATTTTTCTGTAACAGTGTGGTCACTTCAAAGCTCATGGAATTTCTGCTACTGTGTAGTATCCTGGTCCTGTAACTAATGACAACACAGACCCCTGCTGTGCTTAATTTTTCTGAGGTTTCTATAAATGGTGCAAAAAAACTCATTAGAATTACAGTTCTTTGTGCTGGCCTGAAACTTTCGTACACTTTTATTTTTCTTGATGATCTCTTTGTGGAAAGATTTTTAATACTAGACATACACATATTTTTTGATATGTGTACTGTCTAATGTATTTACATTACATGCTTCCCAAAATCCCTTGGTAACACTGCAAAATGGTTATTATCCATAAAATGGAAGACCAAAGGAGATGAGTTTGTCAATGTTAGAGTTAAAAGATGATTTGATAATACCTACTGACAACTCAAGCTCAGTCTCTGTTTCATGCCATTCTCATCTGTATGCTCCATGCTACCCTCCATGCTCAACTATTAAGAGTTATACAAGATTATATGATAATGCTTTCATAACTGTCTATATTGAACTACTTTATCAGCAGAAATGTTAATTATTGTCATCAAATATAGTGGAAATCTTATTCTAATACTGCTATGATTGAAATCAGTTTTGGGAAACAGCTCCAAATCATCTCTTCTTAAGACTTCAGATGCATGGGACCTTAGAAGGATCTCTACCTACAGCTCTAGTGATAGAATTGTTTTACAGAGAGTCTCAAGTATTCAAGGGACTTGAAAAAGATGTAAATCCAATATAAATCTCTTCAGAAGCTACATGTACAACTCTTCAGTTCTTTTGAAGTTTTCAGATAAAATTTTTAATATCTTTTCCATTCTATTATTCCAAATGCTGGTTAGAAATAGAAGAAATGCCTATCATTATCCTATGAAACCACTCTGTCTTCTTTCTGTATCTTGAAGTCACTGGCACTTAAAATGAGCTACATCCTCAGGAGGCAATCTGCCTTTCATTTGCACTTATTTCCTTAAAAGTAATTTGAAATAGGCAAATAAACAATCACAAAATTTCAAATAATTACTGCACTTAATTTTGACATTTCCTGTTAATTAGTAAGACACAACAGGTTTCCGTTTGTTTCATTTAATAAACTTTTAAGCACTGGAGAGGTTTCTGAACAGAGAGCTGTTACAACCTGCCCCTGTCAGTGAGGGTAACTCAGGCTCTTGTAAGAGATTCCTCAAGGGGATCTACTAACCCCTTAGGGTGAAATGATGCTGAATTACTGGTGTTTATAAATAAACATATATATATATAAATATATGATTTATTTTAGTACAGTTTGGTTGCAATGAAAAGCAAGTATGTAGACATTTTGGTTGTTATTATTTGCAGAAATGCAGCAATATAAAGGAATAAAGATAACACTTCAGAAAATGTATATGGAATAAAAAGAGAAAGAAAGGATAAGAGTAGAAAGACATCACCACCTGTTGATCTAGAGATGAGGCTTGATTTTTGCAGTTTCAGTGTCCATTTGTCAAAGTGATGGTTGCAGTCTTGATCCACCAGAAGTGGGGGAAATCCTGTGAAACACAAAGTCCAGTTGGTTAAAATACACTGAGGTGGGAATGCCCCAGTACTTCCTCTGGGCAGTTTTACACTGTCTGTTGCAACACTGTGGATCACACACAGTCCCCTGATGGAAGGCCCCAGAAATGAGTCTGGGGATGCTTTGTGGGTCTTTGATGGTCTTTGTGGGTCTTTGATGAGCCCTTCTAAGACATGGAGCCACCTCTCATGTCAGTGCAGTTGAGCCCAGTGAGAGGGGATGAACATTCTCAGTGATAAGAGTGAATGTTAATATCCTATGTTGATGTGACCTCCTGCAGGGTGGGGTGAGGGGAGGATGCTGGTGTGATGAAAAGCACTATCCCATCTCGTGGGATCTACTAATCATCAGCCATTTCCCTTATCTGGCTCAAACCCCAGAGCCTCTGGTGGTGAGTGTTGATCCCTCTGTCTTAAGTAGACATAGGGCTTTGCCACTACATGCTCAAAACCTCCCTGCCTGCCATCCTGGGGTTGCAAACCTGGCCCCAGCAAAGCGCTTTCCACCTCCACAAATGGCTAAATATTTGAGCCATTAGCCATTAACATCTCAGTCCCTCACAAGCACCAAATCCTAAGCGTTTGAGAGTGACAGATTGCACACATTTGCTTCTCTGACTCACTGTACATTGTGTATTTTGGCTTGTTAAAGTTATATAAGCACCAGATCTCAGCAGTTTGAGCATAAAATAATTACATAACAAACCAGTCAAGTAGTTGAGGTTGACCTACGAGTATGTTTTTTTCTGGTATTACATTTCTTTCCAAAGCCTGTTTAAGTCAATAGATTTTACTGACAAGGCTATTTTGGACACAAGCTAAAAGTAAACCTGTCTCATTCCTCATTAAGTGTTGTTATTGAAGGAAGAATTACTCACTATTGCTGATTTTCAAAACTGAAATTCTACTCAGTCTTGAGAACCTGAACTTCTCTGAGTAGGATTCTTGCTGTATTTTAATGACCTGGATGCTAACCATCAGTGTTTTACAAGTCTTTAGACTGTTTCTGTGCTTGTTGTAGATAAATATGCACCTTCACCCTGAGACAGGAATGTAAAATAGATGGGCTGATTTAGAAGAATGTAGATGATTAAAGATCATACTTGGGTAAGACTGAATCCCAATATTTTATTTAAATTGTCATAGTTTCACCCCCAAATGAACCTCTGATTAGTTCTGTAAGCATATCTTAAAGTAAGTAGCTGACTATGGATCTGTCAGTAAGGAATTCTTGAGAAAGAATGTAGAATAAATAATAGCCATTGGAAGTACCGAATTCAAGTCTCTCCATTCTATATTGAGTGCTCTGGTTACCAGCTTGTAGAGTTATTTCTGTTTTGTCTTTATTTAGCCTGTAATAATTCTGTACTTTGAGAAACAATTTTCATAGGAGAGTGCCTTGTTCCAGACTAGGTTATAGCCTGGTTATCAAGGCTCTTTTCGCAAGATAGGGGCATATTTCCTTAGTCAAAACACATATTGAACCTTACTGTCTTCTATGTTAAAGATGCCAGAGTTATGTAAAACATAAGTGAAGCATCACTTCCAGTTAATGTACTCAGAATCCTGGCTGCCTCAAGAAAAGTGGTATCTGAGCAGAGTTGTGTAAAATCTAAGTTATATGCTTGAGAACTACACTGAATATTAAATGTTCAGTCTCCATGCATCTGGAACAGTGCTTCTGCTGGCTTGGTCATCTGCTTCTTTCTCAAAGATTTTTTTCCAAGATGTTTCCTCACCTCTGTAAGTTCCTCAGGGAATGTTATCTGCAAGTTTTCATTTTAAGTCCAGCAGAGATTCAGTATTAGTAAGGATATTTCAGAGAGGTAACACATTTTCAACGTATCTCACAACTAATAGGTGAATCTTTATTTATCTCGTGATAAAGTCTTATTTTCTATATCTGTGTTTGGATTCAAAGAAAAATTAAAAGTCTGTTTCAATGCTTGATGTTTAAACATTACAGTAACAAAACTTGTCTCTCTCTCACTACAAGCTCCTTGTAAGATAGCATTGAATGTGTTTATATTGCCATTCTATTGTTTATGAATAAATGCTGATAAATAATGGTAAACCAAACTGGAATCTATTGTGATCTGAGTACAATGTTACCACATGCCTTTTTTTCCCATCTTGGTATTGCAGTCTAGAATGTGGAAGGAGCACAATAAGGCAGGTTGGAATATAGAATAAACAGAAGGAAATGGCTGATCATTTGCTTCATGATGTTACTCTAAATTCTCTGTCCTTTGACAGTGAGGCTTAAACTGGATTTTTCTTTCTCAGATACATATAAGACTATAACTTCTATAATGATTTTATTATTCTAAAGTTCTCTGTACCCTGTTTTCAAGGTCTATTAAGTAACTTTGCTTTTTGCTGTTATAACCATTTTTTAAAAATAGTATTCTTATCTATAAAATTACAGAGTGATATTGCATCCATTTAACTGTGTGACTAGATGCATTCAGGCACTAATTTAATTTCTGCTTGTCTTGAGGTCTAGCAGATAGAAAAATCCGTATTGGTTTTGAGTATTGTATTTATTTGTGTGTGTGTCCTTACATTTTCTGAAGCCCATCATGGACAGCTTGAATATGTGTACCAAATTATTTATACAGAGAATTAGCAGGATGACTTTGAACTAATTCCCAGTTGCCTGCTAAACAGAAAGAATAATTGGGCATCATGATAAAGTATTATTTACCACTGAGGACAAAATTTTGCCTCTCAGGGTTGAACAAATCATTAGGCTGATTTGAAAAGCATCTATTTTACTTGTCAATCTGGAATGGGAATCTCCTGGGTAAATAAATGAATGGCCTTTCTAGAAGCAAGCATATATTTGCAAGCTGTGTCAAAGCTCATGTGTATGCTGTGTCAGTGTATGTCATTATTTATAGATAGATATAAGATGATGGAGAGCTAATAGCTGACTGAGTTGTGGCACTTTCCAGTATGAAGTTAGTGATTCACACTGATTGAAAGAAACATTAATTTAGCAATCTCAGCTTTATGGAATTGCTATTTTTTCAGGAGTTATAGATTTTTTTTCCCCAAAATCTCAGCTTTTCACTTTCTCAGCCTGCCATGTCATCTGCAAGATACCCATTTTTCTTCCCTCATTCTGCACTAAATTCTCCTAAATGTGTAATTCTTTTGAATGTGGTCTCATAGATAGGCTATTACTGTGTTCTCTTGCTGCATGACTGCTTGTTAAGTTGTGGTGACTGAATTATGTTCCTTAGATCTCAGTTTCTTTAATAGTTGTCTTTTAATCAGTCCCTGTTTCTGAATTTTCAAAAGTGGGGTAGTTATTCTGCAGGAGCGAAGCAGAGGAAAGATACTGCTGGCCTGTTGTCGTGTGTCTAGAGTAAAGAGAGTTTGTTCCAGTGTAAGGAGAGTACTTGGTACTGCTTAAATACAGCTGGGAACAGTGGTTTTTTTCCTGGATTGCATATATTTATTTCTCACTTCTATGACACAGATAACAGAGATGAATCTGTAGAATCCATAATGTAAAGACAGAGATTTTGCAGGAAGGAGGATCTATGCTGCTGAGTTCTTTGGGGAAAAACAAGAGAAGATAATAAATACTGAATTCTCTTAGCAGAGTGTAAAGTACATAGGGTTAGCCAAACTCTTTTAAAATCCCTTTATATAAACCGAATATTTTACTCAGTTTGATCCTTAAATTTGGCTTCTGGTACATCTGAGGCTTTTTAGATATTGACAGATATCTTTAGCAAACTTGTATATGTAATTTCACACATCACCAACGTCTTGAATGATAGGCAAGCTGATATAAGATGCATAATAGACTTTTTACAAACCAGATAATCTCCTGCTATAGAACATCCATTTCAGGTAATGACATATATCTTATGAGGAGGAAATTTATAATTATTATCCAAATTATAGTAACATTTCTGGTACTTTCCAAACAAAATTTTATGGTGATGCGTGAAAAGGAAAAAAACACTCAAGAGAATAACAGTCTGAGACAAACTGGCATTCAAAGAGAGGAGCTGGTCTCCCTTGGATGCTGCAGATGAATGCACTTTGAGAAAAAAAAAAGAGTGATGGATTACATTTGATCTTTGAAAAGATTTGACAAGCTGAATATACTGGAGCCATATAATATTTGTAGTTGCAAAAACATCATTTATAAATGTTTAAACCTTGAGCACATGATCACATTGAATAATAATCCAGTGTGAACATGCCTTTTTATTGTTTCTGTCTGATACACGGCTGTAAAATTGGCCCAGAATGGTGTTTATCAGACATGAAAACATTCTTCTGAAAACTAGTGAATGAAGGTCATAGTGTAGACAGCACATTCAGTGTGAAAACGAAACATGTTTCTCTTTCTACAGTTCTATGAAAGTGGAAGAGATGAGTGGAAATATTATGCTTCCATAGTGCTAACTTAATTTACATAATTGCTTAGGATAACTATGTTTTTGAATATCTGTATTCCTCAAAGCTTTTTAAAATGCACAGAAGTTGAAAACAGGAGCTTAAAACTAGGTTTTGTGATGTTCAGGATGCTTAGCTGAAATTTTACGTTGTATTGTACTATAGATGATATTGCTATCCAGTATGGTATTGATTTTTTATTTAACATGAGAATAGTTTTCAAGCATTGCTGAAATAGGACTTAGTAGTTACTTATCTTGAGTTCTCAAAATAGTAAGAGCAGACAGGCTTACTGTGATCACTGTTAATATCTGTGCAATTAACTGAAAATGAATCTCAAGGTTTAAATTCAGTCATTGCCACAAGTACTGGGATAATGAACTTAATTCAGATGTCAAAATTGTGAAGTTTTTAATGAAAGTTCGCTTTTAACGGCTATGTATATCTATGCATTCCAAATGGGAGATAAAATCCAGTATTTAGGTTTAAACTTGCTACAGAAGATGAGTATGAATCATAACTCAGTAAATAGGGACAGTATGTCTTGAGACTCTTTGCAGTGGTAAATACTCAAGTTATGTGACGGAATATTTGGTGTCTCGCTGATTGAATTTGCAGTCACTGCAAGTCACTCTTCTGTGTGCAGCAGCCACATAAGCTTATTCAGCTGCTGGCCTGTATGTCTGGTGTTATGGACTACTACAAATTGGATGAATCTGGAGTTTTAAGTCTAACATGAGCCAGAGTGGTTCCCTTAATGACTTCAAATCTTCTTAGCATTCATCTTTCCAGACAAATTTTGTCTTAGTTAGCTAATGTAATAATGCTCCCTGGTCTTTCTAATTCAGAGACCTACTCACTCTTGTTCTCCTTGATCTTGGTAGACAATTTCCATTCAGTGTGAGGGTGAAGCTTAATCTGTGATTTCTGATTATATGCTTCTTAGCAGTACTGTGGTGATTTGTCACATAAGGCCTGTAGAAGGGATTCATAGCCTTCTATGGAAAAATCCATAGAAAGGATTATAGCCCTTTATGCTCCTACCAGATGTTCTGTACACACTTTTCTGGAAACTAAGGAAGTAATATAAATAAAAAAAGATATTGTCAGTCCTAAAACCCCATATTAGACCATTTGAAGCTTGCTCACTTTGAGATTCTGAATGATCCTTGTGATTTTACTAAACTATTTTTTCTTGTTTCCTGTACAGCTGCCAGTTAAATTGAACAACCTCAGGTACTAAGCAAAAGAAATCATAAAAAAATATTTAAATGCAGAGTGTCTTCTATGGTTGAGCACAGCTTGTATTGTCCATGAGACTATGATATGCCCAGTAATTTATACTTATCTTAAAGTTCTGTTGATTAGATTTACTTCAGATGCAACTTAATTTGTCACTAAATTCAAACATATGGGTTGTAATGATATCGCAAGAAATTTTCCACACAAGTTGTTCTAATGCTTTTTGGTATTGTATTTATTGCATTGTATGTATATTGCATTAAAAACAAATAGTCTACTGTCTCTCTGATAGTTGAAGAGTTCCATTGCAATATCCTCTGTCTTTGCTATACAAATATAATAATGCTTGAGACCAATTCATCAACCAGTTTCCTTTAATCTGTGGGATGCCCATAGACAACATTCATATGGCTTTCTTCTTGTTTTACTGTGTTACCAGCAATCTTATATTAAAATATAGGTGGGTTTTTTTTGTCTTTAACTAAGGCATCATAGAGTCCTTTGAGGGGTCATTGAGTGAATTTAATGCAGGTGTCTACCATCACAAGATAATAGGGATGTTGGTGCCATGGCAAGATGATTTGTGGTCATGCAAAGGGGGCTGCCATCCCTGTTCAAGGTGGCAGGAGCGTGGCAGAAAGATTTATTCACATTGCAGCCTGTCATTCGCTGTAGTGCATTTGGGAAGAGACTGACAAGCAGGATGTTGCAAGCTGTATGAGTTGTTCTGATGAGTTATTGCAGTTTTCATTGAGGAGATCATGTGTTTCTTCTTTTATGGAATCTTGGTACTTCTCTACCCATCTGTAAATCAGCTATCACTTGGTCTTTGAGGTTTTTTCTGCCATTGCTCTGCTCTGAGAGCACGTTGTGAAGTTTCCATGTTAGAGGATTCCTTCATTATTCCTATCTGCCAAGAGCATTGTTCTCATTGCTGTCTATATTATGCTGCCTTTTCTCTCATTATATAAAGTTCCATGTGTTCCTTTCTCTTCATAATGTGAGAAAGGTCATAGGTGCCCAGGGGTGTGATATCTCTCTATGACAGTAGAAAATGTCAATGTGAAATAAAGAATTTGTCTGCATTAATATCCACTGGGGGAATAAAGCCTGAACTAGGAAAACTTGTTACTTGTAATGAAAATCACACTATGTTCACTTAAAACAAATTCAACCTTTTGGCACTAAAAACATCCGTGGCTGCAGTTTTTGCATCCTATAAATTGCTGCTTGTGTTGTTTTTTCAGCCCTTATGGATCTATTTCCATCTATTCTCCAGAAAATATTTTGCTTTTTGAACTGAAAGTTTTCAAGCTTACAGTTTGGTCTAATATCTTCAGAAGATGACTGGACAGAAGGCAATAGCATATCTTTTAATACTATTTGTGCTGTTTGGTGCTTTACATATTTACCTGTGATTTTGTATTCTGAGCATGTTTTGAAACCATTAGTCATTTCCAGAACTCTTTTTTGCGAAATGGTATAGTATTATTACTCCTGTGTGGAGTACAACATTATAATAGAAATGGATGTTTTCTCACAAGGAAATTTCTAAAGTTCTTCAGGTGGTGGGTTTGGAACTTATGGAGTTGGTAGCCTGAAATCTCTTTCAATTGATGATTACATCTAATGGAATAAAGTTTGAATAAAAGAACTTCCTCAGCATTCTGTAGTGGTAGACTTGATTTGGTGGCACTTTGACTTGATAAAGAAGGAGTTGAGATACATCTATAAAGTCAAATACACACAATCTGCAAGTGGCTTCACATATATTTTGAGAGACTGGGATAGAAGCCAGTTTTCTTCTGGCAGCTGTGTAAGACTGTGCAAAGCCTGAGCTAAGCAATTCATCTTTACATCGTGACCATGTAGGCATGTCTGCAAAGAGATGGGCTTGTTTACAAGGGAATGGATTGTACCCAGAGCAGTGACTAACTCCAGCTATGATCAAAGGAATTTCATATGTGACACTGAGAATCGTATGTGGCACAGAGCTAGTGCTCTAGAGAAATTAATCTCCTTGGCAGTTCACTGTCGCAAAACTGTTTCTGTGCTTTTTTAGATGGTTGCATATTTTACCACTATTACAGGAATCTGCTGTATCATTAATCATATTTAGATTTTTTTTTCCTGGAGCCTTGGCTGTCGTAAAGTAATGAAAATACCTGGTAAAGTATGAGCTCATCATCCATTGCTGTTCAAATATAAATGTCTTTGATAAGATTTGAAAGAAGATGAGCCAAAATCCCCTGTTGTATTATGCAAAAGTTCAGCTTTCAGGTAACTCTGGAAAAAACACCCAGGCTTTACCTATGAAAAGAATTGGTCTTTGTCAGCTTTTAAAAACAGGCATGCAATTTTGTTAAATGTTAGTGACAGGCTCCTACCTAAGTCAACAAAATCATTTTGTGTATGAACAAATTGTTCAGATTCCTTTTTCTAGAGGAGTGTTTATCTAAAATTTGGATTCCACAAGCCTGGGACTAAATGTCAGTGGTAAAGTGGTCTCACAATAAAATTTCTTCTTAGAGAAGACATTTCTGTTAATTGTGGCAAGTTCAATCAATTATACATGTACAATATTTTGAGTAGAGACATGTTCTGCCAGGACTGCTTAAATTAAATACAAACAATAGTATTTTTTTTCTCTCATTTCTTGTGTTTATTTAAACAGATTTACATTAAAATCTTCATCTGCCTGCTAAACCTTACATCTGGATTTTCATTTAAGGTAAGATCTGACAGATAAACGGACACATTTTTCACATTTTTGTTTCAGAGTAAAACTATAAAAACATATAAAGATGGGGAGTAGGGGTGGGTATAAGTAAAAAAGGAAAAGGAGGAGATTGGAGATGATCACTTTCAAAAATAAAGAGGGTTTCCCTGCAAAATTATTTACCCATTTTCTGAGACAATTTATTGGCAAAAACAGGGGCATAGCTATCTGAGAGTTCAGCCAATCATCAGTGACTGCTACAGTAAGAGTACTGTTAGCAGATTTTCAAATAAATCATTTCCTGCTTAGTCTTTTGTGGGTTTCCTCTTTTCTTAGTGGGATTCTCAGAGATCCAGACATTACACATCTTCCTTTTTTTTCTTTTGCCTTTCATCTCCCACCTCCCCTCCAGTAAGTTGCAAATTAATGGTATGAACATCTTGCTTTTGCTTCTTCTTATATTGCCAGAGGCACTTTTGATTTGTTCCCTTTGCTTTTGGGTCCCATCTTTGATTCTCATTTTCTCTGTCTCGATATAGTAGCATATGGAAAAGTTGTATGAAAAATAATCTTTCTAAAAAATGCCACTTTACAACAGTAATATCCAGCATGTAAGGCATAAAAACATTCCATCACAGACCAACCCTTTGTGTTAATAGTTAGTTAAAAAAACCCTCACAGCCATAAGCTAGGCTGCTTCCTATATTTCAGTTGAAATACTGGTTAAAAGTAAACTACATAAATGGAATAAAATAGGGAAATGAAATTTTGCTCCATGAGGATGTCTTTTTATTTTATGCTCCTCAAATATCCAATCTCAGAGGCGGAGTGTGGCTAATTCCTGGCAGTGATAAAAAAGCTAAGGAAACACATATTCTGATGCCACTTGTCAAAAAATGACGACAGTATATTTTGGATAAAAGCCCATGCGAAGGACAAAAACTAACATGTACTTCATGAAGAATGTCACCATTTTCCATCAATACTAATAGAACCCAAAGTCATTCTTTGCAGAATTCCTAGTTAAAATATGTATTTTCTGCCTACTGGTAGCACCATACTGGTTGTGTGTTACCTCAAACTGCTCTCATTCACTGACATCTTTCATGGTAACTCCTTAGGATTTTATTTATTAACATATTTGAACATGACTTTGTTCTTTCTGTGATGGAAACTCAAGCAGACTCCATATGAGTGATTGGCCCAAGCGTGATCTGTCTGTTTGAAGTGAAAGAACTGAATAATCAATTTGAAATCAGTGGGAATTATTGTATGCTGAAAAGAAAAAACAGGATCCAAGTAAGTCAAATCTTCATTGCTGGGATCAATTAAAGAGTTGGATGTTGAATAATGGTATGGTAGAAGTATTGTGTCCAAATGAATTATGGAGACAAGATCTTCATTGCTTTTTATGAAGTTGTGGTTAGTATAGTTTCAGTTTTACTCTGACAATTTTGTTCTCTTATTCTGTATGATTTATGGCTTTCAAACAAATCAAAACAAAATGTCTAGACAATATTTTATTTTTAGTTCTGGAATAAGGCACAGGTGAGGCAAGTTCCCTGCCCAGGGATATGCAACTAAGAATTTTTTTTAACAATTAATTGACTTTTAAAAAAGTAAGAACTGCCATCAAAGTCAGGACAAATGTATGACAGAATAAATAATTACTTTTTGATCTTAGATATGGCAAATTTTTAATGTTTTTGTGGTTCTGTGGATATATTTTAATTTTGGAAACAGGAAATGTTAACATGAGTGTTAGTCCAGAAGATAACACAGCACTGTCTTGCCGTGTTCAGCAAGGGGCAGCTCATTAGAGAAATCACAAAAATTTATATATCTTACTGCCCACCAAATGCTGGGTAAGGGAGAAGAGTGAACAATGAACAGTGCAGAGTTAACCATTTCCAGAGAAAACAGACAGCATAGTGAAAAAGGGACAACAGTGATAAAGGAACCAATTCTACTGCTGCTTAGTGAGTCTAATGCTGCTCCTGGAAATGCAGATTTATGACTAAAATGTAAGTGACACAGCCATCATTGGCTCTGACTAGGTATAAAGCACTGAACAAATGGAGGATTAAAAACAAAGGCAAATACTCTTTATGTTACAAAATGTCTTTTAAATAAAAAAGCTGGCAAAAATAGACTTGTATAGAATGGAAATATCAAGAGAAATGTTATTTTTACAGCGATTTACTGGAAAATTCCTTGAAGAAAAACAATTCCTTTACATAGAACATTTAATGCTAATGCCACAAGAATTTTCTTAGCTATGGAGTTTCCATTGAGGTAACTCTCTAAAATGTTTCATTTTTGTTAGGTTGTAGACAACCCAAATATGGCAAGGGAGATTATTTCAATTTTATTAATAACTCTAAATAATATTCAGAGAACAGGAAAGATAAATCTCAGGGCTAAGCAAACATTATTGCAGTGAAAGGCATTCAAGGCAGAAAATAGTGTGAGGTAGATGCCAAAGACAAATACTTCATATGGTGATTATTCTTTAAGCAGATGGTGCATAGAGGACTAGACTGGTTCTTGTGGCAGAGTAGGTATTGCACAGCACATGTTGCTCTAAGAATAATGAAGACATTTGCCATCCCCAAAATTAAGGGGAAAATGCATCATGCTATAACTAATGAGCTGTCTGAGTTATTTCTGACTCAGTTTATTAAGAAAAGATTGGAGCAAACCACAGCAATAAATCTCTAGGACACATCCATCCCAGACTGATTTGCATTGAAGGTCATGACAAAGTTCAGCAAAAATGCAGATCTGAGCAGAACAACTCTTTGTGTGTAATGGATTGCTGTGGTGGTTTTTTTTTGGGTTTTTTTTTTTTTTTTTATTTCCCTTTAAAGAATAATAATGATTATTATATCATGATGGATAAGATGTTAGGGACAGTATGTACTTGTGCATGTTTGTCTTTCAGTGTTTGTCACATCCCCACCTGTAGCTTTCTAGCTAGAGTGGAAAACATTCAATACTGAACTCCACAAGTTCATTAAAAAAACCCAAGTAGCTGTTGAGTCATACAGAATATTTTTTCTGAGGAGACATTAATACTGCTTGATTTTATTCATCCAAAAAAAATGCCTCACACAGAAACTTATCTTCTGTGTTATGAATGAAAAAAAAATATATATTTGAAGATGTAGTTTAGGACATGGGAACTCATTGTGTATCTGACTCTGGTGTATGTTCATCACTAGATTCAAACTCCATTTCAGTGATCTGATTTCTGTGGCAAAACCAAAGTATCTAAAATACACTTCAGTTCCTCTAGGATCTAAACTTTCTCCATTAATTTCATGCGGAGATAAGTATCCCACCTTAGTAATTTTATTTACGTTTTAAGGTTAATCAATTAGACAGTTAGATACCCTCTGAGCAGTAGTTATCCATATCACAAATCTGGATAATTTAATTTACATGCCATTTTAGATGGCACCATTTTATATCTTTTTATAGTTCAATGAGGGGATAAATGGCAGTAATGTAGATATACTAAAAATTAAAATGTGAAATATACTAAGTCTTCAATGAAACCTAGAGTGAATTTCTGGGTTTGTTGTAAGTAAATTGGCTTATTTTTTAACATGTGAGCACTAGTTTATACTCTGTGGCTAATAATTAGTCTGCCTTTCTTTCTGGAGTTCATCAGTGTGGCCCTCATTAGCTTAGTGATGCTGCTCCTGTTGTGTGATAATGACACTGTGTCTTCTTTTCTTCTATTTTATTTTTATACCTGGCAATATGTAGCCTTGCATGCCTGAGATTGTAGTGCTTGAATAACAAGGTTGCAGTAGATGAGAAAATTATTCTTCTTAAGTAAGAGAATAATTTCCTACATATAGGGAGAAACAGTACTGCAGAGAGACCACTAATCTGATAGTTACAGTATATTTTTATAGAAATAGAAATATATTCCTCCTTGTGAAGGTATCTCAGGAGTCATACTCATTATTGCTATCACTACCAAAAACTTCTGGAAGAAGACCAAATAATTAAAACATCCATCAGCAATGAAATCTCTAGTCATCTAGTCTCTGCATTAGAGAACACTGACTAAAGGATGAGGCAAAGTCAATTTAATTAATTTCAAAAATATTCCTATTAAAATGGAATGAGAAAAACATGAAATTGAAGCAAAAAGAATGATATTTTTTGAAACAGGGAACAGAGAAGGATGGATTGTTTTTGATTCAAAAATATCAAGCTATTAATAAAAAAAGAACCTAACGGTGGCCAGCTAAAATGAATGAAAGGCTTTTTTTTGTCAGTTGTTTTGTTTCTATTCAATTAAAGTTAAAGCCCTTAGTTTTTTCATGTAGAGCAAACCCTGAAGGCAGTTTCATTTAATTCCTTCAACAGGTTTTACTTTAAGAGAAAATTCTTACAAATCTTGTGAGTCTCTCTTTCTGCAATGTTGAAATATATAATGTGAACAAAGACAGACAAGGATGTGGTGTGTCAAATGAATCTGTTTCTTAAGTGTTCCCGTGCCTCTGTAAAATTGCTTTTTTCCCATAGGCCGATTACGCAGTTTGCATATGAAGCATTTTCCTGCCAGTGGTATTTTGCTGAAATAAAATTTCCCCAGGAAAAGCAATACTTTTTGCAGGAAATTTCCATTTGGTTCGAGGTCAGGTCAACTTTAATCTCCCTGTTGCCTGAGTCACTTTGTTCTTTTATATTTTTTGCATTGTATAGAAACCAGAGGGCCCAGATGCCCAAGACACCATGTGCCCAATTATGTCCTGCCTCCGTATTTGGATAAGTGGGATGGATTGCTACCATCATCAGAGATTGGTTTCCATGGACAGAAACTGGAACATGAAGATCACACAGGAGGATGAGGTGCTGGAACTGGACCCCTGATGAACCAAATGTTGTGCTGTGATAAACAAGCCTTTACCCTTAGCAGCCTTTTAATTCTTCCCTTTCCATATGTACATTTTAAAAGAAGGAAGAGGTGCTGATGATTATTTTTCTACTACATATCAGCATGGTCTTGCATGTCTTACGTATCACTTTTTTGGGTAGAAATAGCAGTGAAGATAGCTGAGGATTGCTTGTGCTAGCAAACGTAGGGTCTCTGGAGCACTGTTGCCACCCTGTATTCATTGCTATTATCTCTGCTCCATAGATGGAAGCTTGAATATGTCTGTGTCTTTTGCAGTTTGAATTTCTCCATAACCATGATAATCTCATCTGTGTTTGATATAATTTAGTAGTTAGAGTGACTCAAAATTTTCCATCTCTTTTTCTTCCTTCCTTCTCTACCGGTGATGCAAGTGAGTTTCTTACAGAAAGTAGGAAGCTTGGGCTGGCTATGTGACTTCTCCACTGCACTACTGCCTCACTAATAAATCTTCTGGAAACTACAGCAGCAACTGTAAGGGCTTATAAAACAAGCTGAACCAAAGGTGCCATTGTACAGAGCCAAGCTGGAAGTCTTAACACGTGCAGGTTGGATAAACTATTCAGGAATATTGCAGAGCTGACTCTATTTTGATTTTAGCAGCTGTAACAACCTGATCACCAGTCTGTTATAAGGCTGTAGCATACAACTCTATGTGAGCTGAAACAATCCCTCGTTGCATAGTGAGGGTGAACAATGCCCTTTGGAAGTGTGAATTGGAAGCAGTACTAGATGAAGTAATTTCATTTCCCTTTGTTTTGCAGAAAGTTTTACCATTGCTCATGAACTAGTCAGGCTATTTTTTTTTTGTCACGTGTTTTATGTCAACTGAAATTTAAAGCGTGTAGAATTAGATACATTGAACAGAAGACTTGAAGTCTTATTGATACTGTCATTCATTCCTCACTGTTCTTGTATTTCAGCAGGCAGAAAAGTTATAATTGTTAGACTTGTTTAATAATTTAAGCACCTCACAGAGATGAGGTTGGGTAAAGGTGAATATACTGAAGACACAGTTCAAAATACTCCCCAAACACTTTGTCTACTACTACTTCTTTGAAGTGACTGAGCATTGGAAGTGTATAATTTTTTAGCAGTAAAAGCCTCTAAACAACTTGCTGCTTTTCTGAAACTCTCAAGTTGCCTTAAGTCATTTAGCACTTATCTTCCAAATAAACCCACTTAGAATGCAGATGCTTCTGCTTCCATGTATAAACATGTATTAAACCTAATTAATGATTAATAAATTATTATTATTATTATTAATACTATATATTTTTTTAAAAGTGGAACACATGTATAAGATATTTTTACAAACAGGTTTATAACAAAATCTTGCTCATGTGGGAAAAAGCTGCATGGCAGTGAAAGAAGCGACTCAGTAAAGTGCTATTTTCTTTCTCTCCAATGTTTGTTCATTGGGATCAGTGCAGTTAATTATCAAAGGCTTCAGATAGGCTGATAAACAGGGAAGTCTCATAAATATAATAGCTAAGTTTATATGTGCTAATGCTAAGTTTAGGCTTATATATGAACACTCTTTTCTCATTGTTCAGACAGTTCTTTCTGTGGTCCTTGATGGGGTTGCAGCCTAAAAAATGTCTTCCATTGACACTCAGGTGTTATTCAATAAACATTCAAAGTGTAGCTGATTTGTTTTGGGTATAGACATGGAGGTGGGCTGGTAACTGCAAGGGAAATAGACAACAAATGAGGTTTGTAAGCATAAGATACTTGTTTGCATCCTTAATTTGACAAAAAGCTGATAGAGAGAAAACGAAGAAGAAAAACAGAGAGCACATATGAATGAAAGAAGAATTAGAAGATGCTCGAGATTGGAGGAGAGGATTTGAAAGTGAGGAGATAAAGCTTTAAAATTTCTTATGGGAGAATTTGCTTTTAATTCTTTAAGGGATAGGAAGGAAGAAAGTAAAGCATGTTGTGTAGACTAGAAAAGTACTACCTTTTTACCACTTTTCTCTTTTAAAAAAATAGCTATAGTCATTACAGTGTTATAAAAGGAAGCAGGACAAAGGGATAGTTTGATCAGTGAATCAAAGGTGACATGAGGCAGCTAGGAACAGAGAAGTTATCTTGTCAACTGGAACAATGGAAGAACCAAACTAAAGGGGTTTGACTCAACTTCAAAGCAGATCCACTGAAAATCATTTGAAAATAATTTTCTTTTAGTGAATAGCATGTGTGCCTAAAGTATTAGAATTGTTCCATTAATTAACTTAATGACTTTCTTTAAGGTATTCTATTTTCTTTTCTTCCTTTTTCTTTTGGTGCAGTGTATATCTAGTGATTAAAACTCACAAAATGTACTTGTGCATTATTGTCTCACAAGTCTAATGTCAGTCAACTCAAGTCCACTCTTCATTTAGCTTACTAAGTTTTCTAATTATTATTATTATTAATAATAGTAATAATAAAGGACTCTGTTAAAGCCTGATTTTGTTTTTTAGAGTGGAAAACATGGAGTAAGCTGTGAGTGGTGATGTATTCTGCATAATCTGTATTTAAAATCCAGAATGCTGTCTGCCCTTCAGACCTGATTTGTTTCCATGGAAAGTCAGAATGTCATAACAGAGTTTCTACAGTTCTGAGGTTTTATGATCAGTTTTTTCCTGATTTGTTTACAGCTTCTTTTTTTAACTTATTTTATTTGTGTAACAGGTAGTATTTATAGACTGCAGATTGTCTTGTAAATTAGATTAAGGTCCTTCAAGGTTATAGAAGTGCCTTAGCAACACAATTTCCCTCCTAAGCTATGTTTCAGAGAAAAGAAGAAATACTGCTGCTGTCATGGCTGCTGAATTCAGTGCTGCCAGCAACTCTGAAAGCCTTTGTAGCAAACAGCAAGTCAGAAGCAAGTGTAAGACAGAATGAACATTTTCAAAGCAAGTCCACTAGCATCAAACTGTGAACACACAGCGTTGGACAGACAAAAGTGTGTTATATCATAAATCACATAGAAAAAAATAATTTTGGAAGTCATCAGTAACAGATGACTGTGGTGAAACAGTGAGGCAGGGAATGGAAATTTCAAATAATTGCAGGTGCAGTAAATTGAACTGGAAATGAGGGAATCCTAAAATATTGTAATTGGCTTCAATCTCAGATGCTGGGCTGCACTCTGAATTTTCAGCTTGAAGACAAAATGAAGCCTATGAAAAATAGATATGAAGAACTGTAACTTTTTGCTAGGTGGAGGACAGGAAGGATGGAAGCACACTGTGCTTTATAGGAGCTTTTTTCAGCTGTGGTTAAGGCTGTAAGTAATTGATAACAGGTGACCTAACTCAGCAGAGAGAAGCCCTAACCCAATTCTGGGAGAATTTTGATAACAACTTTTTTTAAATGTACATTGAATTCAGGAATATATTTTTAATAACCAGTTGCACAATATATCACCAACTGCTATCAATATGGAAATTCAATTAATCCTAACACATTTGGAATAGTCACAGTAACACAGGGCATTTTCTTCTCCAGCTGTCACTAGTCCAACACACAAGGCTGTGGTACAGATGGAATTACAGCCAGACCAGGCTTGGCTGTGCTCTTGCAGAGCTTCTTGGCTACTTGTGCCACAGGGAGGAGCTCTGCAAAAAGCCACGTTGAGGAGAGTGTTGGCAACAGTATCTCAGGGGTGAAATGCACCTGCTTCAAGCCCCGGGTCATTATTGTGAGACCAGAGACTATCCTGGAAAGCAGGTGCTTAGCAGTCAGAGATGCTCTGGTGTGATATAACCTGCGTGGTGCTAGGAAAGGGAACCTGCAGGCTGTGTGTTTCCCAGAGAATTGTTACAGGAGGAAAGCTGTGCCTCTTCATTGTTTGTGGTAAGAGCTAGCTTCACGTCTGACTTATATGAATTGAAGGTAGTTTGTGTGTTTCCTTAAATCACAGCTTACAAGAAACCCAACCGCTTTCCTCAAAACTCCCTGTGGCAGAAGGGCCAACATTTGCCCCCAAATTTGCTGTATCAAGGTGATACCCACATACAAAATTTTTGCCTGGAAGTAAGCAGCTGAACAAAACACAACTGGGGAAAACAGAAGAATAGCATGCGGTGACTCTTGCCAACCCTGAGACTAAAATAATCCATGTCTCAATAGCAAACACATGATAGATATGTTCTAGTGAAAGGTATTTGTGCAATACATCACATACATTTATACTTTAATGAGGAGACTGTTATGACTAATACATAATGTGTATGGTCTTTTAAGGCCAACAGATATGTACTGAGCAAATAAGGTAGATTTATAGTTTAATAGTCCCTTTTGAGGACATATAACAAGATAAATTTGAAAAATGTAAACTATATCCTCTCCAGAGCAGTAACTGTAAGAGACCAAATGTTTCAGTTCAGAGGAAATTTCTGTTATTTATGTAAAATCTATAACCTTAGCGGTTACTGTGAAAAAAGTATCAGTGGAGAAATCTTTAGTATGTTAGTAGTATTTCATAAATCACCAGGAAAATAAAATATTTCAGCTTCTGCAAAGTTCAAATGTTACCACTAAGAAAAAAAACCCCATTGCATAACAAGTTACTGTGCCCTAATTAAAACTAAGAAACCACATTTTTGAAGATCAGTATACAAAGTGAATGTATGACTTCAGAGCTGTGGTATGAGAAATGAGGAGTTCTAAGGTCTATCCACAAACTTTGATAAGGAATTGGAATTCTTAAGCAATTTTTAAAGTTGAATTGCCGTTTTGGACATTTTGCATCCAAACATTTTAGCAATTTTCTTTTCCACTGGTATTATTGTTATTTTATTAGAAACCAGAATTCCATGTAAAGATGGAGCTTTACTGTGCTAGAATTTTTGCTGTGTTAAAGTAAGAGTAAAAGTGCAGCTGTCAACTGACAGCCTTTAGGTTCAGGTTGATAAAAGCTGTGAAAAAGTAATCTGCAACTTTGTGATTGCTTGAGTTCAAAGCATGCATATTTGTGAGACTAAGAACTAAATATGTGTGTGATATAGTAGTTCAGGGAGTTAAGGGGGAATAGGTATTATTGCTAACCAAAATAGTTTTTCAGGACACTCAAATAAAGAATATAGGAAAGAATAAAACCCCATCTTCTTAATTTTTGTTTCCTGTGCCATATCTTTAGTTTATTTGCATGATTATGGAACTCTTGCCATCACAGTTATAAAGAATTAATAGAAACAGAGACTGGTCAAGAAATCACAGTATTCAACAGTCACAGAATTGGTCAGGTTGGAAGAGAACACAGCAGGGTGATTTGGTCCAACCTCTCTTCTCAGTCAGGGTCTTCCTAGAGCACATGGCACGAGATAGTGTCCAGAGGATTCTTGAAAATCTCCTGTGAAAGGGATTCAGTGTTCCGTGAACTGGGGCTTCCTTTCTTTGTGGTGGTATTTTTAGATAGCGCTGAACCAAACTGGAAAATTGGCAACATAACAGACATTGTATTCCAGATATTTCAGGAGGTATGTCACCTTCTGATCCTTCCCCTAATTTCTAGGCCAAGTAAAAACTCATTTGGGTTCTGAACTCAAGGGAAGTCTATAATGCAGTGGGAAACTTGACTTACATCTTTAATCAAACCAGCGGGCATAGGTAATGGAAGTATCAGAAGAAATTTTGGTGTGGGCTGGAAAGGAGAATGTTTGTTTCCACATGCTTCTCTTGGCCATCCCACAATGAGGCTGGAGCAGGCTGGTCTATTCCTGCTGACATTACACCCCCTGCCCATGGTGCAGTTGTACCTCGACAGCAGGGTGGCAGCAGCAGTTCTAAATCTGGTGATGGACCAACAGCCCACGGTGTCTACTCTGCCATGTGGGAATCGTGGCAGTCTCTAGGTGCCATCCTACTAAACTGAGTCATGTTGTTGCAAACCCTGAGCTTAGTAACAGGAAAAATAGCTATGAATTTTTAAAAATATAATTTACACTTACAAATTATTTTTATATGCTTTTCTTTGTGCTGAATTTATTCAATACTAAATGACAGTGAAATTCTTCCTCAACATGTTTGAAATTACATGTTTATGAGAATAGATATCAATGTTTTCTCTTTAATTAAAGCCCAAGGAGTCTTTGTTCAGTCTGCATTTATTTTTCAGTTGTGTGGGTGTGTATGCGTGTATTTTCCTTAAATTGTATTTGTGCAATGTCATTTCTTCAGTGAAAGGTTTTGAAGCGATAAAGTGTTGCAAGTGTTACCATAGCAATAAAGATTTTAGACTATCAAAAATAGTATCTTGTTAAATCTCATTGTAGGGTTGGTATCCCTGCAGTTCCAGCATCACTGTCTTTTTCTCAGTGAATTTTGTGTTTTCTTTGAAGGATGGAATGAATGTGACATCATATGGTAATCATATATGAAATGGACATGTCCATTAGCAAAGGAACTTCACATGAGAATGAAATCTGACTGGTTATGAGAATAAAATAAAGCATCATTCCAAGTCCCAGGAAAGACACAGGATGTGGCAGTTTTCTAATTTAAACTACAGGAATCTAAGAATAAATATGTTAAGGCCAGATTAGTTGTGTAGATGAGTAGAAGACAAAGGAGCATGATAGCAAAATCTTATGATCCCTGCGTGCCAGTTTTAAGTGTATGGAATTAATATACTATTAATTAAAATCTTCCAACAATGAATATACTCAAGAAGGAAACTTTGGACAAAATCATTTGAACATTCAACCATTGATATTAAATGAGAAGGGGTTTGTAACACTGCAGAGATATTATGATGTATAATATATATACATATGATTCATTAACATTAATAGTGACAGGATATTTCAGTTTGTCAAAAGTTTATTTTGCAAAATTATATACCTTCTTTTGATAAATCAACCCCTTGTCTCAAAAACCTTTTTCCAAATGTTGGACTCCACATTTGAAATTTGTGAACTAAATTTCATATCAAAAGATGATTAAAGGATTCCTAGTGCTCCAAGTCATCCTGCATGTGCTCAAATTCGATATGTACTGTGTAGAAATCACTGTACCTGAGATGAATGCTATGCCGTAGTAAAAAACATGTCATACTCACAGTAGGAAAAATTTTGATTTACATTCTGATTTCTTTTTTTTTTACTTTAAATATTATATATTGGAAAATTTTCAGTTTCCTCAGTATATTTTTAACTCGTGCATAAATCCAAATAGTGAGGTTTCTGAGACTTCCCACTGTTTTTCTTCCCTTGCAAGCCACACTGCATTTTCTGCAACAAAATGTAAATGTTTTTATGTTTAACATCGGGTTAAAGGAAAAATCAACTTCCTCAGATCTCTTCTTTCCTCATGCCTTTCCGTCTCCATGTGGTTTTTGAAAGTCAACCTCCTTTCATGTTTCCTCAGGTGCTTCGTAACACAACTGTGAAAGCAATGTTGCGGTTTCATTCATAATGCATATCTCAGATACTTTACTCTTTTCCTGTGGACAAAATTAGGGATAAAAGATGTTGGATTCTGTGACAGGACTTGGCATGACTTACAGACCCGTTTCATTTAATCTGCAGGTGTTTGCTTTGGAAGGCAATTAGGCATCTCTATTCTTTTGAAGTTTTCCATACATTAATATCCCCATCTGTCTCCTTGCCCTTTGAGTTTTTTTAGTGTGTTTCATAACGTAAAGATCAATATTGAAAAGGTAGTGGCTTCTCACATCCCTGTGGATTTGTGATGATTTATCAAATATAAATTATTAACCTAATAGAGTCTGAGAGCTATACTAAACACTTTTCTTTTTAATGCAGTTACACTGCTGTTTAGTACTTGTGGGATAGGTGTTTACAGAGTTTATTAGAATTATTTCCTATATTAAACTTTGTTAAATGACCATAATATTGGTATATCTTTTCCTGAAAAAACATAACTGAATAGCCTCTGCCAGAGTTTCTTCCACTCTGGCAATTGGCAATGCTTTAAACATCTGCTGAAGTCTCATTGCTTGGTCAGTGGTAAGTCTGAAAGTCTTGAAATAGCAATATTGGCTTCTGCAACAATATTTCAGTAGGAATTACACATCTATAGTTGTATATCGTGATGCTGCATCTCATGGCAGTATTATCTCAGGAATCAGAGTTTATATCCAGGAATGACATCATAATGTATTTAATACCCCATAGTGCATAAATAAGAAATAAATTGTCAGATATCTGGGTCATAATCATTATTTGTAAGTAATAATGTTTAATTTGCAAGTATTTACTAGCTTCTTATTCAGCACAGGTGCACCATCATTATGATAAGCTTACAGACATCTTTAGAAGTGTTACCAAAGTAATATATTATCTATGTAATTATACAAAGAACATTTTTTCCAATTGAAACAACTTTTATATGAATCAGGAAATTATCTATAAATAACAGAGCTAATAATTTATCATTAGTTGTGATTAAATTACCAATTTATCAGAGCAGTGTTAGAAATTACAAACATTTCAATCAATTTTTTAAATGAAAAAATCAGTTTTTATGTTGCTGGTGAGCTTTACACTTTTCTTTCTGTATAGGATGTAACGTATCGTGTGGCCATATTTCCATTTTTATTGTTGAAATAAGAGGAATAAAAAATACCAGTGGCATAGAACACATCCATTTTGGGCAATATCTTTGTACTTTATTAGAAATTTACATTTTTACTAATAAATCAATAGTAACTTTTGTAGTAAGAACGGATTAAATATGAATAAGGCTGAGATCATGCATATTTATATATTTACGTGTGGCTTTTTGTTTGTTTGTTTGTTCAGAAGTAGGAAAAATGCTTTAGAATTTGGATATGCCAGCATTGCTTTTCTTGTGTCACTCGTTTGGCCTTGCCTGTGCCTTCTTTGGTAGCTGAATATTAGCTTGAAAATATATGTATTAGTGTCTGTTTCAAGCGATCTGGTGTTTCTTTTGAATCCCATATTGATTAAGCCTTCTTTAATTATTTGGAATGTGAAGTGTCTTGCTGACAGGTTTTGAGAATGCAAACCTAATGACATTGCATAGGCTGATTGCTCTAAATTACGTGGGGCACGCAAGGTTTGTTTACAAGCTCTCAGAAGGAAGATAATGTGGTTTTCCCAGTGCAGACTGATATCAAAAGAACTCTGTGATGCTCCTATTGTGCTGCGGGGTATGATTTGGTTATGTTATTGGATCATTTGGTGTGTTTGATGACAAGCGAAAGTGAAATACCAGGAACATGCAAATAATGTTGTACTTACAGTGTTTTGTAATTCTTCCTTAATTAGCTGCAGGGCAAAACCAGTCTGCTTTTGAAAAAGGCCCCGGAGAATTTCAATTTTGCTAAAATGATATCTAAACAATGGTTATGAGATGGCTCTGAAAATGGGGAGTATGCCTTGTTCTTTTTGCATGTGTCATTTCTGCCAATTTTTAAATAATATCTTTATTCAGTTCTTGCTTCTAAATAAAACTTCAAGATAGGCCCTAGTGTTGGATTCTTTAATATCCAGTATATTGCACTCCAAAAATCCCAATCCAGTCAAAAAGGGAGTACTATCTATTTCAGAAAGCTATGCCTTCATTAGGTTGTTCTCTCAAATTCTCTAGTAACTTCCCTCAGAAACAATGGGTTTTTCCATTAGGAGCACTTGGTTTTTTGTATTTTTTTTTCCAAGATATAATAGTAAGTTCAGAACTACAAGGACACTAGAAACTGCAAATCTGCAGGTTTTCAGGGATGCTTCATTATCATTTTTTCACTCATTGCACTTAATCTCAGGAAAAATGTGAATTTTTAATAACTCCTCCAGATAGATATTCAATTTACTATTACATGCATATACTTGTGTTGGAAGAAGAGCTAAAGATTTGCTTCTACAAAGACTTTTTGTTCATGGTAAGTGATGCACTAGGAAAGTAGGTTAAAATATGTTGCTAGGAAACAGAAGAGGATCCTAGCAACTGCTTCTGAAAATGAAAATTGTATGCCTCTGTAAGGATGGAGCTTCAACCCACAGCAATCCAGCTAGCTAATATTGTTTTCTTAAAGATGATTAATTCTGTAGCCTCGATCTTTGATAATTTATTAGTAAAATAGTATTTTTTATTTAGAATAGTGTTCTTAGAGAAGGAAAATGATTTTTCATCCATTATAGTATCTTACAATGTACTGGTAACGAGCTCAGTATTTAGCTGGACCTCAATTGTGAGCTTTTGAGATCCATATTCCTCATTTATGTGCAGGACTCACCAGTTAGAAAGATGCTCATTAACCTATGGCTTTATGCAATCAATACTCTAACAGAATATTTGTTTTATTGAATTTTTGTTGTTATGTTCAGGGATTAAACATCTCAGGGAGGAAATATGCAGTTTTGATCCCAATTTATTTTTAGGAAAAGAAATAATAGCAGATTTTTGTAATATATGCAGCCTGCTCTTCTTTCAGCACTATTTTCACTTCCTTCCTGGACTTTCATTTTCCATCTTCTTTTCCCTCTTGCTTTTGTTTTCCACAAAAGTTCACCTCAAAGCATTTTTACCTTTTCTTTTCTGTTAAACCTTTTCTCCCTTCCTCTTGCATTTCTTACACAGTCAACATTCCTTCTATTTTTCCAGACCTTGTCCTCTCTTCTCTCT
Organism: Sterrhoptilus dennistouni; assembly: GCA_013397095.1. Lineage (NCBI taxonomy): Eukaryota > Metazoa > Chordata > Aves > Passeriformes > Zosteropidae > Sterrhoptilus > Sterrhoptilus dennistouni. The sequence goes on from VWZU01013206.1 coordinate 66,204, forward strand.
CTTACTCCTCCCTCTTCCCTGATGCACACAGTTATATTCATTTTCCCTAGTGAACCTTTGCCTTGGAAAATAGGGCATTAGTTACAGGACACTGTAGTGCTACAGTTCATTCTAGCGTTGCTAACTCCTTCAAGGCAGAGAGGCTTTTATTGGTGAAAGCAGCAGAACAGTAGTGAAAAGTCCTTTTTATCTTCAGTGTGTAGGCTAATGCTGTGCAAGCTCAGGACTGCTTGATCTACATCCACATGACTTTTCTATCTGCATATGTATAGGTACTTAAATATAGTCACAGCATATAGTGTGTGTATTCTTATGCACATGTGTGTAAGGCTGTCTTGATCTTTGCCTCAATGTCAAGATAAAATTCCGATATAGGAGTACCATAAAATGGGTCAACATGTAGAGCTGGTGTAGGTTCCAGCATGTGTTATTCTTCTGTATTATACACTTGAGTCAATCTTGGAGCAATAGAAGGAGTTAAGTGTGTAACAAACCCAGGCAGTTATTGTGATATGTACCCTGCAGGTGAAGGCCTGTTAAGGAGTAGGAAATCAGAAAGAGCATAGAAATAAGGGATGACAGATGAAGAAAAGACAATCAGATGTGAATTTACTTTCTGCAGCTATCTTGAGTAAATTACCCATGCATATAGGCAAATGTTGCTAAGGAGTAACTTTGGAGAAAATGTAATTTATGAAGTGGGAGATGGTGGAAATTACTGGAAGACAGCAATTCCTGAACGAAGAATCATGTCCAAGGCTCATGTAGCACTCTAAGTATTTCCCTTTTAGAAAAATGTTTCTCTTCTATGCTAATTTCATGGGTCATTGGAGAAAGAGATCCATTTTATACCTGCATTTATGTTTTTGTTTCTAAGACTTTCTTTGACACTCCTTTCTACTGTGGCAGAAGGAAAGCTATGGTATGTGTGCTGCAAACATGAGAAATGCACCTGGCTTCAGTGTCTGTTAGACCAATCCACTTCCAAACTTGTGCAGTGTGGAGATTCTGCATGGACTCACTTAAATAAAGGTTAACTCTGCCTAGAAAAAAATTATGTACAGTAGCTGGTAAGATAATAATAACGGAGCATTGTCCGTTTAAGGGAACACACTTATTTTGAAGTGATTAAGAATGTAGTGCTTGTAAACACAGTGGAAACCTCAATAAGTTAAGAAATACTAAAAAATTATTAGCCCTGTGTCAGGGTTCTTGATTACTAAGCAATTGAATCTCTCAGCCTGCTGAATATGGAGTTGAAGTTTGATTAAGTTAGATCTCTGTGATGTGAGCTGATCTCCCATTTAAGTCAAATAAAATCCTCATTGTAGGAATTAGTTTGATAATCTTACTCAGATCCTGAAAATATTTTGCTTTGCATTACTAAACCACTTAATTGGTTATTGAAAGTTGGTGAAAGTTTTGATTTACAATACATTAGGTCAGGATGAAACAGCTCTGTTAAAAATGGTGCTAGCACAGAATAAACTCCAAGTGTATTCCTGTTTTCTTTTGCCTCATTAAAAATAAAGACTGATCATATTAGATTTCTGCTTGTGTATATAGTCATGTATTTGAGAGCCTGAGGAATGCAGTGGGGGAGATGGATAAATCAAGAATTAGCAATGATTTCTCTATTTTCCACTACGTGTAGTTCCACATCTTGCTATTTCCTTCAGTGTTGTCATTTGGCTTATTTCTATTTGAAAGAAATACCTTGCATTTCATATATTCAAATGCATCATTTTTGAGGACCTTGGCAGAAAATTGGCTGTCATGAATAATTTCTCTGTGAATGTCAGTCACCTAAGTCTCTAAGCATGGCTGAACACACAACATGTTTAATGAAACTTTAAAAGACCCAAAAATTTGGTTGACGTGAGCAAACATTTGTGATTAAATTACAGATTGTTTTCAGTCCAAAGCACACCAAAAACAATCCTAATGGCTCCAGTACCTTAAGAAGGATTAAAGAATATGTGTGCTAAAGCTGACAGTGATCACTGATCAAAACTTCAGTCTTTTTAGCCCGAAGGTAACTGGGTCAGATTTCATCATTGTAAGCCTTAAGGTATAAAATAGAAATTAAACTTGCATGGTGATGCAAGCTGGCTATGAAATTAGGAGGCCTTGGCTCACAAAATATGAAAAGTTGGCATACTTAATGGAAATGATGTTCAAAGCAGTTCACAGTAAGAATGAGGAAAACAGCTTGTGCTGCTTTAGAAGAATCAACAGCAGTTCTCTTCTTGCCGTACTCATATTTCACACATTAATAAGTATTAGAAAAAAAAGCAAAAATAATATCAAAGCATGTGTAGATATAGTGATCCTTTGAAGTTTCTAAATGTTTAGAAATTGTCTATTGTGAAACTTGTGTGTAAAATATAAAAGGTATTTTTTTGTGAAGAAATAAGCATTTAGGAAAAAATCCAAGTGGCTACTTATAATAGTATATTTCCTTCCAGAAAAAAAAATCTAGTAAGAAAACTAGCACTTGAAAACAATTTAAACAAATAATGAATAAAGACATTTTACTTTTGATACATGTTTTTATGGCTGCATTTGTTACTGTACAAGAGGAATTTCTTCTGGGGAGACAGGAAGACTATTTATTCTATCTCAAAAGCATAACAGTTAATTAATTCTTTACATTAGATCCTAGGTTTTTAACTCAGCAAGAGGATCAGAATTCCAAATGTACATCAGAAGGAAGCATTACCTGGTGAGAATATCTGAACTGTGAGCACACCATGTTAGTTCTAATTTTACTTTTCTTTTCAAAATAGAAGCAGGGCTTTGTGTCTATAGGACTCCTGAGATATGGGCAGGGATCTCTAAAAGAGCACTGGTTAAAAAAGAAGTCCCATGTTTCCCATGGTCTGGGTGTCAGCCCAGGAGCCTCAGTGCTTGTCGGAAATATCGGCTGTCACAGTTCAACAAAAGACTCATCCCAACTCATTGTGCTACAGCACCTCCTGAGGAACACTGGGATCCCAAGAGCCAGCATTAATCCTGTGGACAGCCAGGTAAAACTCTGAGTGGTGCACACAGAAAGGAATAAGGCCCTCTTCAGCAATTTATGTGAAAGTCATATTTTTCTTTTTGAGGTGCTCCACTAAAGACAGAAAGTACAAAGGGTGCATGATGCACTGTTGAGTAGTTGGGCTGTGACCATCTTGTGTTTGTCCTGAACTGTTTCAATGTGATGTGAACTCCTACCAACTTTTTCCCCCTTCTTTATTTTTGCCTGTTGATCTTTCAAGTAAAAACCCAAATTAAGGCTGTACAGTTTGTTTTGTGTCACTAATGAGGAGAGAAAATGATGACAAAAGATGCTAATTTAGAAAAACACAAGTGAAAAGTGATGATGAGAAACTGCCACTAACCTGATATGTAATAAAATATGCCTTCAAAGCAGTGACTGGCCAGTGGATTACACTCCCATCTAAGACATCTTGAAAATAGACTAGATACCTGGGGGTGCAGCAGGACAGGGAGTAGAATATGCTGCAGTACTGGTTGCTGCAGGAGCTGGAGCCTGGTTTTTGACTGCTGTTGTGCACATGTACATGTTGCCTTACACTACCTTGAAAGATATCCTTCTCTTTCTTATATACCCTGTGCTCCTCCATTGCTTCAAAGCTGCCACTTGCAGCAGGCATGTGTATTTAGCAGCTAAAGCATGAATAAATCAAGCCATGCCTTGTGGCTGGGCATATTTATTTAGCTGTTAGAGGTTGCATGTGGGAAGAAGGCATAAAACTGGAAATATCAGGAAGGACTGTGATGTTAAGGCATATAAGCACCTAAAAGCTGGCAAGGGGTTAGAGGGTGGTCCTCCTTGGAAAGAGAAGGCACCAGACTGGATCCACCTGAAAAACCCTCACCAAGAATTAATTTAATGCCATGGACTTTTGATTCTAAACCTTAATGATCTGTGTATACTTCCTATTAAAATGTAATTATTTTTGGCTAAACTTATTGTCTGCCAGCTATTTTGGAAATCAATCTCCTAATAACGTTCCATTTCTTGAAATAAACTTAGGATATTACCAGTGATGGAAATGTAGTTATTTACAGGGACTTCTGCCGAGGAAAAAAATATCAGCATAGGACTGGAAGAACAGATCTCTCAGACATATTTTCTCTCTTTCTCACACACAACATATCTTTATATTGCAGTATGTATTTAAATGCAAATGCATCCAGACCCATATAAGAAATTTAAGAGGTGATTTAGGAAATCAGCAAAATTATAAACAAGCATAGCTTTCTTGAATAGTACTTGTACACAATATGGTAATGTGTGCACGAGAGAGGTAATTATGAAAAAGGAGCAGAGCATGAGCACCATATTTATGGTGATACAAACAGAAATAAAATAAGTAAGAACATTAAGATTCAACTGCAATGTGTAAAGGCACTGTGGAGTGGAGGCGTGTTCAAGCAGTGGGCAGATTTCTGCTGGAAGGAGTGCTCTCCCTGACTAAGTTCAGAATACACTGGGAAAAAAAAACATTATGAATAATCATACTTTGACAGAAGTTAGAGAGAAGTAACACTGTTTTTATTTTTTTGAGAAATAAACCGGACAACCAGACAAAACAAAAGACAGGAAGCATGTGTTTTCCTAAAAACTTCAATACAGTACTTTGAGTCAAAAACTTAGGAATATGTTACTCATCAGCTTTTCCATAGTTTCATTGATAGAGTGTCCTGTTCTGCTTTGATATATATGCTTGATTAATATAATGATTGGTTTAGTGTAATGATGATTATATGATGCTAATTTTAAATGGTTAAGGTGAAACTCACCAGCGGAAATTGTTGGTCAATCTGCAGTAACCTAGTGTAATATTGGTTACTCCATTTTTGTGTATTCATGCAAGCTTTGTTGAAATCACTCCTTGTATTAATGGGGAGGCAAAATTGCAGTAATAGTTTTCATTTGCATAGACTGCCTCCTGATAGCTCCTCCAGGAACACTGAGAAGCTTCAAGAAGGTTTCAGCCTGACTTGAGGGGTGGGAGGTTGTCTTCTTCTGCCAGCAAGTAAAAGGAAAAGCACAGATAAAAAGCTGGTGCTGCATGTCGGCCTGGGGTTTTAGCATGGCTATCAGCTAGGTTAATTTATTTATTGTGACGGGCCCTTATGTGTTGTATCTGGCCCTTTGTTTTTGCCATTAGGCACCTGGCAAAGGGCTTTTAAAGGGTTCAGCTGAAGTTGAAGCAATAGAACCAATGTACACAGTGGTTAATTAAATTGGCCAGAGTACTTTTGGCTCCAGCTTTAGGGAAATGTCTTGTTAATGTTTTCCAATTTGCTTTCAATGAGCTGAAAATTAATAGCAGCACACTATTCCAATATAGAATAAGATATTTTATCAGAAAATTTCAAATTGACCTCTATAAGTTTGAATTGACCTCTGTCTATGAAAAAAATCTATTTTCAGTGTGCTGTGATAGCAAAACTACTGTCAAAACAATAATTTATATAATGGATCTTTAAGATTTCATGCAGTTTTACTAAATATCTATAAAATTACCAGCATTTACTTTTAAAAAGAGTTATAAGGCTGAACCTCATTTATACTGGCTTTTAGTGGAACAGTAAACTGCAGCAGAAATTAAAGGAGTATAAAAAGTGAAAATATCATGTGTATTATGCTTTCATGCTGTCGGTGCTGTTATACCATCATACATTTCTTATTCTTGTTAATATTCGGGTTTCCAAATCAAGGAATTATTGAAGAGGGGACTTATATTTTAAGGAAATTATTTTTTTAGGAATTCAACAGAACTATTTAAATATTGGTTGAAGTAGGATCAGTTTTAAAATGGAGGAAGAAACAAGACTACAGTACACACACAGAAGTATGTTTCTGCTTTGATGTATTCTTTTTTCCCCACACACACTCTTGTGTATAGTTCTAGGTCATTTGAGCAGAAATTTAAAAATAGTCACCAAAGATTGTTTTTTCCCTCCTAAGAACTCAATTCAGCGGAAGCATTCAGGCTAGAGTAGATCTGTAGAACGCTGGCTTTCTACCTTTGCATGTAGAGTGGCAAATCTTGTCAGTAAGCCTTCCAGTATAATTCTTGACAGAAACTTTCTGCAGTAGCTTTCTCTTCTTTGACAAATATCTGAGAAAGCTCTATACTGTATTCAGTTTTTACAGTAAAGTCTTTAGGCTTGTGCTTAACTCTATGCAAAATGTTGGGGGCTTTTTTTCTGGTTAAAAGCTAGTACTTGTTGACATTGTTCGGGCCATCCCCAGACAATTCATGCTTCATATTTGTATCCTGAATTTGAATCTACATTATTTCCCTTCCGAAATTTCTGTAAAATTATATGATACTGTACAAGTAGGGCTCAGAAATCTGAAGCTGGCTAATGAATGTGTATGTACTTTTTAGCCTGTTAGACCTTATCTTTTATTTCTACCCTATTTGTAATATGAAATTAGCTATTACAGGTTAATTTAAAGAGGTAATAAAGTCAAGAGCTTTGACATGACAATCTGCAGATACTTCAAAATGAAAATATTAAGTATAAAGGCATATAATCAAAAAACATCAGGATTGATAAGGAAAAGGATATAATGAGTTCCTTTCTTATTTTTTTCATTTAATAAGTTTAAAAATCCTGTTAATGTTTCATTTATATCCTGGTTCTCATCTTTTTGCGTATTGCTGTGCATGGGTTCCTAGGAATACCACAGTGCTTTAGCAACAGGGGAGCTAAATAGCTCACACTAGAACGCTAGGCATTATCTAGAGTTGTATAAAGCTGGCCTAGAGGAAAAAATATTTTGTGAGTTATTTAGGACTGAGCTATGTCATCTGTTTTCAATCAATCAGCTCATCGATACAAGTTAAATATTGATAGCCTTACTGAAATATCAATTGCATTATTAATAGGGGGATGTTATAAATTAGGTAGGAAGCTACCACTGAAAGATGTAGTTAGGAGTTGGAAGATATGAATAAATTTAGAGAAATTCATAAATTTAGAACAATTTTTTTCTTACACTTCACATGTAAATCCTTTAATTTTTTATGTTTGGTTGGGAAATTTTAATCATTTTTATAGAATAATTGTGAAGAGTAAGATTCTGATGATAATAGGCTAGATGTATATTTTGCACATGCATGCCCATAGAAAAATATTCTTATTGTCCAACAACTCATGCAAAGTCAAAGGTACTTGAATATGTCATTTGAGAGAAGGGCTCTGTTCTTGAACTGTTTCTCACAGCAAAGGTCAGAGCTGCAGTAGCTTTAAAAACTGCTAAACCCTTATGTATCTTTGTGGTAAAGTTGATGTGTGGATTCAGATAATTGCAAATTGACTTTCCAAACCCTACCTAGCCTAAGCAGGGCTATTACACATGTTTTGATGTTCTACTTAAGTGTTGCAAAACTCCGAAATGACATTTACTGCTTTCATATCTGTCATTTGGCTCTTACATCTCTGCTGTATCTGAATACAACCCAAAGATTTCTGAACCTGGCTGCACCTAAGGCCCTGATGAAAACTGCTGTTAATTGGTTTCATGATTATCTAAGTTTTTAGGTCTTCACCTTTGGCCATACACTTGCCTCTCAAACTGAATTATCCTCCTGTGATTTTCCTTTCAAAATCAGTATGCTTCCACAAAAAGGCTGTGTTTTGAAGAACTAAAATTTAATGATGTTTCATCAAAAATTCCAGACAAGTTCTAACCTTTTTCTAGACCCAACCATTTTCTTCTGATTATAGCTTGCCTAAAATCACACTACAAATATGTGAAGGAGGACATGCCTGCACTGGCACAAAGAGGCAGGTCTGAGCTCCCTTGGGTTGTGTTAGCCTGCAAAAGCCAGGGAAAGATTGGGCAGAGACACCTATGCAATGTTCAATTAAATTCCAGCTACCTTAGTGCAGCACTTTCACACAGCCTAATCTAACCAGATGAGAACTCGTTAGTTCATTGTGTTCACAACACCATGTAGAATGTGATAATTTTACTTGTGTTCTCTACCATCCTCTGTTTATGAAATCTGCTCCTTCCTCTTCCTACCTTCAAAATTATCCTTTTTTCCATCCATTCCAAGTAGTCTCCAAAGGGATGGAGGATGATGTTCTCTCTTATCTGTATGTGAATCTGTGTCTGCAACACTGGAAATGAGGGATTGTTTTCATTACTTGAACTTGCTTAAACTAATTCTGTCCCCACTGATCTTAGCTGGTAGATAAGGAAAAGTATGCACCTGTAGAGGGTAATTACACAAAACACCTACAGTAAATCCAAAGCATGAGGGGTTCTGAGACTGAATTGTGCAGATACTGGCTACAATGTCCATTCATCATGGCATTTTGGCTGGAGCTCGGATATCAGAAATCTCAGAGAAATGCACAACACTTGCTGTGTTAATAATGGAGGCTAGGATTTCTTGCATACTGACTCCAGCCCCACTCCCAGCTATAAATCCAAGTTTGACTAATGAAAAAGTAATGCAACTAACAAGTGTCATGTAGAGCTGCAGCACAAATGAAGCCCCATTTCCTATGGACTGGTGCCTTGTGGTTGTTTGGCCTTGATGGTAAAGGTATGAAAATCCTCTGGCTTTTCTTACAACTGAATATTTAAAAGCGCTGGCATGCAGATTCTTAGGTATCATAAAAACTGCGCACTCCTGTAGCTTTTCCTTCAGCCACAAACTTACAGGATCTGATCTCAATCCTCAGTTTTATATTTCTACGGAATGTATGGGAACATACTAATCTTTGAGATCAATGTCCTTCTGTTTCATTTCCGCTGAAATCAGATTGTGAGTTCCAAAGCTATTTAGGAAGCACAAATGGATATGTATGGACTGTACTCAGACAATGTTTGACAGCAGAGCAAACTATGGCAGAAACAGCACTCTATTTTTTCTCAACCGTCATTTGTGAAAAGTTAGAATATATTTTTCATAATTCTGGATGTCTGTAGGGGAAAATTGTTGTCTTAAAAATTTCTGCTTTGGCAAGGTTGGGCTAAATCTTGATTTGTGCCTTAGGAACTAATGCCAAATGAACTAGCTGTCTTGGAACTTTCAAGACACAGGAATAGGATGATGGACAATAAAGCAGGAGATTACAAGACTATAGACTTGTAAAATTTAGATTGGTTTTGAAGCTTCAATTTGGCACTAACCTACAACCCAGTTGCCAGAAGTTCATAAGGAATGCTTTGCCTTTCTTGTACAGTAACCTTGTCTCTTCTTTCAAACAATAATTTGGAAGACAGTTCTTAATATTTCATAATTTTGGTGACTTTAAACCTTATAAAGTAAATCCAGATACCTTGGCTAACTTCTAAAGATCAAAGAAGAAACTGTTTAGTGAAAATAAATATTTCTGATTGTGTTCATAACATTGATTTAGTACTAATTAAAACAGAAAACCTAGTTTTTCTCTGAGATAATATACGTCTGTAATGCATACAAATTCTGGTTTGAAAAATATAGTTTATCAGAGCCTTTAGCACCAGTAAAATATTATTCTTGGCAGACATCAGTTTCAATGAAATTTGAACCACAGTTTGTGCAAAGTTCTCATAACAAATTAATGCATTCATTCATGTAAGGCTGAAAAAATCAGACCAGCAGTGACCTGTGCAAAATAGGGAGAAGTCTGGAGAATGAGCCCATGGAAGTGGCATTGATTACATGAATCTTACTGCCTCTTCACAACTTCTCATGCCTAACACAGCTCACTTTTCCTCTGCTTTAGGATGTGACCACACAACAGCCCTTTCTCCCTGCTGATGTTGCCTCGTGATGCTGCTCCTCTGATTTCTGCAGATGTATGGAGAAATCTGCCAAGAGAGACCTGAGTTATGAGGCAGAATATTTATTTCTCAGGGGAGTTACCTCATTGGGAACCCTCTTTGCATTTGCCAAGTCGATGCACGTTCATTCACTGGACAGTGAACAGGCACTTACACGTGTACTTACTTACACATGCACATAGACAGAGGAACAGTAGCTTTGAATCTTCATCCTAGAAGTAAAAATATCATGTTTCAAACTGAGTAGCCTCTGCATTTGTGAATTAAATGGCTTTTTTGTAGCTGAACCTAATACAGAGATATTTGCAACTCATTTACCATATTCCTGAGGTATAGAACAGAGAAATGGGAGTTTCTGAAGGCGGCAAGGGAATAGGTACTCTGGTTGCCAGCAGCAATAGAAAAAAAAAAGCATGATATTTTTGAGAAGAAAAGTGTTGTTTATGTCTGGAATTTTTTGTTCTTTTGCGGCACACATATTATCTATTTTAATTTCTCACATCCTCACCCTTTTGATTTGATCTCAGTGTTCAACTGAGCTATATTCCAAGACTTCCAATCTGATAAATATTAAAACTCAGGGGCGTAAAAGAAACCTGTTAAAACTCAGAAATAGTGATTTTCAGATTAGTATGCTACATCTGTTCTAACTTCCAGCCATGGACACTATTATCTTGTGGCCTTGATGAACAGTAGAGGATACTGAGGAACATGTGGAAATCAATTTGCTATGCCATAGGGTACTTCTGGAAAGCCACACAAACCTGTGCAGACTCAGATGCATCCATAAGCTCTATATAAGTAACTTTTTTTTTTTTTCTCTTGCAATTTTCAGATCTTACTGGGATATCTGAAATGAATGATGCTAGACTGATAATCACAGATAAGGTGCTTTGTTAATCTATATCAAGGTACAAAAGAACTCTTTGAAGTTCTTTTAAGCATGTTCCATAAAAAACCTATAAAATATATATGAACACTGAAGTTGTATAGTGGTGACTTTTTCTGATTACCTTTAGAGTTGTCAAAAATACAATCAAAACCCCTCTCAATTTGCAGGTTATTGTTTCTTCTGAGTAATAAGATTTGAAAAGTATCTCAGTTACTTAGATTGTTAAGCCCTTTAAATAGTTTTGAAAAAGGTATCTAAATAAATTCACTTTTCTATGGGTGTATATGAGAAACACCTGTAGAAACAAAACAAAAAATGATGATCGGGGGGTTGGAGTACCTCTCCTGTGGAGACAGGCTGACATTCTCCTTCTAATGTTCAGCCTGGAGAAGGGAAGGCTCCAGGGTGACCTTAGGGCACTTTCAAGTACCTAAAGGGGCCTACAAGAGAGCTGGAGATTGGCTTTTTACAAGGGCATGGAGTGAGAGGATCTGGGGAAATGACCTTATGCCGAAATGAAAGAGGCTCCCTGGAAATATTCAAGGTCAGGTTGTCCATGGCTCTGGGCTCTGATCTAGTTGAAGATGTCCCTGCTCACTGCAAGGGGGCTGAACTAGATGAGCTTTACAAGGTCTGTGACATACCCAAAACATTCTATGACTCTATGAATAATTTCATTAATCAATACCTGAAATTTAGTCTGAATAACATGTGATATTACATTCCTATGTCAACAATGACTACAATGTGCATCTGTTCAGAAAAAAACGAGTTTGTACTTTTAATCAATGTTTTCCAAAGGCTTTTGTGAAGTATATGGAAATGCTTCTGAGGATCAATATAAATGTTTCTAAGACTAAATTTTAGCTTGGTGATTTGAAAACATTGGGATTTTGAATTTATCTTTGTTCACTTTGTACAGTAATCAGAGTATTTACAAACACACAAACTGTGACATCCATGATTAAGGGCTGGTAGAAAAATCGGGGGAAGTATTGTGTGTTCTTTCTTCTCCTCTTCCCAGACTTCCACTTTTTGATCACTGTCAGGAGCAAAATATGAACTAGGCAGACCTTTAGTGTGACTCATGTTCTTGTAAGTACTTTCTGCCTCTTTTCTGTCACTTGACTTGTATTCCATTACAATAGTGAAGCCTGTAAGCTCAGGGACTGTACATGTTTTTTTCACTATGCCCTGCATAATGGGTCATTAACCTTTGCCACCTTTTGGTTCTGCCCTGGAAAAGGAGAAACAATAGCATGACTAATAACATATACTACATTATTTTCTCCTTCTAATGTAAAACTGTAGGGGATTGATTAATCAATTTAGGGAAATAAAAATGAACTTCCATTAAAGTGCTGGGAATGGAATTAAAGAGTAAGCTCAAGCACTAAATCAATGTTCAGGTAAGTATATGATCTTTTGCAAGTTTACTGAACCTAAAATAAGCTAGGACATTTGGGCTCCTCTTTGTATACACCCATAATACCAACACCTCTATTCATGTTTTAATGCTGTTACTTTAGTAATCCCAGATCCTTCAACCAGATCATGACGTGCTGATATCCTCTGTTTAATCAGATTTCCAGTTAATGTGGTGGTTTTTATAACTGTGTAAATAATTTGAAAATAAATATTGCAAAGTTAAGTGAAAATAAACCAAAATATGTGCATCAGTGATATGATTGACAGTTCAGACTTAAGTCTAAAAATATTTCTATGAGATTATTCTGTAATGAAGTAGTCTTTTGGCTTAGAGAAATTCTTGAGGTACTGGATGGATGTGCCAATAAGGTGTTTCTATATACTCAGACCTGCCTTAGGCTTTAGCTGGGGGTAGAAGATACAGGACTAAATGCACAACTTCTGTGACTCAGAAAAGCTGTTCTTTCCCTAGACTGTTGCATGCCACTGATACGTGCATCTCATCTTTTCCCCCTGTTAATTTCATCAACTAAATCAAGGTTTCAGATGACATGGTCCATTGAAGCTTCTGATAGATCAGTACATTATTTGAATGATTCAGTATTTCTGGCATTGGATTAGATGTGTTGTTTTAAGGATCAATGGAAGCATGCATGCATGACCTTAATGTCTCTCATAACAGAGTAGAAATGCATTGCCACTTCTCTTGTTCATCTTGACTGTTCTTCCAGAATATACTCTATTATTTTACTGTTGTAAGCCTTGTCAGCCCATGTTCACATTTTAAAAATAATCCTGCTAAAGAAAATAGATGTAAGGTATCTCTCACCAGGCTCGCTAATTAAGTGAAATAATTGCTCTCAGTTATGTTTTGCTGACTGTTTTTCACAGTTAAGTGACATATCATTGAGTGTGGCCCATCAGAGTGTGTAAATTTCATTCTTTAGCAAGGACTCTGAGGACATGCCACTGCTCCCAGTAATACCCTATATATCTATCATAACTGAACAGCGTAGTTTCTTCTTGAAAGACTTAAAATACTTAAAATAAAATGCCTATGGTAATTGTAAAGCCTGTTCCTAATAAAATGCTTATCTGGCAAAGAGACATTTGAGTATTTCTTCCATAATGATATAAAAGCATACGCTAAATATATGGAATGTATTTTCTTTATGGCTGAATTTGTATAAATTAAGAAGTGTACCGGTACTTTTTATATTAAATACTGATTTATATTGAGTTGAATTAAAGCAAAATTTGGCACGTATTTTTATATTATCTTACAGTAATATTCATGCTGCAAAGCAAAATATATTTCCCAAAGTTTCAGACCTTGTTTCTGGGATTTTAAATGTTCTTTCTTGAATTCTCACATTTATTTAATATTTTACAGTTCTCTAAGGCAGAAGAAAAATTTTTGAAAAATAATTCCATGAGACTTCTATCAGAAGTCCAGAAATTATCCAGAGGGAGACTTCTGCCAAAGGGGAAGCAATGCTGAATCTGATGGTCACCAACATAAGGGGGCAAACCAGGGACTTCAAGACTGGAGGCAGCCTGGTGGAATTGGTGGAGCTTTCAGTCCTAAAGGATTTGAGTCAGTAAGAATTTAAATTTGGCACCTGAACTTTAGGAAAGTAAACTTCTCACTCGTTAAGGGGATAGTCAATTGGATCCCCTGAGAGACTGCCTTCAGGGACAAGGGAGTGAAATCGAGCTGGCTAATATTTAAGGTACTCTTCCATAAAGTGCAAGAGCTCACAATTCCCAGGACCAAGAAATTGAGCAGTGAAGGCAAAAGACCAGAATGGCTGAGTCAGGAACTGCTGGTGAGACTGAAGGGAAAGAAGCAAATGCACGATCTGTGGGCAGGTGACCTGGGAAGGGCACAGAGTTAATGTATGGTTCTGTACTTGGCAAAGAATAGCAGGAAGGGCTTCTACAGGTAGGTAAACCAGAAGAAGAAGGTCAGAGAAGGTGTGCCCTCTTGATAAATGATACTGGCAAACTGGTAAAAATGGAGAAGGTTGAGGTACTCAACAACATTTTTACTGAGTCTTCAGTGACAGCTTCTTTTCCCACACCTTCTGAGTGGATGGATGGCAGGATGGGGGAGCAATGTCCCTCCCACTGTAAGAAAAGATCAGGTTCTTGACCACCTGAGAAACCTGAATGTACATAAGTCTATGGGATCCAGTGAGATGCATTCCTGTCTCCTGAGGAAGTTGGCTGCCATTTACCTGAACAGTGTTAGCTGCAGGCAGTGAATAACAGCTCCCAGAATGACATACTCCATTATTGTTAAAAAGTTGTCACTGGACTGTTAATACTCATGCAAAAAATTTACAAAATATATTTATTTTATTACTTTTTTAAAATGATGCTGTCATTCTGTAAGATTTAGTTGCAATTACATTCACAACGTTGAATTTATTCCCCTGATGAGTATTTGGAATGGCTGAATCAGTGAGAGCATTTGAATCTCTGGTGCCAGAGAGTCTAAGCTTGCTGTATTAGGATAACGCTTTCCTTATTTCTTCTTGCTTTTTAATGGAGTGCCTCTTTTTAGATTTACTTAGAAACTCCTATCTCTTATGCCAGAATGTTTGGCAGCTACTGGAATGATTTACTTAGTTGTGAATTTACTATCTTGCTTTTAATCCCAGTGAAATGATCCACCTGCCTGATATTGACTTCCTTGTTATTTCCTCTGATAAATCTCAGAAATACGATTGGTATACTGGTGATTTTTTTTTCCTTAAGTCTGCTAATATTGTGTATATTTTAGCTTTGTCATAAAATATTTTTGTTCAAATAATAGGCAAAACCAGTCATACTCTGCCACTATAACTGTCATAGAGTATGAGATATCCATAGAGTCACCAAAGAACTTTCATTTCTTAGCAGAAAGTTAAACATCTAATGAGTTAGTATTTAATCAGATAGGCATAAGCCCAAGTTTTAGGAGGAGAGGTACCATGCCCCAAATCACAGAGCTACAGCATTCTAGAGCAGTTAGAACTCTGCTGATGATCAGGGATGCATATCCATGCTTAGAGAGAGGAAAGATTTCCTGTTCAGAATGTTGGAGATACAAAGTGAGTGTATCACTGTTCAAGGGGGAAGCAGAATACTTCAGATTGGAGCATCATCTCCCTAAGAATCTTGCCAGGGTCTTGCCTGTGTAACATTTTTCTTGGGATACAAGATTTTTTATAAAAATATTCCTTTGTGTATGTATTTGTTATTTTCAAAAAAAAAACTAGCATCCTGAATTAAGTAAAGTGCCTCAAAATGATATTTGTAGCAATTAGTGAGTTGAATGAATGTAGTCTAGTAGCTAAACTGGAAGTAAGAAGGGATTTCTGTTCTCTGGTTGTTTGGCATGTAGCTGTTGACTTTGAAGGAAATGGGAATCTATTACAGCACTTTGGAGCTATACACTTATGTGAGCAGATTTTTTTTTCCACAAAAGTTCAGCAGTGGAGACATTTAATAGAATGAAAGTGATGTTGTTTCAATTGCCTTCTATTTGACTTTGAATGGCTTAGAAGAGTTTAAAGTTATTTCTGTCATGTTTTAAGAAACGTCAGGTAAAGTGGGCAGTCTGGGAGCATTATTTCCCAGCCTCTCAGATTGGAGTTGCTAGATTTTGTAGAAATAAATGCTAATTTCAGGAGTCACTTAAATTTCTCTTTTCTTCGACATTATTAAATATCGTGGTTATGAAACTAAAGAACCACTTTCTCATATTTGATGGTGTGTGTGTTTCTGTCTGCACATGTCTGTCTCCTGCCACTATTCAATGACTGCTTTAGTTTTGGCAGAGAAGTGACTGAAAGTGTTGGGCAAACACTAAGCCACTGAATTTTTTGTGTAAAATAAGAAGCAAAGCCTCTCCTAAATCTGGTTTCATGCCAAGCCTTTTTGTGGAGGTATCAGTAGTGAGTATGCTTTCAGAGCATATCCTCACATATCCTAAGGTCTCCGAAGAACAGATGATTACAAAATCTTTTGGGGTGATTCACACCAGCAGCATCAGAATTTGAGAATTTCAAATATGTGATGACATAGGGAGCAAATACTATGTTGGACAAGTACAGCCATTTTAGATCACAGGGAACCAAAGTATTTATTCTCCAGAGTATCTATGCTTCAAACCTTCTAACATGAATTTAAGTCAGAGTGGATACTTTTTCATTGCCTCCACAGATGCACTGCTCTTAGTTCACTGGTAACTGTTTAAATCACAGTAGGTGGCTAACCTTGGACTACTTCATTTTGTGTTATTTTCTCCAGTATAACTGTATAAAGCAATAGAATATGGTAATTGGTAAGGAAAGAGAACATGGCACACGTATTACAGGGAAGGGCACTTAAAATGCAAGATGCCATTTTCAAAATATTTAAACAGTAACATTTTCACACTTTGTATTAACATCAAGGAGATTTTTCATCTTATCCATTAGGATTATTTCTTTCTTTAAATAGAGGACTTATTATTGTAATAATTTTCAGTTTATCTCTACTATTATTCTTGCATATATATAGTTGGTTTCCAGAACAACCTAATGTGCAAAATAATAGGAGTCAGGTGTGTTCTACAATGAGCACATACACGTCTAGTCAGATGATGACAGCAACACTTCTATCTGTAATCCAGTTTTTCTGTGATTTTGTCTTTTAACCTTTGTTTCTTTTACTTTTCTGTACTCATGACAAAGTTGCAGCAAGGTTTGCATCTTCAAAGAAACCTCTTTGGTTTTGAAGTTCAGTCCACTCAGAAATGGATGACACATTACTGATTTAAAGGCAGAGTTTCATAGATTTTATAATGAGAAGTTTTATTTTCAAAATATAAGCTTTTTTGGTGTGTTCAGAGAATCAAACATCTCCAGGAAAACTGCCACTTTTTCTTTTCTCCCCTTTCTTTTAGTGGTGCTTTTAGAGACACTAAATTTTTTCATTTCTTTCTGGAGGATTTTGTGTTGAAAAAGCAGCCTTTGCTGAGGACAGTGTCATGCTCACATAACTACATGCCATATTTTTCTAATTTGCACCACAAGAGAAGAAATAAAGTTTATAGCATTTATCAGGCACTGGGTAGAGTGCCAAATCCCAGACAAGGTTTTTCTGAAGTCTGCACGTGCCAGGAAGGTAATGGATAATGGATTGGTAGTAAAATGTCAATGCCAGGGGAAAATACTGGCCTGCCATGAGAGTCCCAAAAGGAAAAAGGAAAATCGTAGCATAAGAAGTCTATTGCCAAAAAGCAATGAGATCAAGTAAATGAGTGCAGCTGCCAAGCAGCAACATGAGTGACATTTTTATGGTTGTGAGCCTGTTTTTCTAATTCTGACCTTCCCAACTGAATAAAAATGCACTAATGTTAATTCCTCCCATCAGGCCTACTGAGGTGCTCTATGAGTAATGAATAGGAGCCATCAGCAATGGCCCAAAGATGAGACTTCTCTCAGCAGAGCCACTCACAAGCTGGATAAAATAAAGGAGTCCTGTAGAAAATAAAAAAATTACTTTCCCTTTTTGAATAGTTCTGTTATTGAGAGCTACATTTGTCTTCATGTTCATTCCTTACACGACAAAATCACATTTCAGCTTTCATACTTCAGGTATGTTTATCATACCACAAAGACACTTCTGAGCCTCTGCTAAAGTGGAAGGTTGGAGGTAGGTTGTTGTTAAGTGACTTAAAAGAAATAATGGGTTTGCATCTGATCTGATCTATGCCACTTCATTAAAGAAAACTGGAAAGACAGAGAGTCCTAAACACTTAATATAGGGCAGCAATTCCATATTATTTTTTAATTCTAGTTTGGTTCACTGTGATACTATAGTATTTAAGATGTGAAGTTCTGTTATTTTCTTAACAGAAGAGAGACAGTATATAACACAGCAGGCTTTGAACAGTACTAGGAGCCAAATTTATGTGAAATTGAAAAGCTGTGAAAACTGGGAGTATTTTTGGCAAATAATGCTTTTTTCTGTCCTTAATTTTGCTAATATTATTATTAACAAAAATAACAAAAATAATTAATATTTCCTAAAACAGTATAAAACACTATTATTTTATAAATGCGTTAAAATGTAGCCTATATTGTATTCTACACATGTTGCAAGCACGAAGGTGTTTTGGTGGGTTTTTTTGGGGTTTTTTGGTTGCTGTTTTCTGGGTTTTTTTTCCCATTTTGGTGGGGGTTGGGATGGGATTTTTTTTTTTTCTAAAAAGATGATTAAAAGGACTACTCAGTATTTCACCAGTCAAAATCAGAGAAGAAAAAGCAAATTCCATGGGTAGGACTCTATCTAGAATTCAAAACACAAACTAGATTTACTGCGCTACTGAATATTTCCAATATATTCCTGAATATATTGCTTTGTTTCTGTTGCACTTTGGCTTGGCTCAGCAGCACTCCTGTGCCTTACAGGCCATTCTGAGGCAAAGCTGCAATAAAGGCTTTGGAGAGCTCAGCTCCACAAGCACAATGCAGATATCCTTCATAGGATCCTTCAGGTCTAATGATGTGATAAGGAGAGACCTTGCTTAGGGAACAGATTGTAGAAAAAATGTATCATAATCAGGTAGCATGGGCTATAGAGCTTCTAATACTCATTAACAGCATGCAAACAGGAGCTCACAGTTTTTAAAAATGAATTTAATCAATAAAAGATAATATTTGTCTATATCTCGTTCGGTGTCCCAGCTGCTGTTCAAGCTGGTGTTCGTAAAGGCCCCTGGATACACAAGTGTCTCTGTAACAAGAAACCCAGTAAATTGTATGTTGGTTTTAACAGTGAGGAGTAACAGAGTTCATAAACAAGATATAAACCATGGGGAATCATGTTTTATTAATATTTAACCAGATAATGCAGGTATTCTTTGCTGTAAGTGAATCTTGCATGTACTAAAGCTGCTGAGTTGAAGTCTCTACAATAAGAGGTGCAGGAGTCATTTCACTTGTATCCACAGCAGCTGAAGGAGCTCAGCTCCACCAACTTCTCTCCCTGAGAGGCAGAAAGAAAGGAAGGCTTCTTGCTTGCATGCTGACCCTCCTTTGTGTGCCTATGCAGATTACAATTTGAAAAACTATGATTAGTTTACCAGATTAAACTACTTAAAACTCTTCTAGGAACCGGTGCTGCTGTGCCTTGTTCCAAGATTTCCAAACAATAAATATTCTAACTTGGTTCTCTGGAAAAAAAAATTTCTTTAGAAGTGAGTATGTTGTAATCACTTCTGTCATCCGCTTATATTTATTCCTTGTTAATCCACAATAGTAAAGATTTGAAGTGAATAGTTTTGTCTCTAGATATCATGATTAAATTTCTGCTCTATGTTCCTTCTCTTGTTGCTGTTGCTTTTAATTATAATTTGCTTCCTTTTTACTTTAAGTTGATATGACTAGTATCTGGCATTTTTTGATGTATTCTAAAATAAAGAGAAAATAATATATATGATTATAATGTAAGGCAATGTATTGATAAAATATTAGTAATGCAATTTACTCGTAAGTAAGCAGTACTGGATCAAATTTTCTCTAAGAACATATGATATTGAATTTATATGAGAGAGAAATCCTGGATGTTAGTGATATATTTTTGTGATAGTTTGGTAATCACCACAGCCTGACCATAGCCTTACTTTGAAACTGCTACATTATCTTAACTGTTTCCTTTGCTCAAATATCTGCTATTTCATATTCCATGTTTATTTTTAAACTAAAAAAGAACTCATTACAATCTTTTATTTTCCTATGAATCGTATTTGTCATAAAAGTAAAATTGAAATTTTTTTTTGTACAAAGTTTCAATGGGTATGTGAGAGTTGTTTTTATCTCCCTGAAAATGCTTAACTTAATTTTTAGGAATGTTTAGGAACCAGAAATGGTGTAGAAGAAATACCACAGTTTAAAAAGATGTGAAGGGTTACATTATTTTTTTATTTCTCATTTGGTTTAAGCTCAGGTGCCAGAGGTTACTGGTGATTGCTGCTGATTAAGGCTGCAGGCTGGGGTAGTTTTTTTCCAGCCTAAATCTGGGAAAGGCTTTTCTTCTCAGTCTCCTCTTGTGTGTCGTTTTTTGGATTAGCAGGAGTGAAGACTTGCTGTATCAAATGTTTGCTGTTGAAAAGTCGTAAGTTTGATTTATTTACTTGTGTTTGGTGGTGGTGATGGCAGTTTGTGTTATTCCTGGTGAAGTTAAAAAGCACAAGGAATGGTGTCTTGTAGCTTCTTTTTTTCTGTGGGCCATGGTGATCTGGCAGGATCTGAGTAGCTGGTAACTGAAGGCACCTGCTACAAATTCCCTCCATAATGTAATTTTTATTTTTTTTTCCCCAAAGCTGCTCTTTGATTCTCTGCCAGGGAGCTTTCTCAGTCAGTCTGGTTTTGTTCAGACATGAGACTAGACATGTTTATTTCACGCATTTTCCATGTTGAGGTGATGTGGCTTCAGACTGCTCACTGAAAACAGTGAGGCCCCAGTCATTAATGCTAGCTGAGGGGAGACCATATTGTAGCCCAAGAATTTGGGATGGCATCTGAAAAATCGTTTCAGACATCCTTCATGATTTGGTGATTTTTGGTTATGTGAAGTAATCTGAGGGTTCTGTGGTGAGTATACACTGTTCTTGGAGATGCTGTGCCATTTGTGAGTGACAGTGGCCACAGTTTGGTGGTTTTTTGATTTTGGTGCCTGTTTGTTTCAGTTTGTTTGTTTGTTCCTTTTTCTGCCTGATTAGTTGATGTGGGCACATGTTAAAAGACTGAACAGTTGGGATTTGTTATTACCTCATGAGGCATTAAATATTAATTAGTGTTGGTGCTTTAGTTTTGAGAATGAAAAACATAATCAATATCTGGTTGTGAAGAACAGTAATGAAGTTTTGGACAGTAGGGAATGTGTTTAGAGATCATGTTGGACTTAATTACTGTGCTTTTTTAATAGTGATGGGGGAAGCACCTTATACTCAAAATAGCTCACCAAGGCTTCTTTGAGTTGTTTTAATTTAGAGAATTAAAAAAAACCTTTTAATGGGAAAGTGGCCTCTCAATAGAGAGAAAAAAATGGAAAACAGTAAATTCTTTTGATTTTCTTTGTCTTATTAAAGTGTATGAAACTTCTAGAGAAGTATAGTTGTGTGTGTATATACCTTCATATCCAAATCTACGCACTCATAAATATGTACATCTCATAATGAATTTTACCAGGTTGTCTGGGGTTGGTGGTACTGTTCTTGGTCCTTCTGATAAGTGATAGAAGTAGCACTCAAAACACAAATGCACCATAATGCAGTTTAGAAACTTCTAAGAACTTTCTCAAATGACAGTTTTTGGGCAAATGCCGCGTTTGTAGGCTTGGTATGGTACGGTCTTAAGAATTGTCATGCTGTTAAAATAATTGCAGCAGCATGTAAGGACCAACCAGTCACACATTTTCTTTTCAATCTTCTAAAAGAATTTCAACAGCATGAGTTGAACTGTCACAACAGTGGTAGATGTTCTTAAAGAATTGAACTTGGCAACAATTTTCCCTTTGTACTATTATGACATTGGACATTGTGAACCTTAGCAGGCTCAGTGAGTGAAAGTGGAACGTCACTAAAACTAAATTCCAGAGCTGTCAAATCAGGATGCAGAAATAATATTAACTCTTGTAGCACTCTACATCATCAAACTCTTCTCGTAACACTGAATGTGGCAACAACTTTGGTGATTGCTAAATGAGACTATTGTCTTCGTTCAAAAAAGCAATATTGACAAATAACCTGAGCACAGAGTGAGAGGGGGCAATTTGGAGAACTGGATCATTTAATTTCAGAATTACTAGTTATTATGGCAGTGATAAGTGAGATTTCCTCAAAACAACCCAGAGGGCCTTCAAACTGAACTAATCTTAACTGATCCAAGTGTCACAGGCATTGTAGCCTTTGTTTTGTTAGGAGTTACACGGCCTAATCAATTACCAAAACCAAAAAAATTAAGCATGTCTCTGAGTACAGGCTTCATTGATCTGAGTCCTAATAATTTCTGTGTAGAATTGAGAGCAGATTTAAGATTGCAGGCCTTCCAATTTGAATTTTTAGGACAAGGCTAGACTTACAAACAGATTCACTGGTAGCCCACTGCAAGAGCAAGAAAAATTCCTGTTGCCCCTGGGGATGTTGTAAGAGGCCTTTAGGTTTTGATCAAAATGCAGATGTAAATGGAGTAGAAGAACTGACTGATGATAAGGCAAAATAGCCTTCAGCTGAATATTCAGAGAAGCTTAAGTGTCTTGGCCAATAAGGCTTTTGACAGTCTCGTTATTCTGTTTGTCAACTTTGAATCCATGTTGTCAAAATCTTGCAAATCACTTGCAAATGGATATAATTTTCAGGCAGGGTTCTTTAAAGGTAAGTGACTTTGAATTTCATGATTGCAAACCAATCAACAGACATGATTGCAGTTGCCATAAAAACTTATCTGAAGATTTAATATGGTAGAAAAAGTAACATAACCTTGGATTAAAGGAACATAATGAAAACTTGTCATATACAGTTTTAAAAGATAGACATAAGCAAAACCAACAGAACAATCATATAAGCGTTCATTTTCCTGTAGGCCATCTTCAGTCAATATAAGATGCAAGGAAGCCAATGTAGGCCTGGCAAAATTCCGTTTTCTAGACATTTATAAAGAGAAGCCTTCTACTTTTAGATGAGATATGCCCACAGTCTGGAGAGGATATTAGAATGGTAAACAAAAGTTTCTGAAAGAAGACCAAGAAATTTGTTACACTGCTTTAGTCATTGGCCTGTCTTATTTGAAATGCTTTAGTTTCCACAGAGCCTATAAATTTTCTTGAAAGTTCAGTAAAATTATGTAGCCCTATAAACATCTGAGCTACAAATCAGACTTTGTTCAGAAGTTTGGGTCTGTGACAGGAAGAAAATAATTAAAATGATTCCATGAGAAGAAAGGGCAGACTGAATATTTTGGCAGAACCTAAGACACTTTCATTACTGGTATTAAGGGATGAAGGTTTCCCTTGTGGTAAGTATACCTTGAGTTCTCCAACAAAAGTGACTGACAATGAAATTTATAAGGGAATGAGTCTGGCAAAAAGGGAAAAAAAAAAGGAAAAAGAAAGGGGAGAAAAAAAAAAGGAAGGCAGTAGAGAACATTTGAAATGCAACTGGTTTTCCTTGTGGATATTAAATGACAATAGAGAAGTAGGGTTCTCATTACATCTGAATCTATTTGCCCTGGAAGGTCTGGCAAAAAAAATTCTGCACATTCCTCACAGAGCTCTGATTGCTGTCACCCCATTTTCCTCACAGAGTCTAATGCTGTATTTCACATAACTTGATCTGTAAAGATCAAGACCTATAAAGTCTTTTGGAAAAAAGTGGTTAAATTACTTTAGCTCTTGCTGGATTTGGGTTTGCTAGTCTGTTCTAAGTTTTGGGGAGTAGTGTTACTACTGTATGTAGACAATTTTAAGAACCTAGAAGACTGGAGCTATTATTATGTTACTGTTAGCAGTTAAAAGAGAGGGAAGTGCAAAGTAGCATCACTAGCCACCAAGAGACTTTCTAGCTTAGGAGACCTAACCTGATTTAAGGTAAAAAGTCCTTGCCTTGGGAAGTACTCTCCTTACTGTCGTACTGAAGAAACATCCCTTTCAGTTCTGAGCTCGTCAGCAAAGACCATAAGCTCCATCACCCAGTACACTTAGATCACCTTTTATGAAGTAAGCAGAGCCAAATTGCTCTGAAAGGAAAATGGGAAACATTGGCAGATCCTTTTGTAGAGTTCCAGTACTGGAGCCAGTAGCTGCATTTGCTCTGACTCACAGTAAGTTATTGCCCTTCTACTCCTCCCCACTCTCTGCAAAGCCATGATTAAGTGCTAGAAAGAAAGTCAGTGTTTCAGACAGCCAAGGGATGGTGGGAATTAAGTGATCTGTGATTTAATCCAAGTGGCTTCCTGGGTGTGAATGGGCAGTGCAGAGACCTGAAAAGTCTGTGTAGAATAACACCAAAAAAGAAGAAAAAAAAAATAGAATCAAGAGATGGCTTTGAAATTATTTGATGCATTTGAATACATCACAAATTTAAAACTATTTTTTCTGAGTCTGGAACATTCCATGTAGGACAATGTGTGTCTTGAATAACTCAAGTCATGACCTCAAGAGCTGCGTTATTTATGATTGTGATATCTGGGCTAAGTATCAGTTGGAAGACACAAGCCTATAAAATCTGACTCTTCATTTGATACAGAAAGAAATCCCATTAACCTGGGTTTTTTCCAGGTTAGCTGCTTTGGGCAATTGTACCACATGAAGGAGCTTGGAGAAAGTGAAGAGATAGAGAAATATAGATTTGCCTTATTTGACAAGTTTGTTCCTTCCATTGTTATAAAAGTTATCCCAGTAGTCTTTTTGTATAAATCTGTACATCCCTGTGTTCTGTGTGTCAACATTTTAGAATGTGATACGGAAGTGCCTGGTGTGGATAACAAGTTAGCCTGGTAGTAAGAGTAGCACATCTCGGTGCTGTGCACTGTGGTTATGATGATAAACATAAAAACATACTTTTTTTCCACCCCCTTTTTTGGTTGCTGGAAAACATTACGTTTTACCTCCTATTTTTTGATCAGGACACAAGTGAAAAACTATTTTGAAGGATGTGTAAAAGAAATGAACTTTACATGTAAAAATGCTTCAATAAATACTTTGGCATTAAGATTAATATTGAAGCATGTTCCATCTCCCTGCACATGTCCTTCCCCCTCACTTCTTCCTCCTCACTTCTTTCTGAATTTGCTTGTCTTCAGGTGACCTGAATTATGATATAATTGCATACAAGACCTTTGGTCAAAGCTGATGTCACAGGCTGAGCTCCTTCAGTAAAATAATACTTGTCATCTTTTTTTCTCTGTAGTAGCCAGCTCAGCACAGATCAGTAAGTAGGGCAAAGTGAGGGGTTTTTTTGTAATTCATAATAAATCTAATATGCTTTTTTAATTTTTCTGCAGGTTGTTTTGTCTGAGAATAGATCTAATCTAGCCTCCACAAAAACATCACCACCCAGCAACTGAAATGGTTTTAAAGAACAAATAAGGTTAAACTGGCAGTGCAAGTATCTGTTGGTGTGACTTCAGAAAAAATTACATGACCCATAAGTACAAAATGATGAAGCCTGTTTCCAGCTGGAAAAGGCAGTCTTTCCATATACGAGGTGGGAGAGGAAATGGCATTGAATGGTTTTTGATCATCATTTCCTTGAAATGCTTCAGATGTAACATCCCTAGAGATCGTTTTGCTGAGTGGAACAAGTATTCAGTGAGTTCCTAAGGAAAAAAAAAATAAGCAAATGCGTCTGTCTTTGAGAAGTTATACTGTAGCACATATTCCTTCTTTCTTCTCCTGTGCTTTCAAACTGCCTCCCAGGGCAGTATTATGATAATTTAAAATATTTTTATGCTTTCTTCAGTAAATATGATTGCCCAAGATATTAAGCTCCAAAGGATGTTATTAATCAGTGGAAATGGTACATTTAAGGCCAAATAAAACTTTTTTCCTTTGTGTTCACATTTCTCTCATTTAAATTGTAGTTTTGTGGATCATCTGGGACAAAACTATTTCCCACTTGAAGCCATTTAAATTAATTATCACAAAACTTTATTTTTGTAAGTATTTCCTTTTTTTCCTTCACAGAAAAATAATTAGATTAAAAGTAAAAGGGCACCAGATGCCAGAAGTGATAATATTTTCTGCAACATTGTTAAAAGTCAAAATGGTATATCCTGATTTTGCCTACAGAAATAAGCATTTGTCTTTGGGCAAATATGTCTATAAGCTCACATTCCCATGTGTCATCATCAGTCTCACCAGATTCCTGCACATCAGCCAAGACATTGAGAGTCCTAGGGAGATAGGGTGTTAAAATGAGAGCCAACAGTTCCAGAGACTGGAGAAAATTGGATTGTGACATTTGTTGAGGAGCAGTTTTTAGAGGCAATATTTCAAAGCCCCTAGTTTTGTCTTGTTTTGTGTATTTGGGAGACTCATTCTTTCAGACACTGAATTCTCTTGCTTGCAAAGCACTGCTGGTGGATTCCAAAACGCAACACCAGAGTGAAGTGAAGTAGCCTGTGTCTGCTGGTGGCAGGTTTGGTGAAGCTCTGGACTGTCCAGAGGCATCATTCTTCTGCTGCAGCCCTGTGTGAAGTGCACATGTGCAGTTGCTCCAAACAAAGTCTGGATTTCTTGCCAGGCTGTTCCTGGGGCTGCCCAGGGGTGTGTGTCTGTGATGGGCCTGTTGCTGTGGGAACTAATGGAGTTCTAAAGTCAGCAGTAAGATTTCCTTCTGCTTTGATTCCCTGGAGAGGATGAGCAAGTCCTTTACAAATGCAAATCCTCAGTGTGCAGCCTGTGCAGCCAGTAGAGGGAATAAAGATGGGAAGGAAAATAAATCTGTATTAAGCTTCAGGCATTTTCAAATTGCTTGTGCTACTGGTGCCTTTTTTACCCTTTCTTTTTTCATTTCTGCAGAGCATTACCTTGCATAGGCTCTGCTGTGCTAAAATCAGTCTGATGGTTGGGAGTGATTTTTCTTCTGTGTGTGCAGGAAGTTGGTGGTTTTGGTGGGAGTCTACATTCTTCTTTCCATGAGGATGGGGAAGTAGAAAGCTTCCTGCTCCCCCAGAACCATCATGTACAATTTTTGACCCTTTCCAGTAATGCAGATTGTGGTTTTTTTCTGCTTGTTGCTGGGTTGGTTTTTATGTAGGGTTTTGGTTTTTTCTCCACATGTAAATAGAAGCACAGGATGTGGCATGAAGGGAGGAATTCTGCCAGTGTCAACTTGTAGTTCTCTTCTAACTGGGCTCAGGGAGTTACCATTGTCCTTGTTCCCTTCTTTTCCTCTGTCTGTGACAGCCCTCACCTTATGGTTTCATCATTGCCGAATACTGGATTGAAGAGAATTAATTTTAGATTTCCTTTTTTGAATTGCAGAAACACTTTGTTCTGCAGCTTGTCATCAGTGCTAAGCTACTAATTACAAAGTATGTTCTTCCAACATTCTTGAAGTATTTATTTTCTCAAAAGCCTGCAAAGTGTTCAGCACCTTTCCTGCAAGGATGTGCAGGAGCCTATAATTTTGGAACTAAACTATGTTCAGTGGATGTTTAACCAAAAGTTGAAACTAAAAGATGACTGTTGTTCCTTGCAAAAAGATGTCTGCTTGATGATTTAAAAGCTGCCTTCTTCCTGAAAGGCTTACAATTTACATGCTTTAGGAGAAACTCTTAATGGCTAGGTCAAGATTGCTGCTGCAGTTGGAGAGAAAGTACTCCAAGTGTTTCTTCTGTGTTCCCTTAACCTGGGTCTGGCAGTCCAAGGAGTTCCTTTGAGTAAATCAGCCTTTAGTACTCTCTGTTTCTGCCACCAGTACCACTATTGAGTCCTTAAACTGGAATCATGGGGTAGGGCAGTAACAGGTAAATGCAAGAGAAGGCAGTGATGCTGGGTCGTGTAATACCATTGAATGCTAGAGAATCCAACCTGAGGGCAGATACAGTTCTGTAACACCTCCCTGAATTGCCCAAAACCTCTCTGAATCACCCCAAAAATGGCTTGGATCAGTTAAAGGAACAAATATATTGTCTGTCTTGCAGATGGGGCCGTTTTGATGTATCTATTCAAATGAATGATCAATGAATCAAAAAACAAGTTTTCCTTATCCAGTAATCCTTATAAGGCTATTCAGCAGTCTTAACTTGGGGGTACTATTAGGATTTTACTGTTGCAGTTCCACTGACTTCAACAGCATGATTTCTGCTTCTCAGGGGAACAGAAAAAGTAGCTGGACTCATGTTTTCAAAGTTTCTTTTAATTCTAGTTACTAAGTAGGTCATGACTTTTGCTTACCATGTGTTTCCCATAAAAGCCCTGGCTGCCTTGAGTGCTATATGATAGGCTGTCTGGAAGCTGCAGACAAAGTGCATGCACTATGCTAGAAAGACTTTCTGAAGTGTCTTGTGTACAGTAGCTGAGACTGCCACATGCTGCTTATGCTACAGTGTCTGCATGTGGTCACACTTAGAGTGTTCACGCTGCAGCATTCTCCAGAAAAATATCCAGTGATGAAAGGGCTTCAGTGCGTACAGGGTGATGTAAAAACAAGTTAAAAATAAATCTGTGCAACATCTAAGGAGAAGAAAAAGAGACTGTGCAGGACAATTCAAGCCTGTGTTTTGTGGACAGTGGCAGGGAAGGGAGGACTAAAAGCACATGTCAAAACAAATACATTGAAGGATATAAGAAATATTCTCTCCTTCAAGATTTATCTTTTGTAACAGAAACCAAGATTGAGAGCTAAAAGCAAACTAATGTTGTGTCAGTGTAGAGTAGCATGATTTTCAGCTTGTAGAAGGGGGGTTAAAGGGTGATCACCCAAAGCCAGCACTTTAGTGAGCTATTCTATTAAATGCACTGTTTATTTGACAGGTGGCAATACAAACTACCAAGATTTTCATGCTGGGGAGGGTGTGTTGGAAGGGTTGTTTTGGGGTTTATGTTGCCACTTGGCTAATGGTTATAAAGTCTGGAAAACTGACTATTTGCGTGTAAAGATCACCTTCACAAAAAAAAAAGTTTACTAGTTTTTTTACCTATATTTCTTTCTTAAAAAGCTATGTTTTTTCAACCTTGCCAAATTCAACTGCAAAATGTTCGATTTTCAGTTATCATAGGAAACTATTTAAGTTTCACACCATCTCAGTCTTATGGCATAGGTGGTGCAACAACTGCTGTGGTTTCCTTTAACGGGGCAGGTTTTGCAGCATACAAAGGATACATCCCTGTGACAGCGTAGCTGTCTTCAGTGGTATTCCAGAAGGGACTGATGACTTGGTAATATTTCTGGGAAGGGAAGGAGAAAGGTTTGCAGAAACAACTGCCTGCAGTGTAGTTGAGCTGCAGAGCAGACGGATGAGCTGCTGGCGTCTGGTGTGTTCCCCCTCAGCAAAGGCTCAGTGCCAAGGTGTGACATCATGGACTAATGGATCAGGCTGGTGCTGGTGCATCAGGACTACTGCTTTTGTCTTAAGGAACAGTTTCCTGCAAAGGCCAGAGGTAAACTCTGGTGAAGGATAAGGTCTAGGCAGACGGATTTTGGGCAGAATCCTGTGATTCACTGCTTCTGCAAAGATGCAACTCAGTAGCCACAACTTCTGGGCTTGACTCTATACTGGTTAAAATCTGTGCACTTTCTGCTGAGAAAAAACATTGAAATTACCAATCCTGTTGGAATTCTTAATGGATTTGAAAGACAAAGATTTAGAAACCAACATTCTTGCTATTGAAAAAAGATTAAAACAGCAGAGCTAATTTCATGTCTGTGAATGATTGCTTTTTGGTTAGTTCTGCACAGAGTTTTAATAAATCGCTCTGTAGTTTAGGAGAAGGGAAAGAGAATAATCCCTGGCATGGAATAGAGAAATTCTGGTTAAAGAAGATGACCATAAAATCTTTCTGTCTGTGCTCTAGTATGGCTTTCACCACCTGACATACAGATATGATAACTGAGGAAACTTTGTGATGGTTTAAGTGGTTTTTGGAATAGGGAGCTTTTCCTGAACAGACAGAACCTTGGATGGATGGATCAGGAAAAAGGCAAATGTCTTGCTGAAAAATGTGTCTTCTCTGCATCTAAATGAAGCTGGGACTGTAAGGCTTTTATGAGGAAAAGCTGATGATTAAGGCTTTTCAGTGCATGTAAGCACGTAATAAATCTGGATCTGAACTCTGCAAAGTGACTGACTGTACAGCAGGGTGTATCTGAAAAGCTATAACTTTGAAATCTGTGGAAAGATTTTGCAGTCCATTCTCCAGTTCTACGCCTTGAATTAATCAGTTGCAATTTATACTTCTGTTTTGATTATGGAGTGCTCGAGTAACTTACATAGCAGTACAGGAGCTAGATTTGTAGTGGAAATGTATTAAACCTTGTGAGATAAATATCTAAAATCCTATTTGTACTCTAAAAAGAAGAAAAATGTAAGAGAAGGTGAGAGGGAACTGGCTGTGTATTTAGTCTTTAGTATCTCTTTAGCAGGGGTGTTCATAGATAAATAGGAGCAGGCATCTTCGTTGCAAAGACAGTTCTCACTGGGTTATATGAATTTCTTTGTTTTCCAGGTTTGTACTGTAGAATTATTCTGACTTATTCATCAGCAGGCTTATCCTGACTGAGATCCAGCTCGTGTTTTCTGTAATACTGTAAATGTTAATAAGTAGTCATGTTATGGGCAGGTATATTTGATCTGAATTCATTATGCTAGTCAAACTCACTTAGGAACTATTATAAACCTCAGGAAACAATTCGAGGATATAAATGGCATCTTATTTTGCAGGTGGCTAAATCTGAATTTTGGTTCAGTATCGTGAAAAACTTAGAAGTAAAGTTGAAGGGGCTCCTCTGTTCACAGAGAGGTAGAAAAACTGGAAAGTTTGGAGGATGGTTTAGTTTCTGCTTCAGATTTTTTTTTAAATTAATTTCTTTGTTGTTCTTCTGCACCTCTATGTCAGAAGACTTAATTCAAAGGCGAGTTTGAATTTC
Organism: Sterrhoptilus dennistouni; assembly: GCA_013397095.1. Classification (NCBI taxonomy): domain Eukaryota; kingdom Metazoa; phylum Chordata; class Aves; order Passeriformes; family Zosteropidae; genus Sterrhoptilus; species Sterrhoptilus dennistouni. The sequence goes on from VWZU01013206.1 coordinate 96,972, forward strand.
AGACCTGAAAAAGGAAGAAAGGCAGGATGCAGTTCTCCGGAATTTTCTGTTGTTATGGAACTAGGAGAAAAAAAAAAAGGGTGTTTTTTTGAAGATGAAAGGGTTTATACTGTTTTTCTTCTTCAAAGAGTTAGTTATCCTTCTGCCATTGTCAACAAATGAAAATAGAATATTTGGGTCTTGCCTTGCTAAAAGTGCCCCAATTTTATTTTTTTTTTTTCCTGGATTGTTTGAACAGTAATCAGGACCCTCTTCTGGAACAGTGTCAAGAAACTTTGATGTATCTATGGTAATATTTTCTGACAGATGTGAGGAATGATTTGATTGTACCTTTCCCTGTACTTAAGTTCTCTTTACTCCTCTGCCTATGACTCAGACATTTACCATTTCTGTGTGGAAAAGAGGGCCTGTCAACATTTGTCAAAGCTCTTAAAGCTGTCCCCAAGGCATTCTCCCATGTCATTGGTAAATATGACAGATCTGGTGTGTAGAAAAAAGTGAGTGGAAAGAGACAGGAAGGAGTTAGCATGTCCCTTCCCATCTAAATTGCAGCAGAATCTACAAAAAAAACCCTTTATGGGCTAGCACATTTATGCAAAGGAACTATTCACTCATAGTTGTGTACCCATCTCAGTGGTTCTTTTCTCAATAGGTACAAAGCATTCTCCTTCCTGCAAATTACTGTGTTGAAAGGAGGGGCCACATGGGATGGAGCAGCATGAGATGCTGTACAGCAATATCATTAGTGACCTATAAATGCTAGTCAGAATGTTTCGTAGCTGTAATGTTTACCTGAAGGTAACTGTGCAGCAAAGCTAAAATATCACCTTTTTTTTTTTTTTTTTTTTTTTTTTTTTTTT
>VWZU01013206.1:97839-143389 GCA_013397095.1 Sterrhoptilus dennistouni
TTTTGTGAATGAAGCATGCTGCTCTATCAGTCTTGATTGTACTTATTGGATTCTTGTGCATACACACATATATGGTTGATACGCAGTTAGGATATATGTGCCGCATTTTATTTTTCTGTTTGTCAGGATCAATTTTTCATGATTATATTTATTCTTTAATTTATAATTGGTTTTCAGAACTTTACATCTATACTGAATAGATCTGTTAGCATTCTTAGGTTTGAATGTCTTTTAATTTGCTTTACTATCAAAAGAGGCTATATGTATGACAGAAATAGTCACATCTCATCCTCTTCAATTTTCCATTTAGGCTGCATCAATTTTATTCCATTCCCTTTTAGTAAGTCTAAGGGCCATTGTAGAGCTGTGAATACAGTTCTTTCAGCAAAAAAAAAAAAAATTAGCCTGAACTTTGGCTCTCTTTTTTTTGGTAGAGGGGTTTTTTTTGTGAGGCCACTCAGAAGTGGAGTATTCTATTTATCTCTTTTATAATGAATTTTGGAAAAAGCAGGTTGGATGCTGGGAACACACTGACCTCCTTGCCCTCACCACATAAGTTCTAAAGGATTTTTTCTCCCCAAAGTGTCTTGCTGCATAAACAGATGACCAACCTGTTTACCAGACTCATTTCTGGATATGAAATAAATTTCAGTGACTCAGTGCTTCCTATTAAGCAATATTCCCAGTATTCAGAGGCAAATGGTGGAATTTTCCATGCTCTCTGTGGCAAAACGTTTATTTCCAGCACATCTGAAAGACTTACTGCAGATGCCTTTCTGATATCACTTCCTTTAGAAACTGAAGAGATATTTTTGGTTATCTCAGAACCAGGTAATATACAAGTATTTATACATGAATAATATTACACCAATAATCATTTCCCTAACTGTAAACTGGAATGGAACAGCTACAAACAGACAATTTTCAGATGTGCAATAAGAAATGAACATAATGTGAACCATTTTTTTGCAGTCACAATATGAAAGGCTGCTGCTACTTGGTGACCATTCAGTGGTCCATCATGGTTTTATTTAATCATAATCTTTGATCTTCTACAACACCATTCAGAAATTTTAGGTGGAATCCTGCACTTCTCTGCAAGGGATGACTTTGTTACTTGGGCGTAGATCCCCCGAGTGATTGTTGTTGAGGCTGTGTCTATGTGGCCACAACAAAAATGGATCTGGGCATATAGGGAATCTTGAGCCCATGTGTTACTCGCGAGTGCATTTTTGTTTCAAAGACTAAGAAATGAGTAAGATCCTGTTCTGCCCTTTTGTGTCTGGGTACTGCAGTAGCTTCTGTCAATTTGAAAAAGAGGTCAAGAGCTTAGTAAGCAAGAAAGCTGAACTTTTAAGGTTTATTTTCCAGGATAAAGGCAAGCAGGAACATTATATTTCTCTAATCTCTAGTGGTGAAGATTTTTCTGTGAGTCTTTCCTAAGCTGTGTGCTAAACAGTTGGAAGGGCATAGGTGTGTATGTGATTTTTATGTGCATACTTGTATGAACAGTGGCTATCGGGAGCTATTTCTAATATATTTTTCTGTTTTGATAAAAATCGTACAAAGATCAATACTGGTGGGCTAATTCCCATGAATGCAGTTTGCAGAGGCTTCATACCTGGCTGAATGTGGCGCTGGTGTACAAAAGAAATGCTAAATCAACTCCTTGGTTAAAAGACCTTACATGGTAATCAAATCCTTTCCTATCAAACCAAACTACCTTTGCTTCAAGCATGAATTAGAACTTTTTAAACTCTTAGCTGGGACTCAATGAAGCTGAGTGAGTTTGCCCTAGCTAAAGCATCAGGACATCCCAGTTTGCATCACGTTATTTAGCTTCTCCCAGTAGAGTCAGTATCGGGATTGGTGGAAGTCATAGGTGTCCTATTGTCCTCCTCTCCTTCAGATTGTTTTCATAGCTCCACTGAAGCGGGAAAGACAGATCTCTTACATGATCTGTAGTGTAACTTGGAGTGATTTGCATGGTTGATCTGACTTACAGTGACTTGAGGTTTGATGTTTAGAAGTGAATGGAGAATAATGGAACTGAGGGCACCGGGTATAAAAAGGGATCTGGAAGACTAATGAAGTCCTGGAAAGCAGAATGAATTGATATCTTGAAAAAAATTACAAGGCTGACCAAATTATTTTGAAAAACAATTTGGCTGAACTCATCCTATAAAAGTCTTGTGTGGCCATAGCCAAAGAAGTGGTAATTCTTGTCTTGGCTGTGAGTTTACAGTGCAATACTTTTAATGCTAAATATAGAGAAATATATTTAGTGTGTATATATAACAGTAGCTCTGAATAATGTACTGTGCTATTATAGCTAAATGTTTCACCCAAAGATGAATTCACAACAGATTAATTTTTCCTCCTCTAAAGATTTTAATTGAATGCCAACTTTATAATTAGTAGCAAAATGCTTATTTGATGATTTAAAATCTGGAAAGTAGATCATGAATGTCAGACGCTGATTTTAGTGAGGGGATGCAATATTCTTAATAAATTTTACCTCTTTTCCTCTGTGTTTCCATGTGTAAATCTGATTTACTTGATCATCACCCTATTTTTAATCTGTAGTTTTATAAGATTATATGTTCTTCAATTAAGGGATTGGAGAGCTACAAAAAACTGTCTTCTGGAATATTCCCTAATTTTATTTTATTACAAAGTACTTAAGTGTAATGTTTCCATATGTGTTGCACTATCCTGTATCCTAAATAACTTGAATGATAGGCAGCCATTATCATCATTATAATTTCTTCATGACTCATTTCCTTAAAGTGAAGCTGTGACCAGTTGGTCATTTATTTAAGGCGAAATGCTGTTAATCTGTCAATTCCATCATGCTCTGAGAATGCATGAAATTTAATTCTCCTTGCATCTACCTACTTACTTGCTTAATATAATATATTTTAAAATCATGCTTGGGATGTTAGTGGATTTTTTTTGGTAGCTTACATTAGAAATTCACCAAAGCTCTAGGCCTTTAGCCCATAGCCTCTTTTAATCAGTAAGCTATATGTATTTCAATTTACCGAGCAGTTTATTTTCTTTTAATTTATTTGAAAGGCCACCTTGCCTGATTTTAAAAGTAAAAATAAAGTGAATTTTATTTTCCATTATCAGGTTGGAATTTCTTGTGAGCTGCTGCAATCTTTTTGCTCTGTTTCCAGAAAGACAACTTCAATAAATGTCAGATATAGAATGCCATGACATATAATGACATTGCTGCAGCAAAGCTTGTAGACTTGTCACATGTGCCTTAGACCTTTGTCACCAAAAACTACCTGGGGAAAAAAAACCACCAGTGTATTTTAATTTCTTTTTACTTTCTTTCCTCCCCACAGTGATCCCTTCTAGACACCATGTCTAATTCTTCTATCTAATATATTAAGGTAAATGAAGACTGAAAGGATCAGTGTCATACCTGTAATAGTGTTGTCCTTGTTGAGGGAGAGAGGCTTTTGCCTGAGAATTGTGATGATTCAGCATTGGGTACTTATCCTGGAAGAGTAATTTTCATTGATGTGCGAGGTTTTTTGGTTTGCTTGCTTTTTTGTTTTCTTTGTTTTGTGTGTGGTGGTTTTGTTTGGCTTATTTGAATTTTTTCTGTAGTGATACATCTAAGGTATGAATTCCTTCAATTTCTCTGTGTTCAGTGTGTTCTTTCCTTTTGGGAATGAGAATATTGTGTCTCTGCAAAATTACAATGAAGTCTAGCATCAGTCACTTGGAACAAATCTCAGTGATTTCTGTCTGGAGAAGGCAGCACAGACATGGATCACATTTACTCCAACCTGTTTTACATCCTGAAGTTATATATAAACACATTAAGGGTCAATTTGATCACTCATGAGGTTGTCAAAGGAACTTGAATGACAACAGCCACCATTTAAAAAATCATCAGCTGCCTCCAAACAGTTGCAGAGACATCCATCTAGTGCTGCTGTCCGTGAACCTCTGTGCCTTCACTGTGGCCTGCTAATAGCCAAGGGACAAAGTTTAAGTGATACCTTTGCCTCTAAGCTTTGGGAAGGGAATTTTCACAGTGAGCTCCTTCCTCATACTTCAGTAGAGGTGAAGGTTACGGTGGGCAGGACAACCAACCCTTGGGATTGATTGAGAGAGAAAGGGAGAGTTTGACCTCCTGCAGAGCACCTGGTTGGAATATTTGCCAGTGTTTTAGGCCAACAGTGTCCCACCTCAGGAACCTTCTGAAAATAAAAATGTTGTCCACTCTGGAGGCAGGCTATAGAAAAGCATAAATGTAAGCATGTTTTAATTTTTGTATATCAGTACTACTACCTTGGTGCCCACCTCGTGATCAGTCTCTGGGGTTCATAGTGCATTTCCTCCAGGTTGTTGATTTTTTTTTTTTTTTATTTTTTTTTTTTTTTTTTNGGTGTTATAGTTCTTTCCCTCGGGTTTGTTTTTTTTTTTTTTTTTAATTTTTTTTTTTTTTGTATCTATATCTAATCTATACCTATATATACATATCTTAAGTGTTCTACATTAATTTTACAGGCAGCTGTACCACTTCTTCTACTGTGGAAAAATGAGCATAATGTGGGGCTCGCTTTCCTGACCTTTTTAATCGTGACTTTACATGATTTTTCCCTGTAGAATCACCATGGTAACACTTGTCTTCTAAAAAGTGATTGTTGCATTTACTAATAGTAGCTATTTATACAGTCATTGACCTGGTAGAAGAGGGGAAACAAGTGCCTTCAGTAAATAAAACCTTATTTGCACAATCTAGATGTTCAATAAAACCCAATTTCCTATTTAACTAACATTCCTCGACTTTTGTAATTTTTTATTTGACTTATGCTACTAGTTGTTTAAAATCCTGATTTTTTTAACTTGTGCATCCTTGTTTCCAGAGTACCAGCAGTTTAAATGATTGTAAGAAGGGTCTGTTCTGTTTCTGCCACACAAGAGGCTGTGCCTCTTTCACCTTTTATATGTGTGTTTTTAAATGTGTATAACTCTAAAGAACTTGCAGTTCAGTGATAACCACATGCAAACTCAATAGTAAAATTTTTAGCTATTAATTATTTTAATTGTAACTTTATAAAAAAAATTAGAGTTCTTTCATCAAACAAAAGATCTGGTATTCATTTCTAGTTCACTTTTTGGGATATTTGGTGCTGGGAAATGATGTAGGACAAGAATTTAGAATGCACTATTAATATTCTTGTCATCTCCACAAACAAATGTGAGGTTTTTAAATTGTATAAGGTGCCACGCTGGAGGGATTTTAATTCCTGATATCTATTTACTTGAGTTTCTGCATTGCACAGCTTAGATGTCTTTTGTCCTTGGACTCTTCACCTGTATGTGTATAAATAGCTTCCTGCAATGTTTACAGAAGCTTTGTATGGCAGCCACATTCATGTGGAGTGAGGGTGGGGTCTCTGCTGTGGATTTAGTACAACTGTTTCTCAGTCCTTGAGAGCTTTTTCATCCATACTTTACTCATTTGTCTTTTCTTGTCTCCTCTCCCTGCCATTAAAAAAGTTTGCTTATTTAAATTAAATAATATAAGTGCAATGTCATCAGCTCAGCTTAGAATAAAAAGAAAAGCATTCCCTGATGGGCAAAACAGAGGCAGAATTCCATTGCACATTAGGAGTGATTGGAGGGGCGTGTATATGTGGCTTGGAATTATAAATGAATTTATGCATCTGTTTAATATAGTAAAGTATTTTAAAGAACGGGAGATAAAGTACAAATTTTAAGAAAAAGGGTTCTTAGCCACTGGTGATCCTGAAAGAAAAGATGGAAGTACATATGGGAGAACAGGAAAACTAAGTAAAGAATTTTTTTATTATTATTATTTATAAACCTAAAGAACTGATGCTGAATCACAGAATAGTTAGTATTAGAAGGGACCTCTGGAGGTCTTCTAGTCCAAACCCCCTGCCAAGACAGCATCATCTCAGCTGGTGACACAGGAATTCTTCCAGCTGAGTTTTAAACACCTCTAGAGAGGTTTCTACACAACCTCCCAGGCAGCCTGTTCCAATGCTTTGCCACACTTAAAGTAAAGAAGTAAAGTCCTACCTCATGTTGAGGTAGGACTTCTTATGCTCACTATTCCTGGTCCAGTCTCTGGGCACCACTGAAAAGAGTCTGGCACCACTCTCTTGGCACCCACCTTTGAGATATTTAAGTGCATTGAGTCCTCTCTCAATCTTGTTTTGTCTGAACAGGCCCAGCTCCTGCAGTCTCTCCTTGTAAGAGAGATGCTTCAGACCTCCTCACCTTCCTTGAATTGCAGGGACTACAATTGTCCACAGCACTGCAGATGTGGCCTCACTAGGGCTAGAATGGCAGGATAAATTCTCTTGACCTGCTTCCCACAATCTTCCCAATGTACCCAAGGATCCCATTGGCCCTCCTGGCCCCAAGGGCACTGCTGGCTGATGGACAACTTGTTGCCCACCAAGACTCCCAGCTCTTTCCCCACAGAGCTGCTCTCTAGTAGGTCAGTGTTGTGGTTTGAAAGCAAAACGAGTGAGAGGCTCCAAGCCAGAGATACAATTTAATAAGAAGAAAGGTAAAAAGGTAAAAATAAAATAAATGCAATAGCACAAAGGACCACTGACAGAGTCAGAATACAACCTGAGCAGGATGGTGGAAGCAGTCCAGGTGAGGTGCTCTTCCTGAAGCAGTGATCCTGTAGAAAGGTCTGGGAGCTCTGGTCCTCTGGGAATCCAGTGGGTAAGGGCTGCTTGTCCTGTCCCAAATCCCAGCTTATATCCAGGTGAGAATGCTTGGCTCCTCCCCCTGGGTGGAGCATCTCCCAATGGGATGATGAGTTGTGAAGTGGGTCCTTGATGGCCCATTAAACAGAGATAATTCCTGGAGGGAGTTACCTGTGAGTCATGGGCAAGGCGTTGATGGGCCATTAGCAGAAGACAGCCCAACACTAGAGCACTGCCCCACTTGGTTTTAACAGTTCATGAAGATGGTGATGGAATAAATACTTTGTGTACATCCTACACTACAACCCAGGACAGTCAGCCACCAGTACCAGCCTGTGCTGCACTTGGGGTTATTCCTCCCCAGGCTGGGACCCTACACTTGCCTTTGTTGAACCTCATTGGGCTCCTCTCCATCCAGCTCTCCAGGCTACCAAGGTCCTGCTGAATGGCAGGAAAGCCTTCCAGTGTATCAGCTTCTCCCACTCAGTTTTATCATATGGAAATTATCCTGTAAAGGTATCAAAATACATTGATCTTGTGCCTCCGTAAAAAAATATTTTGGATTTTGTCATGGAACAATAATTAAAAGCAAAATTGTGCTGAAAGGAAACAGCCAGAGGGAATTCTTTAAAACAAAGTACACGAAGTAAGATTTGAGCCAGAGTTGCACAACAGTGAGTGCCAAGACTAACTATTGCTGTGTCTGTCAAATTTGGGAAAGTAAATGTCATGCCAAAAATGAAAGAAGCCTTCACAAAGAAGTAAGAAATTTCACTGTTGCCAGAACTACAGAGGAGTTCATTTAGATGCTTTGCAAAATCTCACCAGGGTAATTCATGGTGAGAATTTAGAAAATGTGAGGGTTTTAACTGTTCAAACTGTTGGAAAAACTATTCGTCTGAAGGGAATTTTTTCACAAAAGGCAATCTTATGACCAAGCAACTGAACATCAGTAAAGATTTTACCTTGAATATTTGACATGAAGTGACTTATGGTTGATTTCCCAGACAGCTAGGAAAACAGCAGGGATGTGACTGATATGAGTTTTGCATTTGTCTGCCTCTTGTTGATTTGGGAATGGTGTTTGCCTCTGCTTCTCTGCTTTTATACTTTCACTTCTGGAACCTGGAAGACTATCTTAGGGTTTAGGGAGGAGGGCAGGACTGTTGTGCATGACTGTGTTTGATTTTTCTCCTCTTAAAGACAGATATGGCTTTTGAAATTCAGAGAGTTGGAAAGTTAGAACTTGAAATAACATGCAGGTAGAATTTCTGTCATGTGGAACATATTTCACTCCACAGCAGATTTAGTGTAATAGATGAAAGAAACCACCATTGCAAAATACTGTTATTGAGAATTTTCTTGATTCTTTCAGGGATTGCTCAACCTCCTCAAATCAAATTGTTGGTCCGCAATCATAGCTTCTAATATAGTATATATGTGAAGTTGTATAATGGTAGTTGGTCTGGGTGTAAATAAATACAACAGTCTGAAATACTGTGCTGTGCCTTTTCGTACCGTATAGCTGATTTACACTGATACTGTAAACTTGTTTTCCCACACCTGATTCTATTACATGTAGACAATCATTTGGTTTTATAAATCTAGCATGAGGGAACAGGTGGAAGGAGGAGTATTAAATATAGTAGCACAGTGGCAATTACTATATCTACTTCCCAGCTAATAATGAGTTTTCATTCTTCAGTGAACAGAGAGCAAGTGAGTTTAAAAATTAAAAACTTTTCAACTGTTGAAAAACAAGGCTGCATCCACTGAAGAATAAGATCAAAGGAGATGCTTGAACAGTCTCTCTCTGAAGACTGCTCAGTCACAGCCTTGCTTGTGGAACACAGAGCTTTGAACCCCTGCTCAGTTCTGGCAGCTGGCAGCAGTTTATAAGACTGTGTTTTAACCCTCCATCTGCCTTCCCAGTGCTGTTTTTGGTCTGGTTCCATGGTATCTCAAGGATTAGCTGTGTGCATACTCCAACAGCTTTGCATCTCTCTTGGCAATATCCGGCTTTAAACTTAATACAGTGGGAGGTCATTCTTCCCATTGCTATGCTTCTTATTTGTTTAGATTTCATGCAGTCACTGGATCTGCCACAAGCCTTAAATTCTTGCATGATTGGTTGGCCAGTGAGAGAACGTGTATAACTTACTGATAAGTGGCACATTTTTGTCATTGTTTCCAAACTGGTGTAGTTTGTTACGCCTGTCTTTTTGTGTTCAGTGGTAATCTCTTTCAGCTGTTGTATGCTAACGTGTCTTAATAAACTATTGCTTCAGACAAAGTACCTGAATAATTTCATTATGCTTATGTAAACAATTATCTTTGTTGTTTTAACACTTCTCTTTCTAAGTAGAAGTGCTAAGGCACAGCTGAGATGAGAAAGCAGTAAACCAGTTTTCAGGGCTCAGAGTTGTAGAGTGTGGATCTCGTGCCCAGTGAGGGTAATGGTACAAGAGTCACCTAAGGAAACTCAGAGTTGACATTGCCTTAAAATTTTCCATTGTGTGAGGATGTCTGTGAAACTTTATTTACTTGACTTCGTACTTACTAGAGAAAAAGCAGGTGTTTGTCCAAAGGAAAGAAGGGAAAATATCTTCTGTGATACCCCTATAAAGAGGTGTAAGGGCATCACAAGGAATTTTGATTCTGATCTAGGAAATAAAATAAAATATTTAAGAATTGAGTAGCAATAAATACTCCGTTTCCGTTTCACTTTTCAGAAGTCCTGCAAATGTAACACTGCAAAAACTGTACTGAATATTATCAAACAATTTTGAACAGGCTGTTACTTAAAAAAAGCTCTGCTCTGAATCATACGGTACTTAATCAGAATGAAATGTGTCAAGAAGCTCTTAACTCTTGCTGATGTTGCCAATTGTTTTTCTAGAGCATGACTCCTGGCTTTAGACTTGATGACTTCTTGAAATGCTATTACAGTTTTACTTTGTTCGAATTTCTTTTAAGCCTGAAAATGTCTCTCTCTAATTTGGATTTCTTCTCCAATAAATTTACACTAAATAAATGCATTTCAGTCCTCCAGCATTTAAAAATAGATAAACTAATCTTCCCTGCCTTGGAATAGCAGTATTTAGTTTAATCCTGGACGTGCACAGCCATGCTTTGGAAATGCCATTTAGCCACTGCTAGCTTTTTCCAGAAAGAGACAAGAAATTTCATTCTAAGATTTCCGAAACCATTAGCCGCTAGTCTCATGCAACAGTACAAAAAAGAAAGAAAGAAAGAAAGAAAGAAAAAAGGTGCATAATTAGCCAAAACATTATGTGTTACTAAAAATTTGTATGCATCTCAATTTGAAATGCGCACAGGGTTTCTTTCCCTGCGTTTTGCAGATTCTATGATGATTTTCCAGCTGATGCCTGGCTGTCACCCAGTGATGGCTCCTGCCACTGAGGCCAGCAGGGAGGCTGGAGGGCAGGGATCACACCGTGCTGTTCGCTTTGGTGGCCACCGGGTGTCATTCTAGGAGCAGGCTTTGGCCAGCTCTGGAGCACCACTGTGGCAGTAGCACCCGAGGCTTCACACTGTAGGTTGCTTTGCATAAGATCAGCCTCTAAAGCAACGATTATTTACCTTCTGTATCTATTTTTTTTTAAGTCTTATTCTAGAGAATAAACAGAGTTGCTAACTTCCATCTCTGTATTCAGATGGTGAAACACTTGGATGTAACAAAAAATACTGAGGGAATCAAAGGCATTTGCATTAAGATATTCTGTAAATGCTACATATGAAGCTAGAGAGAATTCTGCATCTACCCATCAAATTTGCATGAGTTTAATACAGCATTTGTGAATATATTAATATGTATTTTCAATTACTATTTTGTGGGCAGCTGTTTTGAATCTGTACATAACTGAGGTTGCCCAGTTAAAGTGCAGGAAGAATGAGGAGGCGGAATAAATTTTAGACACAAAAAATATTTCTTTACAGTTTTGTTTTGGGGTTTTTTCTTCCCCAAATCATGTCCAACAGAGAGGGAAATCCTTGGAAAGGTCCATAGCACCATGTAAGGCACCAATATGGGCTTAGATGGGTGTTACACTGAAGAATGAATTCAGTATTAAACATATGGTTGGGCTTGTTTTAAATCATTTTTAGGAGGGGTTCATCTGGAAGAATGAGCAAGAGGGTGCACTGGATATCTTCAAGAACAGAAATGGTAGCATGAAAAGGACATGTGAAGAAAAGGAGATGAAAGGTTTAATGAAGTGGAGTAAGGTCCATGGTACATAAGGCAATAAGAACAGATTTTGGTAGGGCAGAGAGTTATGATGCTTTAAAAGTGAAAATGTGAAACCTGAACTTAAAGCTGAGAAAAAAATGAGTTGCAAACAGGAGTAGAAGTTAGGATATTAGAGAGCACTTTCAATGTACTGTAATGAGGGGAAAAAGGGGATTGTTTTGTCCTGTATGTCTCTGTTTATCTTTAGTTCAGTATATTTACTTCTTTAAGTCATAAAATATAATGAAGTTGAAAGCATTGGTGTCAATCCTAGTAAATAAATCTGGAGACCCATGTAGAATGCTACTAAATTGCTGAGAAGTTTTTCAGGGAAACTGGGAATGGACTCATAGCAAGGTTTTTCAAGTAACATGTACCAGAATCTAAGGTAGTATTGATATTATTGCTCCATGTTGCATATGATCCTTAAAAAAAAAAAAAGCCAAACCCTCCCACCCTCCTTCATGAAATATTAGTTTCTATTTATTCCACTTGGCATTTATCCCTCAACAAAGATACCTGGTGTTTAAATTTTAAATATATAGGTATATAATTATATAAAAAGTCACATATTTAAATGTTTTTTTTTCCTAAGCGACACCTGTCAACTCCACCTTGACCTACAGAATTAAAACCATTGCTCTTTTTCCTGTCACTATCTGCTCATATAAAATTGCTTCTCCTTTTCATAAAAGCCTTTCAAGGTACTGGAAGGCTGCAATGTGGTAATGGTTTCAAACTGAAAGTGAACAGGTATAGATGAATTATTAGGAAGAAAATCTTTATTGTGAAGATGGTGAGACACTGGAACAGGTTGCCCAGGGAAATTGTGCCTGCCCCATCCCTAGAAGTGTTCCAGGCCAGGCTGGGGCTCTGAGTAACCTGATCTAGTAAATTACATTCCTGGTCATGGCAGGGATGGGGGTGGGCTGGAACTGGGTGATCTTTAAAGGTCTTGTCCAACCCCAGCCATACTATGATTCTATGAATGCCCAGAGACTGTCAGGGAGCAGGTATTTTTGGTCTTTATAAGTTGAGAGCAAGTTTTATGATGAGTTTATATGATGCAGGGGGTTTTGGGGTGTTGATTGGAGAAGGGCAGACACATTTGTCTTCCCTGTGGAGGCTGATGCTCCTCGTGCCGTCTTTGAGCTGAAATGGTTCTCATACTTAGAATTCCCAAATGCAGCTGGGTTTATGTAAAGATTTTTGCTGAAGCAGTTGGACGACTTGTGATTGTGCAGCAACTTGTGAGTTAAGTGAAATACAAAGTTTGGGTTTTGGTTGGATCAGACAAAGGAGCATTACATTTTTTGTCATTTCACTACGGTCGCATTTCTAGTAGTGTCAGATCTTGAAAACTTGCCTCCTTTTGAACCAAAGACTGTCACATCTAGAGTTTTCTCTTGAAGGTACTTCCATAAGGAATATGGAGTAAGACTCTCAAAGAAATTGCTTTCATTTGAACTGTTTTTACACTGGAAAATTAGTAGTTTTTAAAGCCCACATTTCAAAAAAGGTTTGTGCCCGTATTCTTTGTGCTTTGCACCATTCTTGTCTGTACCACACTGTCTGAGAACCAGCTCATATTGGGCTAATCAAGATGACTACTGTCTCATGTGGTGCTTTTCTTTCTCCTCCCTCTTGCCTCCCAAATTTCTCTTCAGGAGGAAAATGGTGTATATTATATTCTACATGTTTGAAAGGTACATACACATACTACTGTGCAGGTGTTAGAGATGGCAAAGCTAAAGTGGCATGTGAGTTTAATTCAGAAGAGACATTCCTTGCAAAAGTTACTGATGTGAGGGAATGCTGATTTTAATTCAGGCCAGTATCTGCTTTCTGGGGATTTTGGACATCTTATGTGTCAGGCTTTTGATCGTTTGAAGGAAAGCTCAGGAGACTCAAAACCAGCTGGATGGCAGCTGAAACAACTGTCATCTCTCAACAGCTGAAAGTCTCAAAACTGATAAACACAGAGTCAGGCAGGAGTGTAGTGCCAGTGGCACCTGAGGGACAAGAGGGTGACTCAGCCAGGTGTGGCTGAGCAGTTTAAGACTCAATGGCACAACACTGTGCTACCAGCTGCTCCAGAACCTTTCCTGTGCATGACAACATATTCCTCTGCTTCAACTAGCTTGTTTTAATTAAGGTATGAAGTAATTTAAGTATTTCTTTGGCAAAAGCAATATGATCAGTGATTGTGAATGATCTTACTGCTGCTATTTTCCAAGTTTTAGCGCTCTATTAAAAATCACTTTGTGTCCTTTCTAATCACTGCTTTAAAGATTGTCACTTCTACTGCCAATAAAGTTGCTTACTGGAATAATGCCATCAAGAAAATACAAGCTACATCTATTCAATTTCTACAGATAAGAGACTGGAGGTGGATATAATATTTTAAAATGCATGTTGGTGTTCCTGTTCCCTCCAAGGTTTTTAACATTTTAAGTGTGTTCTGCTGGATGCATGCCACCTGTTTGGGAGTGAAAGCATTTGTCAGCTTCATTTTGCCGGGGGTATTGCCGTGTGTTATAATAATACACAGCTCATCCAGAACTGTTGGTGTGTGTCTCAACCACCTTTCCTTTGCAACAGAGTATTTATTGACTTATACCTGCCTGAGGGAGCTTCTTCCCAGAAGCTGTCATGGGTAGTACAATTCCCATCCAGACTCTTTGCAGGCTGGTCCTTGACAGGAAAGACTTCCTAGCCCCTGAATTCTGTTAAGAACTTCAGTTTTCTTCTGATTAAGCTCTCATTTTCCTTCTCTTCACCTCCCTAACTCCACACAGGCTCAGCAATAAAGAAGCATCATCTATATATCAAATGTTTACAGACAGGCTTTTAGGTAACAGATTGAAAATAAAAATATTTGTGAAAATCTTTAAACTAGAATTTTGTTTTATAGCTCAGATTCATAGCTGCCTAGCTTGCATAATTTTCTTTCTACCCCAGCATCAGTGCTAGGAATTCAGTGTACTGTGACACCTTATTTCAAAATGGTTGCAGTTACTTCTGAATTTTATTTCAGTGCCTCTTTCAGCATCACTGGTAAATTTTAGGAAATGGATGAATTGCCATGAAAAAAAAAAAAAGACAGATAGAAAGAGAAAAGCTGGATCTTTTGCAGTGAATTCAGCTACCTCAACTGATATGTATTTTACCGAGCTTTAAGTGAAGCACTTTTGACTGGATGGTTACTAAAGAGCTACTCATGTTTTAGCCAGTTCAAGGGATTGCACGGCAGCTGTTCACTTTGGCTTAGTACTTTGATTTATATTAAATGTCACCACACATATATTCTATGAAGTCTGTGATTTTTAAACAAATACCAAATTTGTCTTGTGAGTATATAAGGTCTTATTGACACAGATAACTGATGTAGGCGCATACTGGTGGCTCAGATGCATCTATGAGATCTGAGCTTGTTTTCAAGTGTGTTTTCTTAGCCCTATATTGGAGAAAAAGGGTTTGTTTTTATTTTTATATCTTTTATAACAAGTTACACTAAACAGTTTGGGAGGTTGCAGCAGATCTAATTATATTATTGTGTTCTTAACAAGACAGAAAAATGTTAAGTTGCATGCAAATGGTAATTACTGGAAGACTTAAAAGATATATTTGAAGAAAGGTCCACCAGTAACAGCTTAAAATATTGTAGCTGCTGCAGAGTTTGCTCTTAATGTTAGGTTGGGTGTATGTTCATACACAATACATCTAACTACCAAGTCTGACTTAACTAGTAGTTGTCCTGCTTATGATGTTGAACAAACAAAAGAAAAAAAAAATACCAGGAGTTTTTGAGGTTTACTTTCAGTCTTGGTTTTATTTGTTTGGTTATTTTTTTCCTTCTTTTTGAAGGAATAATATTGTTGAAAATCTAAGAACTACAGGGTTTGAATGTTATCTTGAGCTAGGTACTGCTGAAGATGAATTTCACCATCTCTCTATCCACTTTTTTCAAGTGGAAAAGTCTTCTTTAGAAGACTAGGGAGAGGTGGAATCTTACTTTATCAGAAGAGAATATTCTCCACAAATGTCTGCATATATAGATAGAAGAAAAGAGAAACATCTGCTGCTTCCCCGGTAATATAATCCTTTTCTTGAATAGTTACAGACCACGAGGAGCACGGAATAAGGGAGGGAGTTTAGGCAGGCCACTTCATTGCCATGTTTAGGCATCGTTTTGTACTCAGGAGCACTGGAAAGTGAGTCTTACCTTCTAGCTAAAAAAACCTTTCTTGTTTCTTTCTGGTAATATGATTCTAAACTGAGACCTTGCATCTGTGCATGCATGGCCTGATCTCTTCTTAAAAGACAGAATTTTGTGGGGTTCCTTCAACAGGAGAAAACTCTATTTGTAGTTGTTAATTGTTGCGTGGGACGGAATATTCCCGCTAATCCAGTGTGGTGCAGTGTTTTGAGTACTGATCATCTTTAACCCTGCTCAAATATGTTTGAAAAAGAAAGTGTATATTCACATGAAACTTGAAGCATGAAAATGCTTGAATCCAATGGTGACCATCTGTCTCTATTGGAAAAATAAGAATAATAAGCACCAGAAAATAAGCTCTGCCCTTCTGTCTTATTTTTTAGTGTCAGGCACAAATGTGAAACTGATGACTCTTATAATAAGGGCTGGTGCTTGAGAGAAGCTAAAACAGAATTATTTCTCCTTCCTCTAGTTCATAAGACAATACTCAGGTCATGTAACTGCTGACTAAAGCATGGAGGTTTGTGCCTGCTGGGAAAATGGTGTTTGGTGAAAGTCTTTCTCTCCTTTCAGGTATGAATTAACTAAAAGTTAGCTAACAAACCTATGCAATAAAGCTCTGTTCAGATAGTATATAAAGTAGCTGCATTTAGTAATAATTGATACTTTGTAAATATTCCCAACAATTAACTAAGATATGAAAATCTCTTTAGCTTAAATATTACTTTGTATGGTCTTAGTTTGCTTCAGCTCTCTCCAAGGCTTTCACTTCTATCTCCAGCAAACAGCCAGAATCAATACACACTCTAATACCATTGGATCTGCACTTCCAACACAGAAATTTACTGCTGGTCTGATATGATTATGGCAATAATAAGAGATTGGTGTGCTTCATGGTTGTGCAATTCATGCCTTTCATGGTTGATTTTGCCCTAATCCCGCGAAGTGCTGTGCAATATTTGTAGAGAGTTACTGAGTGACTGGAAGACAAGTTCAGTTACATGTAGCTCCATTCTGGAATTGATTTAGTTCTCTGGAGATACTAAGTGAAGCTTTATTGAGGGTAGTACAGTTCTCCTTTGAGATTTAATTGTCTAGCAACAGAGAAATTCTGAGTGGCACTCATTTTTTCTTTTAGAAGATTACAGATTCCTAATCATTTTGTACCATCACCTTTTTCTGCTTCTATCCGAACAATTACCCTAATTCTTCATACTTACAAGCATAGAGTTTCATATTAGTTTCACTGGCTGACTTTTCTCAAATATCTGTAAAATCCTACAAATTCTCTCAGCTTTGACGGTTTTTGCACTAATCATGGCATAGCCATGAGGTCAGCTATAATACTTTGGAAATGAGGCCTGGAACATTTCTTTAAATTGTGTTGTAGAAGTTTACAAAGAAATATCATGTGTTTTTACCAAATATTTGAAGACTTGATTTTAGAGGCTGTAGTTGCAAATCATCACAATTCATGTGTCTGAGGTGTGGAGGACCTAAATCTGATTCTAGAACCAGATGATTTCTCCACACTGTTTTAGCAGACCACTGATTTTTAAACTTCAGGTATAAAGCAGTATGGTAAAAAAAAGAGTGAGAGTAAAAAGGAGAACTTGATCAAAACCTTACATAGAAAAGTAGCTGCAGTTTATGATATTGAAAATAGCAAACCAAATACACAATTTAATAGGGTTGATCAAGATTTATTTCTTGAAACTGTTTGGGTTTTTTTTTTTTTAATTGAAGTCACCATTAGATTATTAGGAAAGAATTGGGCCTGTAGGTTTTAGTATGCATTGCCATTTTGGTAAGTTCTCTGACACTTGAGTTGGAACCATACACATCTGATTTGTTTAGTTTGTGTTTGGGGTTTTTTGTGTTTGCTTGTTTGTTTTCTTTGCTGTGATCACTTGTGACTGAGACAAAAATGTGTTCTTCAATATCACTGATTGCTTTATTAAAACAATAATAACCTAGGAATTGCTCTCTTCCATGTATTTTGCATCTATGTATAACGTGATTTACAAGTGTAGATCATAGGGCTGAAAACTCTAAATCTTTGCTGAGGAAATCCCAAAATCAATGTTTTGGGAAAATAAGGATCAAGGAGTGGGTAGAAGTAAAGATTCTTATTGGGGAAGAGGGTAAATGCAGTGAGGGAACAGAATTATTGACCTTTCTCTCTAGAAAGCTATCAATTTTTCAAACAGCTTGATGCATGCTTGGACTTCCTATGTATGTTTTTTAATAACATAGAACAGAAACCCACACTGTTGTCTTTTACAATTAATTTTTGTATCTTCTCAATGCCACCAAAAACCTATTTTGTGTCTTTGCCAGGAACTACATAGATGATTCTGCAGGTTAAACTTCTGTGGGTATACTGGAACAAAATCTGGCTTGGTTTAGTTGGTTGAACCATGCATTCCCCCTGGTCAGTAGGCATTTGATCCTTTTCTACAGGTGATGGTTCAATGGGCAGGCTGAAAATTTCGGTTATAGGGAATCTGGAGTTCAGTGACGTATGACTTTCAAAGTAAAATACATCTTTATACAGGAGTCCTCATTTCAAGGCACTAAACCAGATGTGGAGCACTGAATTTGTCTATAGTTATTGCAAACATTTACTTGATAGGATGGGTAACTCGTTCCTGCAGACCATAGTACCAGCTGGCACCTGCAGAGAACGGTATTGACACTTGTGTAGGGACAGGTAATAACACTGATTACATTTTGTGCTCATACACAAATACCATACTATACATAAAAAATTTGAAAAGCGAAAACTCTCCCCAGGTCAAGTACCATTCTCTGTTAGTTCAGCTGTGTCCTTTTACAAGCTGTCTTTAGTGCTTTCATTGGTTGTGTTCTTAAAAGGCAAACACTACTCCCTTTGGAGGCAGTTTCATAATCAATGGACTTCATTACAGGCAATGTTTTCCCTCACTTTGTTCGTTTTATTAACCCTAGATGACTCTTGCAATCTCTTAGGAATCTAATCCCTAACTCTCTTTGGATCACTTCCATTCCTCAGCCCCCACCCTTATCCCACGTAGTTTGGAGATACCACACAATGCCTCCTAGCAAAAACTTTCAGGAATTAACTTCTCTTTGCACTGTTGAACAAAGAGTGCACTTAATTATTCATCTGATATACTTGCCAAAACTATTGCTTTTTTTTCCTTAATGACTTTGTTTCCTATTATCTTTTACTACCTGGTCCCATTAGGAACAAAAAATATCCTTTTTTTATTTTATTATTTTTCTTTTTCCAAATGTTTGGGAGAACAGAGTTCTTCACAGGACTAGGTTTGAAGGATGCAATAAACATACAGCTGTGAAGGATGTTAGATTTCCAATTGCCTTCCTAACCAGCACTTAAAATCTCTTGCAACGAGAGAGATACAAAGGCTAAAGTGATGCAATGTAGTAAAACACTAATTAACCTTTTTCTTTTATATTCTTTATTTGCAAAATTTGATGGAATAGGTCCTTTTACAAGGACAAGATTAACTGGATGTGATTATTGGTATGAAGTGATTTTGATTTTTTTTCTTTAGTAGTGATGTATATGAGGATTAGCTCAATCCAACTGCCTCAGTTCATGAAAGATCTTTAAAAGACGAATCGTCAGGTAGTTGACACAAAAGTGCTGTGAGGAAGGTGAACATTAAGCAATTTCTTTTCCATTAGAATACATTTAATACTTACATGGGCCAAAATATTTGCAGGAACATGTTGAAACTCTCATTCTTTTTCGAACTTGCCTTAAAAGCATATCTCAGTATAATCTTATTAATGTCTTCTGTTCTTTAATAATGTTTTTAAACCAGAAGCCAGTATATGTTTTCCAATGATGGGAAAGATGGTGTTTTCTACGGTAGAAAACAGCTAAAATTGGAAACTGAATTCCTTGAATGTTCACCAAGATGGAGCACATCATTGGCCTCTCTTTATTTTGTAATTAGAATGTAAACATTGCGACAGATGTCTCTAAGCCTGCGAGAGATAAGAGTATAAGAAAATTATAAAGCAGATTTCTTTCACTCTACTTGCTTCTGATCAGGTCAGAAAATGGCATAAGCTATTTGTGGCCTAGCAGAATGGGAAAAAAACAGTAAATGCACATAAAAATTATTGTTGATGTCTGAAGTATTGCAGAGTTGCCACAGACCTATCATGACATTTCTTCAGAAGAGGGCAAGAAGCTGCCTTACTCAGCACTGCCAGACAGGGCCACACCGAATACATTCTGCTGCTTAAAATCAGATTCTACAGTTTTTGACATAAAAGCAGTAGTAATTTTTTATTCTCATAACCCTTTATACTGTTTCAAAAGCAAAATTTAATACTGCAGAGGAATTAAAATAAACTCTCCCTCCTCACTGTATTCTCAAGTACTCATACCCCAGGACCTGAAGGGATGATCAGCACAGGATTCTGCCTGTACTGTTCAGTGCCCTGAAGTTATGAATATTTATTAAGAACCAAGCCTATTTCATAATTTACTGCTTTCTCAATGAAGAGATTAAAGTCTAGGAGCATAAGTATAGCTAGTGCGATGAGGAAAATTATGACTATGAAGTTTCTACTGTATTCCCAATTAACTCCCAATGTTTCCTGCTAATT
Organism: Sterrhoptilus dennistouni; assembly: GCA_013397095.1. Classification (NCBI taxonomy): domain Eukaryota; kingdom Metazoa; phylum Chordata; class Aves; order Passeriformes; family Zosteropidae; genus Sterrhoptilus; species Sterrhoptilus dennistouni. Next base: position 117,659 of record VWZU01013206.1, read on the forward strand.
TCAGTTTCCTTCTTGTTCGAAAATATGGATAAGCCTTATCTTGCTCAGCTATTTTCTGATTTTTTTTTTTTTCAATGGGCAGGAAAGGGAAAAGATTAAGATATCTCTTTATTGTGGGATTTAATGCTTAGACCATTATTCCAAAAGTCACTTGTGACTGTTCCTTCAAAGATCAATCTGCTCCTCAGTGACTGAATTCGAAAGGTCACTCAAGATCCTTTAGTAAGCTGTGTGCATTGATCCAGTTCATAAACTTGTACAAAATATGATTCAATGTGCATGCTCCCATGAAATACATGATTAATTATGTGGAAAGTCTTCACCCTGAAATCTGAACACTGCTGTGTGATGCAGGAAAGAACATTTTATCTCTCTGTGGGCTAATCATTTATTTAGAACTTAGAGAAACATCTGTTTGAGGACATCAGATGACCATGGCTCATCCAGCCATAGGACATTAGCATTTTTAAAGAGATGGAATCAGTTTATATTCCAAAAAAGAATATAAACCTTCAAGCTGTTCTGTGATTTAAGAACTGGTGCCAGCTTTAGGCGGGTATCCCTCTTTCCTAATGTAGTCCTGGGAAGAACTTGAACTTTTTAAATGAAGGGAAAAAAAAGAAAAAGAAATGGGGAGGTTGAGAGGAAGAATTGTTAGTGCACAAACTGTGCTTCTGCTTGCTGATAGCAAAATAGAAAAAAAAGCTCTTGCAATAAATGAGATTGAGTTACATGACTGAAAAACATGAGCAGCTTTACAGTTTAGTACACAAAGTGAGAGACCATGGGATATGATCCAAAAAGCTTAGCTTGACATTTTATTATTTAATGGTTTACCTTGGTTTACCTGCCTTTGTGACATCTTGTGTATGTTTAGGATTGCTAATGAATAGTTTATTCTTTTCCCAATCCCTTTACGTAAGGTTTCTTCAGAGTAAGAGTAGTACACACAATTCTATTTTACTCAAAGAGGTGATTAAAAAAACCCCAAACCAACCAACCAACACCAAAGAGAACAAAAGAAAAGGGAAATAATGGATAGTTGGATAACTTTTATAGAGATTTAAGAAAATTCTTGTTGTTATGCAGAACAGGTTCCTTTGTGAAGCTGGAAATGTAGGCATGGGCATTCATAAACAAATCTATGTTTGAGACATTTTTGGTGATCAGAAATATATTTGGCATAAAAATCATAAATTGGAAGAACAATAAAATATTCTTTTCATATCTGAATTGCAGGAACTAAGAAAGATTTTTGAAGGGTTTTTTTTGTTTGTTTTTGACTCTCACCTTTTAGCCAGACTATTATTTTTCTACACTATTGCCTTACAGACAAGGCCGAGTTCCAGAAGGGACAACTATGATTTATTTCTTCTTGGGTCAGGCATTGGACTGTCACACAAGCCTTCTAGAGACTGCAGCTGATCACTTATCTAAGGTTTATATAATTTCTAAAGCTGCCTTTATTCTAGTCCAGGCAGAGTAAGGCACTCATCTGCAAGCTACTTCTTTAACAAGCACCTTCTCTAGACGATTTTGACAACTGTAGTATCAGCTCTGTCCTTATAGGCCACCATTACAATTGAAATGTTTCATCGCTCAAAATGAGATGATAAATATATTAGTTGTAATGTTACACCAATTCTTATTGGTAGCTCATTCTGTTCCACCTAATAGGGGAAGAGGAAAAAACTTTAAACAGGCATGTTTTCAATCTAGTCATATCAGATCAAATAATTCCTGTTTTGAAGTTTATTTAATTGTCATCATCTCTGGTGACACTAGAAATGCAAACAAGTGCTCTGCCAGTGCTGAAGAATGAGTCATGACTAGAAAGATTTATTAGTTTGATGGGGTTTTTTTTGTAAGTATCAATTATTTGTGCTACTAGGACATTGTTTTGCTATCTCTATGCAGTCTGAGTCCCTGGTAAACATTCAGGCTGGGTTTTCAAAATATGTATTACGGAACAAAGTGGGCTGCATGTAGGTATCTAACAGACCTACATTTCATCTCTCAGCTGTTTCCATGTAACTCTCACTGTCTACACTAGTCCTTGATGCATCATGTGCATATTATGTGTTTTCTGGGGGAAATGGCTGAAAATAATTCTATATTTTCAAGCTTAGAATTCATTGTTCACCCTCTGCCTTTGCTGTATGCATGCATTATATTTCAATTTTCCCTTGATTGCCAGAGTAATTTCTGTTGTCACTATGAGCAATGCATTAATTTCTCCCTTTAGATGAATTACTAGAGCACTCCCACAGTAATGAAGGGAGGATATGAGTCCGTGCATCCATTAGGATTTGGGACCCAGGATTTATATCACTATAAGAGGGAAGAAGGTATGTTTCCGTAAGAGGGCAGAGAAGTAGGAGCTGCTATAAGAGTTAAAAAGAAGTATTCATAGCAATGCTAAGTATAAGAGTCAAGGCAATAAAAAGCTGAGCCCTGGCTCTGGATGCAGAGAACCTACACCTGACGCAGGAATTTCTGCCAGCAGCGCAATTTGGTTTTCCTCTGTAGTCAGGAAGTTCAAGCAGCTGCACGATGATTACCTTAAATGCACACACTCTAAGGTGGGGGCTACTGTTGGTTCTTTCTTTCAGGTGCATCCAAGTAGGAAAAGTCAGTTTTTGGGTTTCTCTCTAGCCAAATTGTAGAACTTCCACAATTTACTGTACATTTTTCTGCTTTTAGGGTAAATGCTGAACCCAAAAGCAGTGTACATATTTTGGAGAGTAATTGCACAATAATGTTAGTACTCCCTAGTGAGTATTTTGTGGGCCTACTCAGTATAGTATCTGTGATTTTTCCTTTTTTTTCTGATTCGTGGTGGATGCTTTAGTTTTGTTTAGTTTTTACACTAAAGAAATTATCCAGGCTAGTGGATAATGCAGCTGCAAAGCCCACTCTGCCCTGAAAGAGAAGAATGCAGAGCTCTTGAACTTTATAAATCCAACTGTATCAGAGGAGCTCTCACTATACAAATTTGTGTAATATATGATTTCATATATGATGTATTAAAGGAAAGGATAATTTTTCTCCTTCTTTCTTATTACCGTTACTGATTTTATCTGGTTTTATCAAGGATTAGCAAAATATGAACCTGGATCTATTGCTTAGTTTTGAAAAGATTCCTCCTCAGGAGCATACCTTAGAATTTTTTTCGCAGTCTGTGAAACCCACAGAAAATCATAAATTTTCTTTGGCAATCTTTTATTTGAACTGACGGAAAGCAAAATAAAAGTAATTTAAATGGAAATAAAAAAGATAGAAAATGGTGGTCTGATGGAGGTTAATGGAGAAAGCAGACTGAAAGGTTTGCTTTGGTTTAGCTAAAATAGGTTTCCTGACTGTTCCTAAACAGTTTTCTACTTGCATTCCTTTTTGAGAACTTTTTGTCTTCTAGATTGGATAATGCATATTTAAATGACTGTTTCAAAAAAATGGAACTGATTTAGAAATTCTTACCTTGAATAAATAGTTGCAATTGCTTCCATTCTCTCTCATGTACTTACCAGCTTCTTTTTCTCTTTTTTTAGTCCTTAGATGGCTAAGTTGCCAGAAGTATGCTCATAACATGTCCTAATTCTGGTTTTTTTGACAGTTAAATAACACACAACTAATATTTTGGCAAATATTAGGTTTTAAAAATTCTGCATGCATCACCCCAGTCTAATATCTAAGTTAATTATACAAATGAAGAGAAATGGGGCACAGAGAGTAAAATCCTTTTTTTATTTTGTAAGATCATTTCATGTCTAAAAGCAGTAAGCAACTATTCGGACTTCTGGTCTAGAAATGAAGGCACATCTTTTATTTCAGCTTTTGCTAGATTTTTAGTACATAAGTACATTAGCATTTATATTAGATTTTGACTTGTATTTCTTCCTATCTTGCAGTTCTCTTCTTCATGGCATACTTTGGGCATCACTTACAGTTCAGGATAAGAACTCTGGTTTATTCTGAGCATTCCTCTCAAAATTATATTCTCCAGTGAAGCTGTTAAAAAAAGACAGTAGTAATGGCAAACAATTTGAGGTACAGATGGGTGTTAAAAACATTGCATGTCCGGTTTTTTGGGGTGACCATAGATCTTTGGTCAGATTAGGAAGATGACTTTAGAACTGTGTCTTTTTTGAAACAGCATGAGGTCATTGGGAAAAGAAATGTTTACAGATGTTTGTATTGAAACAAAACTAAACACACAAACAGCTAAGCTTTGCATCTTCCCTTGTTTTTACACCACCAAAGAAAATAGACCTCACACTATCAAAATGAGCAGAAAACACCCTTTGTTTTGGGGGACAGTGGGTTGTTTGTTTCTTGGTTTGTTTAAATATTATTTTGTTAAATGGAAGAGAAAGAGCAGAAAGAAACTGAGTTTCTGGGAGATGATGAGGTAGCTATGTTGACTTATTGCTGGCAAAGAACCAAAGAGTGCAGAGGTGGTGGCTGTAGTAAATGATTTTACTTTTTAATTTGCCTTAAAACTAGGGTTGTCTGGGGAGTTACTGCACCAGAATTGTCTTCACTCATCCTTAGTAAAGGTAGACCTTTTATCTAGAGGAGATCTGACCATCTGCATAGTTAAGTTTCTAGGAAACCTGGAAAAAGCTTTATAGACAAGCTGTTCCAAACAGCCCAAATAAAAAACTGCCCTCATTTCTTGGAGGGAAGGATGATCATTTCTATGATCAAAATTTATTAATCTTTTAATTTTTTTAATTCCGATTTTGTAGACATGTAGAATTCCAAACTTAAGTTCATGTAAAAGCATTCTGATTTTGTTTCAATTATGTTCTCTCTGTATAAACGGTTTTATATAAAATATGAGAGCCCACAGCTCAATTTCATGTGTGTAGAATCATGTCGACAGGATTTGGCAAATACTTTGATACATCCAAATATATGGTCTGTGCTTACTTTAGTCTGATAACTGATAAAAGGGAGTCAGCTCTGCTATAGTATAGGTAAGTACAGCACTGCAATCCATAAAGCCAGACTTCTGCAGCATTAAAAAAGGACCACATCCCATAAGAACAATGTTGATAGCTCATCCTTCATCTTGAGCATATTTTGGAGTCAGTCAAAAGAATTGCTCTGTAAAGTTTGATGAGGATCCAGGATTTTTCTGCTTAAAGGACCCCACAGGGCCAAACACATACACAGAAAAGGGATATTAATATCGGGTCTTTTGGACATCGTTTGGAAAGAGAGAGGAACAAGATTCTACAACTATATTTTTTATATAAAAGGACATTGTTTACTGTTACATAAGAACATAGGGAAAGGGAGTCTTAAGGCCGTGCAGCTGGTGAAAGTGGGATCATTTTCCTCTGCATATTCCCATGACTTTCTTGTTTCTGTGTCTCTGAATATTATAGTGTCAATTTAGCCAGCTTGCATGTCAAAAAGCATTTATTTTATTTTTCTAACTTGGTAAATGTGTTCTCTGCAGTGAGAATCTAGATCTATATGAAATAGGGAAATGAGTTCACGTTGTCAAATTCCAGATAGAGTCTTAAGTACCAGGCTGTATACATTCTTTTTCAGCTTTCTCTTTTATGAGACTCCAGCTCTGATATGTCTGGGTATGAGAAATATCCCAGTAAAGCACACAGAGCACATCTTGCTCATGAGTCCCATCAGGACTTTCCCAAATGTGCCCTGAAGGGTATTCAAGGTATCCTGAACTATGGGGCTATGACGAGCAGTACCTGGTCAGCTCCTCTGTGCTTAGAAGGCATCTTGGAAGTGCCCTGGTCTTCCTTGAAGGTCTGTGGTGCCTGCATGGTAGGATCAGATCCCATGAAATACAAGTAGGTAGGTCTGCTGAGGACCTGAGCCTTGACATCTATTGAAGAACAGTGCTGTGGCAGGGAAAGCTGAATGTGCATTCTGATACGGATTAAGTGGTAAAATTGATTGAAGGCTTCTGACAGACCTGTTAGGGTGGATTCATTGCATGCTTCAATTCTACTGGAAAATGTTCATGAATCTCGCCAAGACATGTGTCTGTTAGATTCCCTTCCTCTTTTGAAGTTTTGAGTTATTCATGTTACTGCAGTCTGCACTTCCACTGATGTTACCTTGCAAGCAATTCCCAAAAGGTAAACTGTAGGGGTGAATGAATATTGAAGGACATAATCTATATAAACATGAACTCTTCAGCAGGTGACTAACAGGAAAATTCAAATCAAGTTCTTGACCTGAACTGAAAACTCTTTCTGTTGAAGCTGATGAGGGACTGCTGCCATGTTTTCCATTGCTAACTTTGAGCAGAATCAGCAGCATGAGTGAAATTAAGTGCCTCAAGGATCTTTAGTAAATATATTGCTATATATCAGGACACTAGAGTTCAATTAGCATTGATGATATGGAATTTTGTAAGTTAAGTTTTGAACTACTATGACTAGAGAGCCTTTAACCAGAAAACTGTATTGGAGATTTTGCAACAGTTTTGAAGTTGTTAAAATGTTTTTCAAAATGGAAAACCAGTTCAATTTTGTTCCAAAACAGAAGCATAAGAAAAAAGACCTGTTTAACCAGTCTCTGCTGTAAGAATTTTGTATGCCTGCGAAGAGCTATATACACCCTGGAACTGAACGAGGAAAAGGGCAAGAGGTGGAAGATTCCACCTCTCAAGTGGATGGAGCATGTATTTCATAGTTCTGGGAGTCACTGTGCTAATAGGAAGCCTGTTTGTGAAAAGGAGGATGAGATATGGAAGAATAGGGCAGGAAAATCAGCTTCTTGTAAAAAAACAAATTCATCAGTAAAGGGAGAAAAACCAACGTCAATATTGCACTTAGAAAAGGCCAACAGGTTTGGAGTCTATTGTGTAAAGATTTCTGGAATTATGGTAAAAATGTGTTGCCCCTCACCTGATGTCTCACTGAAGACAAAAAAAAAGCTTTTAATCTGATTAATTTGCAATACAAACCCACTTTTCTTTCCTCTGTTTTTAGTCCTGGGAAATGAACTCCACAATCCCAGGTATTGAACAGCTAAAGCTGAAATTGAAAGGGATAAGAAAGGGAGGAATAATCTTTTTTGTTTTTATGTTTCTAAGGCAACTTTCAATGAATGAAGATGATTATTTTTAAAATATCTTCTTTTATTATAAAAGTCTCATGCTTGCTTATCAGGAAAAAAAAATTGTGCTAGTGCAGGGAAACTTCCTTGTGGGATTAGAATTTAAATATTTTGGGTCCCATAAAATGATGTAAAGGACAGCACAGAATGTCAGCAGTAATGAGAACTGGCAAAATCCATACTTTGGAACACAGGCTGTGTTCTATGTTCCTGAATGCAGCAGGCTACCTAAATCATCTCCCCATCTTGCCAAGCCCCATGTTATTAAGTAGCAGATGCAGTGCTAGAAATGAAAGAAAGGATCATTTAGGTTCTGTAAGGGTGAGAAATGCAGGCTCCATGCAGCAGCAGCTGCCAGCTGTTTCAGTCTTGTAGGACAGTGGTTGTAGGGGTGGTTTTGTAGACATTTCTGATCAGGTTATCATTAGGAGAGGGTGTTATGGATGGATTTGAGTGTGCTACCTCGTATCTTCAGATTTGCAGCATGACAAGTTCTAAATGAAATATGGTTGTTATAGGAAAACTAATATTTTTTACATATCTTTGTAATGTACTGCAAGAATCCATTCTTTTATCAGCAAAGACAACCCTAAAAGTGCTAAAGATTGTGAATATGAGCAAGGAAAGTGAATGGGAAGTTAATATACCAGGCGTTTTGAAAAGAGAAGAAAATGGTGGTGATGCAGATTTCTGCAGGATGCTACAGCATAAATGATGCATTTTTCAAAAACCCAAATGCAGAGAATTTCTTTGGTGTCTCTCCTGTTAAAAGATTTAAAGGAAGATTAAAACTGATGGTCTACTGTACCACTGCATAGTTAACTCTGGACATATGCTACAATTTCCTCTAGCCAATACACAAACCCACAGTTTTTAATCTTATAACTCTAGGCTTTGTATCAAAACAGCAGCTGGAAAATTCAGTTTCTCCAGATCTGATTCAACATTTTTATTTGGAAAGTCTGCCTCGCTCATAATATGAGCACCTTATGGTTACATCATATATTGTCCCAGGGTCTGTTTTTGTCAGTTCAGTAACATAACGTACCAGCATCAATGTGTGTAGTTGAGGATGAGGATCCTCAGGCAGGGTAGAGGCCTAAGAGGTAAGTTTTTTTCTGCATATTATTGCATATGGCACTCCATCCCCCAACAACACACACAATTGTATTTTTCTGTAAAAAAGGTAGTAGAAAAAAAGGTCTAAATCTGCATATAAATTTACAGTTGCATTAGAGATGCATATATTAGAGATGTTTATTAGTAGTAACCAGTTCTTGTTCATCTCGTTAAATCTAAGCTCTGCAATCTCTGAAGTCAGTTTGCTCATACCCCTTCTCCCCTCCCTGGAGACTCCCAGTCTTGCTTGGGACTTGCTTGTAACTCTGCTGGAGTTACAATTTTAACCACTTCCACTGAATTTGGACATAGCAGGGAGTGATATTTTCTCAAACCCTGCTGCTTTCTATTCTGTAGAGTGTACTTGTCATCTGGAGTAAAACAGAAGAGCCATAGCAGTTGGCTGCTGGATGTGTTGCCTAAAGAAAAGGAATTTGTGGGTAATTCTGTCTGAAATTCATTAATTGGAGAGAATAAATGGATAATGACGAATACAGGAAAGTAAGTGATTGCTGAAGCTTGTAGATGTATAAGAAATGTCAAGTGATATAACATAGCACTGAAGGAGAAGCTATAGGAGCAGAGCTCACTTGATAAACTTTGTACCTTTAGCCACTCAAAGAAATAAGAATAATTTTATGTAGAGTACAAAAAATGCTTCAGACCTCTCCACTTATGCTGCACAATTCAGTCACACCTGAATTCTGCTTGATGTGGTTCAACCATGGAGACTTACTTGGTGTTTCTTAGCCATAAAGCACATTGCAGATCTGTAGAGGAACAGCCATTTGGTAAAGTGAAAAATGTAGATAACCCAGGTCTAGAAAAGTATTTTATTCTATTCTTAATATTTGGGTGATCATCAGATAAAATTAACTGATCAGATGAAATAAACATTTTTAGTCAGAAATGTTAGAGATTGTACTACTTTTATCTTAAAAATGGAGAGAAAACAAATAACAGAATAACCTGTTGTTACATAGCATCATGCAAGTTAGTTAGAATTTGGCAAAAATAATTATTATAAAAGACGTGAGTAAGCATGGTCTGTATGAGTCCCTTCCTGAGCTGCCTTAGCTGAGTCATAAAACACAAATTTAACTGTGGAATTGATTATTTGCTGCACATTTAGGTAACATTTGCACAATAATTGGTCATGAAAATTCCTTTTACTAATGATTTTTATATCACTTGGTGTAGCTGTGTCTGTATATTACTATGCCTTGTGCTTTAGGACATCCTGGACGTACCAAAGAAATGCTGACAAATCAGATCATTCAACTGTAAAGTTCTCCTTGTGATCCCTGCTCCTCCATTATGGCTTACATTATCACAGCACCTCTAATTTAAGCTCTCACATTTTTGTAGAGAGGAGTAAGAAATATTGTTTAAATTATATAGCCCAAGGAAAGCAGGCAAGGAAAATTAGCATAGAATAGAGCAGAATCTGAGGTACACAAACAACTGCTAATTATTTCTATATAAATAGCAGGTAGGCATGGGTTAAGGTAGATCTCATAGGATAACTGTGAGGAGAGCCTACTTAATTGTTGTTAAATGCATCAAAAACTTTTAAAGGAAAGAAATATTTGAAAAAGCCCAACAGTTTTGGGACTTTTTCCCCTTGTTCCCCTGCTCCAACCCCTTTCAGGTAAGAGGAGAATACCATCCAAATAAAATAGTCCCATCACATATGTAATATGAAGAGAAAAAAGAGGATTTTCATGGTTTTCCATTTTAAAGCATTTTTATGGATTAGAGTGCTGGCAGATCTCTTGTTAGGTGTGTTTTGTGCCAAAAGCTTATACAGTCAGTACTCAATAACTAATAGAATATAATTTCAGTGTGTGTTATTAAATGTGAATAAGTGTGCATTGAGGACAGCTCAAAACTTAATTTTGCTAATGTTAATATGAGCTTATAGAGTATAGAAATAGAAACAACACTAGAAAACAGAAAATTTTCCTAGGATAAGAAGATTTGTAAGGAGACAGTGCTGAAAATGCAGTATTTTCCTCTCTCCTTTCATTGATGTGACAAAAGCATTGGATGTGGTAAATTGCTGTGCTCTTTGCAGCCTCACAGAAACTCCTTATTTGTTTAAGTAATTTGCAGGGGACTTCAGAACTGCTTCATATGAGTACCAAAAGAAGCTCAACAAGCTGATACTTTCCACAGGATAACTCAGAGTCCATCTTGTAACTAGTCTTGTTCATGCTGTTCAGTACAGTGAAGTACATGATTGCTGTACATGACCTTCAAATGAGCATTTGGATTTTTGAAATTCACAAGTGTCACTCCTTTTCTCCAAATAATCTAAAAAAGCTAAATGGAGAAGTTAAATATTCTTGATTATAGCCACACATATGTTATCCGCTCTAATTTCTGATCTACAAGTGCTGGAACAGAAAATTATTATTCTCCAGACAGCTTTTAATTTGACTGTCAGATGAAAACTTATGGCTGGTAGAGGGAACAACAAAAAAGAGTGTCTGTTTACCCTCTAAACTGAACTCCTTGTCTGAAAGCTGCTTGCTTTTTGTTTTTGCTGAGTAATAATGAATGGCAGTGTAGGTTATTTAATGCTTGTGTACTCACCAACCCTTGATTCACCTATGCTTCACAATGCTCTCATCCTCAGCTTCGAGAATTTTCCTCTAGTGACATCAAGAATTATATTAACTATTATATTGTTCCCTAATTTTAAACTTGCATCAAATTAAAATTTATAAGCTTCTGAATACTTGAGTCAGAGGTGAACCTATCAAAACCACATTTTCTTACAATCTAAGTAGAATTAAAATTTTATTCGCCCTCATGAGATCTCCACAGAAATTTCAGGGTTGGAAGTGAAATGTGAAAATTAGATGTTCAATTACACAAAGTTCTCTGATTTAATACGGTAACTGACAATGTAAATAATATACTTAAACTGACAGATAATGTAAATGTGTGTTAAGACTAAACTATGCAAGATAGAAGTTTGTTTTTATGTGGGTAGTTGTTTGCAGCAAAGGGATAGTATGAGGTGATTCAATAGCACCAGTGTTTTGAAGTGTTATAGCCAAATCTGCCAAAACTACTTCTGCCTGAGACCCATAAATATTACTTTCTTCAAGTCTTGAGATAGTACTTTTATACCTTAGACTTTTTTCCCCTGAGTTTACAGCTAAAAACAACTTAAGTTCTGCAGAGCTCTCTCTCTCTATCTAATAAAATGGGACTAAAATTCTCCAATTATATGTTCATTAATATATTGTATTATAAATGTAAAAGATGGCCACCATTGTTCAAACAGGAGAAAAAGATAGACACTCTACCTTCAAGTGCTTACAATCTTTGGACCTTTTCCCTCCTGAAGCAGAGTTCTGCAGTTGTCTGTAAAAGGTGCAGGACTCAAGTCTAAATCATGCTAAAAAACATTAAGGCTCTATTAAATAAATGTGCTTTTGCTAAGGAGCTGAGGAAAAAGCCACCAGTCTAACTTATTCCATATAACCAAGAGGGTGATTAAATGTTCCAAATATGCAGAAGTCAAATGTCCCATTTCTGCTTTAAATCTTTTTCCTTTTATAGGCTGTGGGTTATGCTCCCTGCTTTGAAAACCTGTGCTGTTTAGGAACAAGAATTTATTTACAGTTTCAAAAACTTGCAACTAATCTTGGATGAATAGTCTGAATTAACCTTTGGCAGAGAAGTTGTAATTTCTAAGCCAACACATAACTGTATTTTGCATTAGTTTAGGAATATTGGGTACTTTGAGGGGTTAAGAATGAAATATTTTCCATGATTCATATCTCTTTTAGCTTGAAAAGTCAACAACTCGATTCCAGTGTAGCCAAAAGGGGTTTTCAGTCCAAAATGTCTCATTGCTTGCAATTAATTTGGGCTCTTGCAATTAGGGTTTTGTATCCCAATGCATTAATGCATGAAAGCAGCTGCACAATGAGTAGTGCCACATGTCTGAACTAAAAATAATCTGTGTATATTGTTGCTGTGCAAACAGTTGTACGTTTTGGTCACTGAAGATAATCTCTGTGTTAGAACAGCAGAGATTCATACAAGATGCAAATTGTACAACTGTGAGAGGACAATTGTGTGTGCCTGCTTGTGCCACTTGCCACACCCTGTCCCTTTCTGTCTTAGTATGCTGAATCCTGTTTTTTAAGTCCATGGAAAATTACATCAAAGATTCTAGTGATAAGCATACTTAGGCAAATGGAAACAACTTTATTTTCCATGAAATAAGGATTTTGAAGCTTGGACAACAGACATGATGCTTTAGGATGGGGGGAAAGGCTGTGCTAGTTTAGAATGAATTCTATCTTGTAGATATATCTATGGGACAGGGTAAAAAACCCTTTCAGCTGAAAATGGCATGCTTTCCAACTTTCTGAGCTCAATCCTTCCACTGTGCTGGTTTTGGCTGGGGTAGAGTTAAATTTCTTCACAGTGTCTAGTACAGGGCTATGTTTTGGAATTGTGCTGAACGCAGGGTTGATAATATAGAGATTTTTTTTTTTGTTATTGCTGAGAAGGGCTTACACAGAGCCAAGGCCTTTCCTGCTTTTTTTACTGCCACGACAGTGAAGACGTTGGGGGAGCACCAGAAATTTGGACAGGACATAGCCAGGACAGGTGACCCCAACAAACCATATAACATCATGCTCAGATGAAAAGTGAGGGGAAGAAAGAGGAAAGGGGGACATTTGGAGTGATGATGTTTAATTTCCCAAGTAACCACTACATGTGATGGGGCCCTGCTCTCCTGGAGATGGTTGAACACCTGCCAGCATATGGGAAGCAGCGAATTAATTCCTTGTTTTGCTTTGGTTGTCTGTGCTGATTTTGCTTTCTCTACTCTCTTTATCTTAACCCATTTCTTCTCTGTCTTTTACCCTTTAAATTCCCTCCCCAGTCCTGCTGGTTGGGGAGTGAGTGAGTGGCTGGGTGGTGCCTGATTGCTCACTGGGGCTAAACCACAACATCCACTTACAGGTCAGTGTTTTGTGGCACCATTGAAGAGTCTTTGCCTTCCAAGAGACTCCAGGAAATTTATTCTGATCCCCATCCTGTTAACATTCATGAGTGAGTTGCCAGTGGGTGACTCCTTTATCCAAACTTAGAATAACCTTTGGGTCTCAAAAGCACTTGCTTCTACTTCCAGCCTTGCACTTTAATCTCTGCTCCCCATTCTGAAGTAAATTATATAGAGGAAAAGATTAGGTCTAATTTTATTATTTTTTTTTTCTTTTGTTTCAGCTCAGTGGCCTATGTCTTACACTATGTACTCTGGTGGGTGTCCAGAACAATACTGCACTAGACCAGAGCCTGGGTCTTCACACATGCTGGGAAATGCTGGCAAAGTGCACCATAATGAAGGAGACTGCACCATGCTCCATTAGAAGATAACAGGGCTGCCAGCTATCACTGCTTTGTTGGTAATAACATCTTAGGCATGTTGTCTGTCTTTGTTTTCAAAGCTTCAGCACAGTGCAATGTGCTTGACTGCCAACAGCCATAACTGACAAACTTTGGCTGCTGCCTTTCAGCATGGACCCCTGTCTCCAGTCAAACAGTTTTTCCACATAAAACATAATTTCCAGTGGAAATTATGAAACTCCATTCCTGCAAGTAAGTCATGATCTTATTTGATGGGATGCAGTTGCAGGTGGCTGTTGAGCACCAAGCAAAACCTGAACAGTCTGTGTGGGGCCTGTCCAAGCACAACAGAATGGAATACTGGTGAAAAAACACACCCAATTATAGTACTAGCACATAATTTATAACAGAGGATAATATAATTATGGTTTATAAACTAGGTGCTTTTAACCATTCACCTGTCATTAAATAAATACCTGATGTTTTCAATAGCTCTCTTATGTCTGTTAGGTTAGGTCAATGACAATATATTATCAAGCTGATAGATACACCTTCTGGTTGTCTTTCTTCCAAAAATGCAGCATCAATTGAATACTGACAGTGGCAAAAGAGGGGCTGTGACCCTGCAGCTGAGCACACAAGAAATGCAGCATAGAGACAGAGAAGTGTTTAGTTTCCCATTCAGAAGGAGTCAAGAGAGGAAGTTTTTAAGTCTAGAGTGTTAGCTATAAAGAGACTTTGATTTGTGATTAAAGAAACTGATTGCTATTGCGTCTGTTCCTGAGAGAATGGGAAACAAAAAGGGATATATTCCCTCTAATTACAATTACAGATAAACCTGGTTATTAACTCCTTCTAAAGGCAAAAAACTTGACTATTTGAGCCAGAAAGAATGATGGTATTTGAGTATGTCTTTCTCTTATTTTAGACATGGTCTCTGCTTTTAACTCTGTGTTCATTTGTTCCTTTAATTTTTTTTTCTTTTCTTCCCTTTTGAGAATGAGACAAGAGTAATGTGTGCCCATGGAAGAACTTGCATTGTAGAAGGGTTTCCACTCCATGTTGGCAGACAAGTAGATACAGTTCTGGCATCTCATTTGTGCTCATTTGCATTTGTTTACTGACCGTAAACAAACAAAAAAATAAGCAAAAGTCTGTGAGATAGCAAATATTTTATTTGTACCTTTGCCAAGATGTACTTATGTACTCTCTCTGTGCCAGAATTTTCAGTAACGATGGCATTAAACTATATGCTCTTCTCCCTTTGGTCATAACAACTAAGCTCATTTCTTTTTATTTAAATTGGCTATTTTAGAAATGTTCTTATCAGTTAAACCAGCTTCTCTTTTCTAGAATAATAACAGGGTTGTGTGACTAAATCAAAAGTCCATACTGCAAAAAAGATCCTGTAGAGCTAGAGAAAATGAGGCATTAATTTCATAATTTGTTAAAGATTTCTGTGTTTCTCCCTCTCTTTCCATAGTAGTTTGTTTAGACAAATTTTAAGGTAGGTTTGGCCCTAGAAGTTTCAAGGATCTGAACTCTGGATTTTGGTTTTTTTAATTTTTTTTTGGAGGGGAGGGAGGCTTAAAGACCTTATATGACAGAGGAGTGTGCCTACACTTATACAACCAGCATTTCTTTACCTGAGTTTTGTTCTCAAACTTTAATTTATAGACCATGAAAAAAGGAACTAAAATATTTGTAAATACTGAAAAAAAAATTAAAAAGATTTTTCAAGAGTACCTAGAATTGCAGGTTGTGTGCCTTCCAAAAGAATAAGTGGTAGCTTATCAATCCATGAGAATTTCACTGCTGATTTAGATATAAGTTCTGAGAACCAGCCCTAGGCTTCAAAGCCTACCTTCAGGACCACGTACAACTATGGGGAGTACTTGGGAGGGTTTCATAAGGAAAATGGAATTCAAACATTTACAAATTGTCTGCTTCAAAACAGGCACCTAAATGTGTCCTGCTAATAAATTGTCAGCATTATAATTTTTGCATCTAAGCCTCCACTTAGGTCTTGGTGTCTTTTTTTTTTTTTTTTTTCCATCAGAATTTACATCCTAGAACTCTCTCTTTGTAGATTGTGGAAAGAATATTCTTTTGAGTATAAAGGCCTCCTTGACTAGGCTGCCTGTCCAGGATGTCCAGCACACAGGGGAATTTCCTTCTGTGCTTGAAGAGATATTGAATCAGAGGCTGTCTTAAAAACTGGGCTCTCTGCCCCACTCCTTTTTTTTTTTTTTTTTTTCCCCAGAAGATGCACCAGCCTGAATTGTTGGGATAAAAATGCATCATCCAGTAAATCGGAGAGTGATCATCACAAGGTATGTGACAATTTATTAGTTTATTGTTCATGATGGAGAATAGCCCAAGCATGTCAGTATTTAATATTAAATAGTAGCTATAGAAACAATATATTTAGTGTTGGGATTGGGAACTGAAAAGTAGTGCTACTGCAACCGTTCCCTGACCACAGTTCATCAGTTTCCTTTGCTGACTGTTCCTCAGGCTGTGTGCACCTAACATTCACTGTTGCAGACACACTCTGTCTCAACAGGAGAAACAGAATGCCCTCCCTCATCTTTGTTTTTGTACAGCAATGTCCATGGTCTGACCAAAGTCAAACTTTTAGGATTTTAGAGTTGGTGAAAACTTGCTTGTGATTCCCTAGCCCCCTGATATGTGTTATAATCAAGAGAGTTTTCAGCTCAGTCCATGCATCAATGTTTTTGGTTATGCTCAATTATGGAATATCTTTAGTCTTAATTTTAGCTTTGCTAGTAAATAAATAAAGGTGGGTGTTTACTCATAGTTACTTAAACATATGCGCTATTGTTCTTACATTTGCTGTTTTTACTACCTTGTACTTCAGTGTCTATATACTACCCTCTGATTTGCTATTTCCCCACCCCCCCATATCCTTGGAAAACTCAGCCTTGAGGAAAATTAAATGCATCTGGAAACATTCAGAAAGTCAAAATTCAGACACAAACTTTGAAGAGGAGGACTAAAGTACTAAGGCATTTAGTTTCCATGATAAAGCAAGTAATACAGTGGTTTTAAAAATTTTCAGTTGAATTCAAATGCCTAAATTCCATTTCATGCCCACATTACACATGTAAGTCTTGCTTTTTCTAAACAAATAATAAGGGATTTTTAACAAGTATTCTTTATTGATATGCTCAAGTTCCTACTATGGTAATTCTCTGTAAAATTGAACACAGAAATAAAGAAATGTTTAAGAAAGGTAAAATCCCTTTTTAGGAAAGGGATGTTTGGCATCAAAATGCCAAAACAAAATCTAGACCCCCCTCAAAAATCTTAATATCTATAATTTTTGGTGCATGAACAACAGGACCCACTTAACTACTGGTTCAGTTAGACTCTCAGAAAGCCACAGTGTTCTAATAAAAATACACATACCACTCATAGTGACTTGCACTAAAATGGTGTTCATGTAGCCCAACTGTTGTATGAGACATTTCTCTCCCCTAGGAAAATGTGGATACCTGAATCTAGAACAGAGGATGAAGCTTGGCTGCTACAGACTAGCAGTTATTCCCTTCAGGGAAAGTATTAGCTAACTTCTAACTTTCTGAATATGAGCTGTGGCAAGAAGCAGAGGTGTGAAAAATCATAGGACGACAGTTGAAGTCTCTGGCCAAAACCCACAACAGAGGAGACCAAATGATCAAAGAGGAATTCTCATGAAATTTGTGAGTACAGTCCTGCAGTCTGTGCTGAACAGGAACACTGTGCTTCAAGCTCCTGGTCGATTAGAAAAAGTGATATTGGAACAAGAGACACAAATAATGAAGCAATTCTGCTCTGCACTGCACTATTAAAATACAATTCAAGTAATGGAAGACTGTTCAAACCAGTGTATGAGGCCAGAATTACCTGTACCTATCTCACTTCAGAAACTTGTAAGAGAAAAGAACAGAAAACAGTAGATGTAAGAAATTATTTAAAATGGAGGGTTTAAAATGTGTGCAGATACCTAATTTTTTTTTCACTGTTAAAGTTTAATAAAAAATGAGACAGTATCTAAACAAACTGTGATTGAGCTGGAGCTCTTACTTGTATTTTAGATAAGTCATGCTATAAAAAAAGGAAATTAAAGTACTTTGTCTGAACCACCAAACAATACTACTTAGAAATATAGATTTGACTAAGCAGTAAGAAAATTAGTCTTCTAAAACATGAAGTCTCCCTAGGGGAAATATGGTGCTAAAGATCGGTCTTGATTTCCAATGGCTGATAACTGTTTGATGAGTGAGATAGAAGGTTATTGTTAGCCAATTAAAAAAAAAAAGTTCTATTTTTTTATTTGTTCAAGCGAAAATAATTATTTAGAGTCAATGGTTTTGCAGTAGGTTTGTTTCTATGCAAATGTAAAGAGCAGTCATTGCAGCAACTCTTCACAGACCATAGTTTGGCGGAGGTTGTTTTGCTTGGGGGTTGTTTTTTTGTTGTTTTTGTTTGGTTGGGTTTTTTTTTTACTATGAATCCCAAAGGAATCTAAATATAGATAGTGTGGATCTGAATCAAAAATTGTTTCCTTTCTGTTTGGTGAATTGAGAAAGTGAAAACATTTTATGAGAGGAAAAAAGGCAATTTAACTGTAAAACGTAAACTAGTCAATTCACATAATTGAAAGAAAGGTGAAAAGAAGCATGGAGTTTATTAGCAGCAGTAATGTCCATTGTGGGGGGAAGAACAGAATACTCTTATGCTGATTAGAGAAAGTATTTTATAATA
This sequence comes from Sterrhoptilus dennistouni, assembly GCA_013397095.1. NCBI lineage: Eukaryota > Metazoa > Chordata > Aves > Passeriformes > Zosteropidae > Sterrhoptilus > Sterrhoptilus dennistouni. The sequence goes on from VWZU01013206.1 coordinate 136,034, forward strand.
GTACTAGAGCATTAATGGGTTATTTACTTTAAAACTTGCAAAGATTAGTGCTTTGTGCAAAGGTACTCGTGGCTTTCTCCTGCAACGCCTTGTTGCCTGAGCATGGTTTCAGTCAGCTGAGATTGTGCAACCCCTTCCAGGGGCTGGAGGCATGGATGGCTCTCAATAAGTCACACTTCTGAACTCCAGACTGACAGGTTCAAATGCTGTGTCACAAGGGTAGCAGGATAAAGGGTCTGTTCCTTTTTGTATTTGGGAGAGCAAATAAGGAAAATAAATAGTTTTATTAAGAAGGGAAAAATAAATTATCCTTTCTCACTAAAGCACAGTAATGAGAGTAAGTTGGAATGAAAAACAGGAGCTGGAGAGAATTTTTTCCCTGTTTGGCCAGTCTTCTCACATGCAAATCCTTTCTCTAAAGAAATATTGCTCGATTTTTCCATTTTTTACATTCTCAGAGAATCTCTTTTAGAGAGAGGGGCCCTACTCTTTATGAAGCATAATGTCAGGGCCTAAGGGTAGTGGAGCTTATGGTTCAGGGTGCTCTATGCTCTAAGATACTGAGGGAGAAAAACCATCCTCTCCTGTACTTGGGAAACTTATTACTGGCTTCCTTATCATATCCAGAGCTGGTAATGGCCATAGAAGAATAATAATCCCAGTAATTACTATAGAGCAGAAGCTGGACTAGCCCTTTTGCAAAAGCAAAGCATTAATTTTGAGGCAACAGTTCCTCAGATTTGCTTGTGCTTGAGCAGTATATTTTAAGGCAGCTTTTTTCAACTTTACACTATTTCAGCTTTTTATTATTATTATTATTATTATTAATCTCTGACCAGAACAACAAGGGATAACCTATTGTCTGCAGAAATTGTCTGTATGTGAACAGCGGCACTGAGTCTAGAGAAATAGAAGTTTGAGTGGAGGCAGGGCAGAAAAGAAGGGTCTAGATGCAGTACTTAGAAACCAGCCTTCTAAATTTTATTAGCTTTATTATGAGATGATATACAGACTGCCAACACTTCCTGAAAATTTTCAATAAACACTTTTTCTACAGGTTTTTTATTTTTCAATTTTTCCCCGCTCAGATTTAACCTCTCTTCTGTCTTACCTTTGTTTCTGCTCTTCACTTGCATAGTTTTTTCAGTCATGGACTAGCTGAGAAGTGTGAAAATATGAATATTTACATGGCACAAAATATTCAATTATGTGATGACAATTTTTACTGTACTAGCTGTGGGCATAATAACAAAGTACATGTTGAGTAAACCCTCCAATTTCTGAAACTTGACAATGAAGACTTGTACCATACCAGGAAGAATTTCTTCATGGAAAGGGTTGACAGGCACTGGAATAGGCTGCCCAGGAAGGTGGTGGAATCATCATCTCTGGAAGTATTCAAGAAACGACTGGGTGTGGCACTTAGTGCTCTGGTTTAGTTGACAGGGTGGTTTTCTGTCAAAGGCTGGACTTGACGACCTTGGAGGTCCTTTCCAACCTTAATCATTCTATGATAAGGAAGCAAATACAATCCTCTGTTCAGCTGGCAGCTGTCTTAGAGCTAGTTCTTGGGCTTAAGTATGTTTGGAGGTGCAGTGGTTACCCAGGGCTTATTGATAGAGCAGCATTACACAGCTGCCCTTCCTCAAGAAGATCATACTCACATCAGTGACGTGACTGTTTGGAATGATAAATGGGCACATAAGAGATGTGGGGCAGACTTAAAGATAACAAGTAGGAATGGAACAGAACTTGCTCAGAGGAGATCCTAAGTCTTCTTCCCAGGAAAAGAAAAATTGTCTTGTGCTTTTATGGCCATACGTATAGTAGATAAGATTATGTCATTTCTGATACTTCCACCAAGTAATTTCTTAACAACATTTTTTTAATAACTTTGGAAACTACTTACAACTTATTATAATGTTTTAAATTAGCATAATTACAATCTATTAGAGAGAATTTTTAGTTGATTCGGTGGGGTTTTTTTTCCAAACAGAATTACTGATCTTCCGATTTTTTTTCTATTTCAATAATATGTAATAAAAATAGAAAACAGGAAAGTCAAATTCAACAACAGCGCTACGATTACTAATGACCCAGTTTCATTGCAAGATGCAAAAATATCTGGAAAGTCTGTTTTATGTTCAATATGGCTTCTGTCATTCTTAGAAGATGCAGCCATATCTGATAAAAATATTGTACTTGAAATGTGAGTAGGCTTGTTCCAGTTCCACTAGTGCAGCCTGCAAAGCTAGGAAAAAGTAAAAAGGACCAAGTTAACATGAAAAATTACTTACCTAATAGAAATTAAGACATTTGTAGTGTGTCAGATTACCATTACTTTGAGCCATTGGCAGTAACTGCTCTTTTCAAATATAATGTAAATTAATCCTTCTCCAGATTTAGAAATCAGTATAATGCAGGTCAGATGCTGATTTCTTCTCTCTGTTTCCTCACAAACCTACAAAGAGAAAGGCTGGGGCTTGAATAAGTCTGTAAAGGAAGTGCTTTATTGCCCAGGACATCTCAGATGCTACCACACATAGCTCAAGGTAAGCATACCTGAGAAGTCAGCCACTTTTTTTGAAAAAGCATCTATGGTGGAACTGCTACTACATAATTAAATTATTTTCTATTTTTCTTAGGAAAAAGTAGATGGCTGAGAAATGCAGTTTTGTTGTCAAAAACTAGACGAGCACAGAATAATTCTTCGTCATAGGTATAGACTGTCAGATTTTTAGTAAAATAAGTGGTAACTAAACATTAAAATTCCAAAAGCTATCTTGCTTCCAAATTTAGGTCTGGCATATGGGTTTGGAAGCAACGAGGTAATGTATATCTACAGAATCAGTACAGACTGTTCCATCTGAGGCTTTACTGGCACCCCCTGTGGCATGGTAGGCTTGGCTGTGTAGGTATTCCTAATATTCTGTTTAGCTGTCCACAGAGAGTACAAAGGAACAGAATTTTTACACATTATTCTGAAGGCTCTTTTAGAAATTCAGCTAATCAATTCCTAATATTAATTATAGATATGTGACTGTACCATGAATGTATGTATTATTTCATATTAACTCCATTCTCAATATCAGTGAACAATGCCAAGATGAAGGTAGGTCATAGTTCATTGAAAGGATAAAATAGGAGCCGTATCAAGAGGGTAATTATTATAACTAACAGAAAAACTATTGCCTTTTTTTTTATTTAATATCCATGCTGATATTGAAATAAAAAGCTCAGGTTATTTAAATGAGAGTAATGGAACTAAACTTAGAGGACACTGACCCATTAGGGAAGGTAGTTAAAATGAAGTACCAAAAGAAATTAACACAAAGATTTGATTTATAAATCTTGCTAGAGATTGATATTTCAGTCCTTCATGTGCTCCATCCTTTCAAACAGTATTTGTGTTGGCACTTCATTGTCCTTTCGCACACGGCCTCACTGGGGATTTTGGGAACTGATGTTATTTTAGAAGACTTTTTTCTTTAAATGTCTTCCTCTAACAAAGTTTGTAACATAAGGGAAGGCCAAGCCAAGAAAACTAATATAGTTAGCAAAGAAAGCAGGGTAGCCAAAGCCAGTACACACTGGCTATGGTCCATGAGCCACTTTTCCATTTTAGAGATTCTGTGGATTTAAGCAGGTCAAGTGGAACAACCCTCTTTTATGAGACTATGAAAAAAATGTAGAAATCCATTCTGGTGCACCTTTCTCAACACTAGGTGCTTAACTATCAGAGAAAACAAGAATTAAAGAAGATAATTTTGACTATACATGTTACACAGACAGGAGAATATTAGACTAAAGAAAACCTTGACCCCATGGAAACCACTAAATAAATGTTTCCTTCACAGGGAAACATCTTCTACTAATTGCTTTGAGCATTAGATCTTTTTTTAAAAATCAAACTTTTATTCTGGTTGTAAAGGAAAAAAAAAAAGTATGGTTTATCTATCAAAAAAACCTGCCCGTGGTATCACTACTACTCTGTCATCCTCAACAGAATTATTTTCATGATGTTCTATGGAAGCATGGAGAACAAATTGTAAGAAGACCATCTGTTACTGTGTAGTACTACACCTGCTTAGTTGTCTTCTGGTGTACAATCTAAAAAAATTAAATGTCATCACTAGTGTTGCAACTGCCACAGCAAAAATAACAAAAATCTAAACTGAAGGTTGTGCTGAAGCTTTAATCTACAAATAAACCACAAAGTTTTCTTCTGGAAACTGACTGGGAATATTTCTTAGCGAAAGACCTCAGACCTCGCATTAAAACCTGTAGGCATTCAAGTAACTCCTGCCCTGGTGACCTATGAGTTCTTTTGCTGTAATGCTACAGAGTAAATAATAACAGCTTCATTTTTGAGGTGTTGTATAGTTAAAACCAACATTTTTCAAGAATTAAAAATGACGTTATAATATTGAACATCTGCTGTATCAAAGCATATTACATAAGATGAGCATTTCAGCATTACTAACTTCCAATGAGGTGCTCTCATAACCTGTGGCTTCCCCCACCCCAAACTTCATTAAAAATGGCTGAAAAGAGTCACTATTCCTTCCAAATTCAGTCAGAAAGCCACACAATGAGAAAGGACTGCTCCTTGACACACTGAGAACCTCCTACATTGCACTAGTATGCCCCATGACAAGGGAAGATCAGGGAACCATGTACGTAAGAAAATACTTAGACTATGGGAAAAGAATTACCTTCCTGAGAAAGTATGTGAAAATAGTAGAAATGTCTATAATCTAGCAGAAATAAATAACATAATAATTTACACATATACTATGCTTACAGTTGGTTTCACTATACCTTTTAGCAATGCAACAGAAAGTAATGTTTAGATGTGAGGTGTTAGAACAAGGTTTCATGATAGACAATTTTATCTAATATTGTTATTTATATTGATAATGCTTCTGTCATTAGAATACACATAACACTGAGCTGTTTCACATGCTAGCAGATAGATTGAAAAAATATACATACTCACTGATACACTTTTTACAATTCTTAATAACCTTTGTCTTTCATCTTAATAGATAGAAAAATACCTTCACACTCTCTGACCATATGTCAGATAGGGTTATAAATGTTCCATTATTATTCTTATAGTAAAATATTGCACTAAAAAAATTAGCTTTTAACAATGTTCCCTTTTTCCTGTTCTTTCCTTGGCCATTTCCTACCTCATTTGTTGGTTTTGGCTACAAATGCAAACCCTGAACTTTTATTTCACCACATACAACAGGGCAGATTTGGGTGACAGAAGCCTCCTACGTGCCCAAAATGAAATTAAAAACTGGATTTGGCATGAAACAGTTAAGTCCTTGTTTTAGAGCTGGGTTATGCCACAATGCCCAGGGACGGATGTCAGTTTAGTGTCTTCCTTCCCAGTCCTCCTTGTTGGCAGAAAAGAAGATTTGTTACCAGCAGCACTAAATTTGTTACTATTAGGGACTTCCTCTTATAGAGCAACCACTGGTCAGGCAGGTGTGAGCAGGTAAGGAGCAGTGACTGTTAGGGGTGGAAAGGGATTGAAGTGTGGCACAGTGAGTGTCCTCAGGGCCAGGCACACCCAGGCAGGAAAAGTGGAAGTACATCAAACAAAGCTTCGTACCTCACCACAACCAGCTCTTGCTCAGATCCTTATGATTTTAGATTGCTGGATTCTTATTCACTCTTTGAATTTACTTTTAATTTTCTGAAAGACAGAATTACTTACATAGGAAGTTGTTCTCCCGGGAACTATAGGCAAAGGCTAGAACAGACCAGTTCACTGCCCCTGAGGCACTTAGAATGGTCTGCATGCATGAACAAATCCCAAGATCCATCTCCCTCATTTATGAGGAGGGAAAAAATGTAAATACTGAAGGGAAAAAAAAAAGAAGAAAAAAGATAATGCAAAGGCTTTAGTCTCTCAAATGTGACAAAGATGACATTGTTTCCCTGATGTGAAAGGTCTTGAGAGGAGTGGATCTACCACATCTTACCTTTAACATTGTGCCCCTTGGTGTAAGCAGAAGAGAATATCCTATTCAATACACATAAAACTTACTGCCAGATGCATTTTCTAATATCTAGAATGGCAAGTTAGAAAATGTATTTGGATTTTATGCTGATGCTGCTGAAATGCTTTGCTAGCTCTGAGTTGAGCTTGTTCACTCCCTTGTGGCTCCAGCCAAAAAGAACCTCTAGTTTTGCAAAAGTCTTGATTGTGGTATAACTTCTTTCCTATTAATAATCAGTCAAACAACAGAAAATTAAGTAAATCTATTGCATGATGATAAGACCCTCTCATCTACTGCTACAGTATGGGAGTGCTACAGCCCCTTGCTCCACAGCCAAGAAGGGCCTTCACACCGTGAATTAAAAGCAAATTAACCCTTTGATATCCTCACCACATTCAAAGTCTCATAAATTCTGTTACTTGAAAAGCAACAGAACATACTCATACTGCTTTTCAGTAGAGGAGCTGCTGGAAAGGATCTTCTTGTTTCAAGGACCTCTGTAGAAGGAGTTATAAAAACAATGGTAAATCTTCCCTTCACATCCATTAAACACCAGAGTGCAAACCACTGTTAACTGGTTTCTGTCCATGCAATGGTATTGAGTTTCCAATGAAGATGATGAAAAGAGCAAGGTAATAGAGAAAAAAAAGAGAATGCTGCTCTCATCTGTCTCCCTACTTTAGGAAGGAATTCTTATTCACTGTACTCAAGCTCTTTCTTCATATACCCAACTGAGAACTTGGTATCCCTCTGCTACTACCTGACAGGCTGCTGTTACCTGTGGATAACTGGAAATGTATCATAACTTTGTTTTCTGCTGTCTTTTATATTTACTGAAAAAACTGCTACATCTTTTGGGGTTTAGAAAATGTTAAAGAAAAGTGAGCTCCACTTAAACATTTGAAAAACAACAATCAAAGCAACCGAAAAGCTTCACAAACCCAGAAGCATGTGAATTTCCTTATATAATTTTAATGTTACGTCTTTTGATACACCAAATGCACAAAGCTAATGTAATGACACCTATAATAATATATGAATATTAAAATTCCTATAATATGCTTTTTTTCTAACCATCACTGTTAGAGCCATAGTTAGATACATGAAATGAAAATCAATTCAGAAAATGCCTTTTTAAGCTTTAAATATCAAACAAACTACTAGGTAGGGAGGTAGATTTACCTTCTGAACCAAGACACAAGAGAAATAGCTATAACAGAGAATTGTTAGCAGAAAGAACTTTAAGAAGTCATGTCATGGTTTGAAAGCAAAATGAGTGAGAGCTCCAAGTCAGCAATACAATTTAATAAGAAGAAAGGAAAAAAAGTAAAATAAAATA
>VWZU01013206.1:143703-198620 GCA_013397095.1 Sterrhoptilus dennistouni
CAGGACAAGTCATAAATAGAAATTTTTGTTTTCTCTATATCTTTCACTGCTTTCTTTTCTGGACAGACTCCCAGACTTAGAGGTATCACCCCTACACTTCAGGCAAATTGAAAGCTTTAATTCACTAAGAAAATAATGCCTGACAATATGTATCAGCTTTTGCTAATGAACTTCATAAATCAAAGTTCACTACAAAAATAAATATCTTTCTAACATTACAGACATTACCTATACTTGATACATTTGTGTTCATCCACAGGTACACATGACAAAATGAAGTATAACATGTCTACCAATTTTTAGTATTGGAATGAAAAAGAAGTTTGTTTCCCTGATTTACTTTGTTATTAAACGTTATTAAATAGTAGCCACTTAATTATTTTCATTAGACAACAGAAAGTTTTCTGCGATCTAATTATATATTCACTCTGCATAAGTTGGGGAGATATTTCATGATTTCTCATGTGCAGACAGAAATATATATATAAATATATTTATCAGTGTACCACACCAACAGCTGAGCATACCATCTACAGCTCAACAGCAGCACCTCCATGATTTGTTTACAACCTACTGCTCATATTCTTTATAGCACTGGAGATCTAAGACAAGCCTTGAAAAAAGCATTTTTAAAAGAAAATAGAATCATAAATGCAAGATGTTAAAAAATAAAAGGGGGGGGGAGGGAACTTAGTCCAGCTTCTTTTGCTGCCTGGGGTTACTTAATTGCCAAATTCATGAGTGACACAGAAAAAGGGCAGTGGTTCTCAACATGGCAAAGACAAAATAATACCATTTGAATTTTATCAGCTCAACCACCACTTGGGACTGCAGTGTACCAGAAATGCAGAGAGAATCCCAAGTTCCACTTCTGACACAGAATTTCACCTGATTGATGGCACCCTGTCTGCTAACTTGATGCTTGTCTGAGGTAAAAATCACTTTTCAGGCCTGCCTTCTCTTTGGTTCACATACCTCAAATGTCCCTATAGACTATATCTTACACAGTGGGCCTTTATGTAGTTTTGTCTGAAGTTCCAAGGACATGGATATAAGAAATTTTCTTTTCTTAAATTTATTTTGGTCAGGTTAATCTTTAAAGTTTACTTTGTTCCAAAGTGTCTGCAAGAATGAATGTTTGATTGCAATGTCTGAAAGCTCTTAACCATTTCCTTATTTGCACAGTAGAAGAAAAAAGGAAGAAAATTTCTTTTAATGAGACCATTCCTCACGATGAGAATATTTTGAAGGGTTGCAGACATTACTGTAACAGTGCCCTAAGTCAAACCATACACCAAATACTTCACAATTTGTAGTTTCCTTTGCTAAGCATAATACCTTATTCTGTCTGGAGTTCAAAACACTTTTCTAAGATGTTAAGCCACTTCCCACAAACTTCACTCTCAGGAAGTTTGAATTGGCTGCTTTTCCAAAGAGGTTTGAAGGATGCTAGTGTTCTCAGCTTTGTAAACTCAAAATGAACTTGTATTCATGTTTCAGATCAAATGAATGGCTTGAGTTTTATATTTTATTTTTTAATCACTGTGGTGGCACTTTGGAATCCAAATATCCAGTTCTTCTTTTATTTTTTTTTTTCTTTGTAAGTATTTGGTGTCATATTTTGCCAGGTCTGTTTGACAGACCATTAGCTTCACACTTTTCACAGCAAAAATGAGCAAACACAGATAATGTATTTCTAAATCAGAGGCTGAAGGAGAACTCAAGAAGACTCCATGACAATAAATAAAACCAATAATAATCTAATAAAATAGATGATACGCTGTGGTCTCAACATGCCGTAAAGATCCACACAAACATGTCTCAAAATCATTTCCTATTTTTATATTATGCTTATTAAATTTATAAACCTTAGACAGTTAGATTTAAATAATGTATTAAGTAGCAGTGATAACAGCACTAACAGCAATATACTTTTCACAGCTCTGGAAGAAAACAAACTGAACCAACCAAATAAAAGAAAAAACCCAAAAGAACTCAGTAGTTATCCCAAGGACTTCAAGAGCACTATCAGGTCAAAAGCAAATTTTGAGGTACTCATGCATATAACACAAGAGAACTTTTATAAGTACCCCACATAAACAGTGAGCAAAAATAAAATTAATAATACAAAAGAAAACACACTTGAAAGTTTTAGGCATAGAAGTTTTAAGTCCAGATTCTAGCACAGCCTTATGCACTACTACTCTGTCTGTAGATTTGAGAGGGAGTTGTCTCAAGGCCCAGCCAAGGACTATCTATTCTGAAGGCATGTAGGCTTGTCGGCCAAGGAGGCATTGTCTGCCCAGAAATAATGTGAAGCAGTCATATTTCCTATTTTCAGCCATGAACTATCTGAAGATAAGGGTATTTAATGTCTCAAAGCACTTCCTGAATTGCATTGCACCAGTTTACTCTTCCACAAGAACAGAGTCCTGAAGTTCACCATCCTTTCACATCCTCTCTTCAGATCTTCTCTCCTACCTATGAGTGCTCTCACTTTTTGGAACAAAAGCCAGAATGACTCCACTGTCAGGTGTGGATTTAAGAGACTACAGGATTTCCCTTCAGTCACTAGATAGTAATTTAAAATAGGAGGTGGAAAATAGAATGAAAAAAGCACGGGGAAGCAATGCTGGTGCCTATTGACTGTCTGCTGGTGCACACAGTCCATTAACCTTTTAGAGACAGCCGAAAAAACTCTTAGAGACTGGATGTTCAGCTTAGCTGAATATATTGCTTTTACCTTTATCCCTCATGTGCACCAGACACCACCCTGACACAGAAAGAGACTTGGTCCTTCTGAAACATATTTGGATTCAGCAAATTGATAAAGTTGATAGCAACAACTGTCAATACCAAGAAATTCGACAGAAAGCTTTCCAGAAACTCAAAATATCTCTCAAATTATTGAAAGAACTGTAAGGGTTAATGTTTTGCACATTTTCCGTGTTTATTCATTTGAAGGGTTGTATGTTCGGGTGCTTAAAAAAAAAAGCTTTAGAAGAAATGAAAAGGAAACCTTAGAAGTCTTCAAAGAAACACAGCTACTACCAAACATAAACCAGCACTATAAAACAGTCACAGTCACATCATTTAAAAATTATTTTTCATGTAACTGAGCTGCACTACAATAAATATTCTGGACAGTAGATGTCCTAATTTTAGCTTGGCAACACCTTTTGGCTGCACTAACATGTTTAAGTAAAGTGTCAGACAGTTATTGACTAAAATCCACCTTATAAGGCAAAGAAAATGCTTCAATTTGAGATGTGCAACAAGCAGCAAACACATACTACTAGGTTTTGTGTCAGAGATAAAATGAACCTATAAAATGTGAATCTGATAAAAGTTCCACAGCTGTTGGGTTAAGGTTTTTTAAAAAAATATTTGTGATGTTTTCCTTGTCTTAATGATATGGGCATGTAGAACAACCCCTGAACTGTGTTAATGTGAAGTTCCCAGCCAGAGAATTTATCAGTAAAACTTGGTGAATTTATTGATAAGATAAAAATAATGAGATCAAAGATAACCTCCATCACCAATCAGTGTTGGAAAGGCAAGTCCATCACACTGTGTTAACACAAATGTCAGATAAACCCTTTCTCATATAAACAATTGACAAAAGTAGGTCTGAGAGCCCATAAATCCGAGACAATGTATAAAAATGGATTCAGATTGTCTCCAGGCACCATCCAGCCAATCAATCCTACTCTCCAGAATCAAGTTTGGTTGGCCAAATAAAGGCAAAAAATATTTTTATTTACTCTACTGTTAGGAAGAAAAAGGTAAAGTGTGAGGAAATTTTACAAGTCACATTATGAAGTATAAATAGCTTTAGGTTTTAGAAAATATAAGCCAGGGAACTGAGGATTTCTGGATAACAAATACAAGGGCTCATTTTAGACAAATGCATGGTGTAAGTCTTAAAATAACTGACAGTTTTACTTTGTTGTTCTACTTCACTGTTTTTCCAAGCTATTTTGGAAACTTTTGAAATCTGTCTTTTTGGTGGAGAATAAATTTCAGTTGCAAGAAAAAAAATTTCTACCATTGCATAGGTTTTTTAATAGCAGGAGACAACTTGCAATGCATTCAGAATACTAGCTTACCATTGTCTACAATTATCCAATACATCCAAGGGAATTTAAGTGGTTAAAAAATATCACAGAGCTAAACAATTGCTCAAAGTTTGAGAACTCCTTGCTTCTGGAAAATGCCAGAGACGCCAAAATAGCTTACACAGGTCAGAAGCAAAAATCCAACAAATTTTTTCTTGATACAGACACTGTAATAAGTCAGATTTCTTGACTGATGCATTCCAGAAGAACAGAGAAACAAATTATATTTGAATACAGACCATCAAATGATATTAAAAATCAATGGAAATGTATGTCAGAGTTGGTCCTAGAGTTCAGACAAAGATTTGAGGGTCAGGAAAACAGTGAAGGTAAGACATTTCATCTGTTTATCTGCACCAGCCACACAAAGCGGATTCACATCTGAGTAGATAACTTTCAGCTACTAATATAACTCCAGGCTACAGCTCACAGCAAATGCACAGTGGTCAGCACGTGTTAAATGAAAAAGTTCCTTCTCTATACGTTGAACCAAGTACATCCATCCACCCAAATACCTACAAGTGTTGTTCACTAAAGCAAACTGTATCCTAAAAAAGAAACTCTTCCTAGGTCTGAGCAAAGCCATTGGGACCTTTTGTTTTGAATCCAATCTAAATTAAGCCATACGAGTGGACCATTATGATGTCCATTTCAAATACCCACAGATTCTAGATGCTAATTCAGAATACAATCCATTATATCAGATAATAGTAATACATACAACTTTCGGCTGTACATGCCTTTATTGCCAGGTTATGCTCAGTATTTCAAGCTGTTAAGCCTTATCAGCTGAGATAAACAGGATTAAGAGGACTGGAAGTGGTGGGAAAAGGAAACTTTCTACTATAAGCTTTTCCCTTCCTATTCTTTCTGGTCATGTCTTTACAGCTAAACAGTTCTCTCTTTCAGTAAGTCACATGGCAGATGTTAGCTGTTAACCCAATTTAAACTATTTTTCTTTCCTTTCCAGTACATTCCAATCAGCAGCATGAACCACAAAGAGTGCCCAGCAATCGGTGAGTGGCAGATGCTCAAATACCACCACGTTTTTCATCTCCTTTCAATATCCTTGACTCATGCATCCTGTCTGAGCTAATGTTAGCTTCTTGATTGCAGTGTGTCTGTACCCTTGGACTCTAAACAAGGGCCTGAACCATCCCAGAAAGCTCACTCTTCCTTGCTAGGACTTCAGCTTCACTGTGCTTTTAGTGACTGTCTCTCAAAACTTCCTTGTTTTGCCAATTCATATCTTGAATGTCTAGATTTGCATTGATTTAGCACTTACTATATTTTCCTCTAATTGTAAAGTAATTCTGGACCATCATATGAAAAAATACTATTCAGTTCTGACTTTATTTGACCTTTAAGAAGAAAATGATCTGCCACCATCAAGAGTTACACTCACCATACTCCCATTACTTCATAATATTCCTCCACGTGAACAAAATGCCCCCAGGGTATGAACCAGAAAAAGAAATTCCTTGTTTGTAATGTACTTGTACCTTTCTGTGCCCAATACACTGAAATTCTCCAAGTTACTGTCATGTTCTACATGCTTTAGCAGTGGTTTCACCCCACTTAATATTATTCAAAATTTCTGTATGAAGATAAAGTTAAATGATGCCTAGTCCAAGCACCTGAGCTTTGAAAGTAAAAGGTTACCTGTTAAAACAGGAGGCAAAAATGGAAAAAAAAAAAAAAACCCAAGAAAAGAATTAGCTTTAATTTTAGCTCTGATTCAGGAATATCATCCAGGAACAGAAAGAAAAGAACAGAGTTGTCAAGTACCAAATTTTCTTAAGTACCTTAGCTGTGATTAAAGTACAAAGAGTTACAGTTCTGTAGCAAACTCATTCATAGCATTAACTAAGGATGAAAAACAGTTGTCTTTTTTCATCCTTTTATGCCACACAATTAATACAAAACTCAAATTGGGGTCATTGCCTTTATTTTTACATGCTACAGCAGTGGGTCTTATAAACTATATTGGACAAATGCTTTATTAAGCTACTAATCTCAAACTTCAGCTGTGTGTACTTCCATGCTCAGTTATGGAGTCTTTTCTTTTTTACCATCAGAACTTCTCACTGTTTCCTTAACATTAAAAATATTTCCCCCTAAACCTTGTGACAGGGCCACACAAATACTTTCACTTCTATTTTACAGGGGGAATCAAGATACAAGGTCCATATAGAAAGTCTATGGCTCAGCCAAGACTCCAGCTTTCCTGAGACTTACTCCAACACTTTCTCCTCTGTAGCCTTTTGATATTATCTTTCTTTCACGAATGACTAATCTATAAAAGATCTCTGTCTAAAAAGTAGGCTTAAAGAAAAAATACACACTTTAGATTATTTACAAAAACTAACCAAGCAAGCATTTGAAACAAGACTTGAGTCTTACCCAATTCCAACTAGGCAATTCAAGCTGATATGAAACTATAGGCACCTAATGTTGTAAACCTGTTCAAAATATTCAGTAAATCTGAATTCATGGTGAATTAATTGTGCTCAAAGAGCTCACCAAAAAAGCATATCACCATCTTTAATTTTCAGAAGATCAATGCATGTATGTTATTTAGGCAATGAGACAACATACAAGGTCAGAAGCCTACAGAGTTCCAATTCAAATGTATTTACTTAAGTAACAGACTGTACATCTAAGCAATAATTGCCTCAATAATTAGGTGGAGGACAGGGTCTCACCTTAAACTGTGACAATGAAGGAAGAAACATAGTAACAGCAGCAGCTGAATATTCTAGCACTTCGATCAGAAACTTTGGGTAACAGACATAGCTTTGTTTTTAAAATCATGAATAATGTTATTACCCCAAGGGACTGTCCACCCAAAAGGAAGAAACTCAAAAGATGAGGAAAGTGAAGGCAGGAAGCGGCAAAGCATGTTTTCAAGATGTAAAATCATACCTTACTTCTTCATAGACTTCTGAATGGGAAAGAAATTATCATATTTTCCTTTATCCCTGGGCTATTTTCTGCTGATTACTCAGAGTGTTTATTCTCCCTACCAAAAGGCTATGAAGCAACTCTGCATAGAGTAGTCATACACAGAGCAGAATCCCACTGTGGAGTTCTGGTTGAACAAGACTTTCTTCTGCACCAAAATAATCCAGAAGGAATGCTAATGTTGAGACATTCAAAAGGTAGCTTTTCCTCATTTCTGCTTTAAAGCACTGGGCACCCTCCTTTATTTGAAAAAAACATGGAAGCACACAACCAACCCAAGACCAGATTTCAAATGATGTCATTTGTTACTTATTGCACTACCTTTAAAAAATAATACAAAATTACTGATGACATGGTTCAGTTTACAATAATGCAGTTCAGCACTGATGAAATATTTAGCAGACTAAGATGTTAAGTATCACAATCCTGTTCACCCCAAGAAACTGTATAAGTTGTGCAATGCACAGCGGATTTCTATTGTGATTTCCACACTCTTTTTAAAAAGACAGTGAAAAAATCCAAATGAGTGGGCATTCTATTTTCATTCTGATTTAAAATTGTTCAGAAAAGTTTGTACTGGAATCCATCCTTTGAAACTGCATTATTCAGATGGCACTTAATTGCTCAGTTTGTGTAAGGAAATGATAGCTCATAGCCCTCTTGATAGCTGCAAGGAAGCTACCAAAGATGTAAGAGAATGAGCTCATTATATTCCTCAAAGTATTTTTAAACTTCTCTATTCTTGAACCAAAGCATAGACTGCTCTTGATTATCTGTTTGGCCCATTTATAATGCATATTGTGCAGATTAAGACAAGAAAACTCTTTTTCACGGCTGTGCAAGCATTGATCACAATAGCAGTCCCTAAGACCCATAATTTTCAGCCTCATTCACAATTTTTTTTTCCAAGCTGTATTTACAGATCTCATAGTTATACACTTCAAAAGTTGATTCTCTCCTCTCCGAAGACAGCAGCATGGAAGTGGTGTACAGGCAGGGACGAAATCTTCCTAAAATAAGCACTTACAAAAAAAAAAGGCATTTTAACTGAGAAGTAGCTACAAAGTTAAGTTTATAAAAAGTGCTTTAACATTGATGTGTCTATCTAAATATCTTATTGTATAGGTTTACCATGATAGGTGTGATACCAAAATGGATACTAAACTTATGGAAGCTAACCAAACCTTTCCTAGGTTTTGGAGGGGTTTTGTGGTTTTTTTTATGTTCTTTTTTTTTTTTTTGTGTGGGTGTGTAGCATTGGTTTGGTTGGTTCATTTTTGACTCTACTGATTGTAGTCCTTGAAAACTATTGCTACACTACCTTGACAAATCTTTGCTGAAGGTGTCCTTTGCATGTAGAAAAATTTTTTAAGGTTTTGTAAGGAAGAACATCACAAGTTCTTACTTATTTTAGTTCTTGATAAATTTGGCAATTGTATTTCTTCAAATCAAAGGTCAATAGTTTCTTCTTGGAACCTGTTTATAGTCCAGTGTAGAGTTTTCCAGGAACTGGACAGATATTATAGAAATATTTCTCCATATACAATGCAACCTACTAAGAACTCTATTTAAGTATTATGCTGTTGCAAGTGCAAAATGACAGAAGTGTGACATTTCACATAACATGAAGTCACAACAGAAAATAGAGCATATCTGAAATTATTCTGAAATAGCCTGAATATTAGAACTGACCACAATTATTTGTATTATCACTAACTTTTTAATGTATATTTAATCCTATATTTTATCAGAGAGTACAAATGTACAAAGATACAGAATGCCCACATTCATGATATTTAGAGAGCTTACAGTCTATATTTCTGTGGGTGCTTATGAAATATTTGTATGTGGCACACATAGTTGATCTGACTTTTGCTAGCAGATCGTAGTGATAAAGTCATGGGAGACTGGTGGCAGTAGCACATGTCAGACTGAGAAAAGCTTACTGGGTATGTATTTACATCATACTCTCTGCAGCAATAATTTAATCATGAGTAGCCCAAGCAGGCCTCAATATAAACTACTGTTTTCAACCTAGTCTCAAGAATGTAAAGAATTTAATTTTTAAGATTTATACCTCATTCTTGTCCACAGGGAGCAGGAGCCTTAGTTTTCTATTGCTCTGGATTCCAAGATTCCTCTCATATCATCTTATTAATAAAACTGTCAGTCACAAGACTGATCTTACTTTTTTTTTGTAGATTTCTTTATTTTACTATGGCAAGAAGCTCACAAAGACTTTTAATTGCTTTTAATTGATCACCTACTCTATTAAAATGAAACTATATCTGCTCTAATGGAAAAGTCCATTTAAAACCAAGTTATATTTTAATATTATGTTGATTGGAAAAAAACCCCATGAAGTTTCTACCACATGGAAGACTAATCTATGGTTGGTATCTGATATACATTTTTCACTGCTTATCACCACATTCACTCAAATCTATATAGATACCTCCTTTTTTTTCTGTTTTACATAGATTTATTGAATTTGAGGAAACCTAAATTTCTCCTGGTATTGTCATATCCTCTCACCTCAGATATGTTATAACCAATTCACTCATCATTTTATTTTATTCAAAACAAAATTCATGAACTTTTAATTGAGCTAAATAAAATCAGTTGGTATAGACAACAACACAGAAAGCCTAAGACACTTATTAGGGCAAGAAAAATATTAGAAAACATAATAACATATATCCCTTTTTTAAAATGTCTGAATACCTCAACTAGGTTAAGTCAGCAAGGTATCAACATTTTAATACAGGAACAAATGTATAGGCAATAATGGGCATTTGTTACATATGTCCTCCCTCTTACATGGCTGGGACATAGACTGAAAAGTCTAACAGATTCAAATCCAGATATTGGTCTATTCTCAGTGTTCTGAGCTATCTTGTCTTCCACATCTACCCACAAGGTTTACAAATCACTCCATCAGAACCTGTCTCATTTTGGGGGGAAAGGGGAGGGGTAAAGAGGAAGATGTTTAAGAAGTTGTCCCTGTGTGAATTATCTGTATCTCACATGATCTGCTCATGAGTTTGGCTTGTGAGACTGAAGCAACTCCTGCTCCCCTTTCCCCGCATAGGAATGACTGCCTCCTTTCCCTGCTCTCTGTTTGTATATGCAGAGTTTCACACCTCAAGCCCCAGCTGCTCTTTGTACACAAGCCAGCTGAGTTTCATGACTTCAAGGCTTCAGTGACATCCACTGAATAGTCCAAAATCCAAAAGTATACGCAATTATCATTCAGCTACTGGGAGGAAGAGATAGAAGATTCAATTAACTGTAATTTATGAGTTTTTCAAGACTGAAGTTACACAGACATCTTGGACTGATTTTCACTGGGGGTGAATGCAGACCTTCCTTAGAAAGGGGTAGGAAAATTCTTACAGATTGGGAATTACCTGCTAGATTGGCCCTATGAGCCAGAGATCTAAGCACATTTAGAAGTTTACCCCCAACAATCCAAGATCTGTTCTGAGTACTGGTTATCTGCTGGTGATTTTAATGAGAAGAAATACTATCATTAAATGTGATGAGTAAAGGAAACCTGCCTACCTTAAAATTATTTTTAACCCCCCAATAGGTATGAAAATGAAAATATTCTGTAAATGTTATTAGGAAGCATATCTTGACTTGTTATTTGTATCTGCTGGGCTTAAGTCATACCTTTTCCTTTCAAGCCTTAAAGACAGTGTCAATGCCAAAATCTTTTTGTTGCTTAAGAAAGAATTAAACCATTAATAATAAGAAGAATTAAACCCTTAGTAATACATTGCTACTATCCTAAAGAAAATCAATTTTAGTTTGAAACCAACTGCAGATTCTAATTTTTTTCTAGTGCTGACTGAAGCAATTAAACCATTCTTGTTCTTTTTTATTTCTGTTCTCCTCAAAGCTCCCAATATCCTGACTGTAGAATTGGAAAGACTACTTCTTATGCTGTTCATGTGATTTCTGTGAAAAAGCCACATTAGGAGTTTCTGGGCAAGAACTGACCCTAAAAGCAGTGTCTATTCTAATTCTTAAAGTTGGCTGCATCAGCCTTATCAGAATCTGTCTAACAACAAAGTCTAAACTCACTTGCAAGGGAATAATATAATTATACCAAAAATGTCTACAATATTTTCTGCAGAGCAGCCAAATTACTATGGTAGTAAGACATGTCTATAACTTGCTAAATCTTCCAATTATCATCGTGTTGGGTAGTTTTTTGTCTTGTGTACTTTTGCAACCATATGTTTTTTATTTCCAGGGGGAAACTGTAAAGACATATGCATATAAAGTACAGATTATCAACAAATAATAAAGCCCATGAATTCCAATGAAGCAATATCCGTTAGAAAGGATTCTGTCCTCTTAGCTCAGCCTACATACCTTAACTGAAATCAGAGTATAACACAATTTGAAGCAATGGAGGGTTTATATACTATCTTCTCTTAATATGTTTCCAGCCTGAAATATTCCTTATGACAAATATTATGATTTCTATGCTGTTGCTTTTTATATGCTTTAATTTTGACCTCTAAACATTAATGTTTCCAACCAGTCTGCAGTTCCTTGCAGTTCTTTTTACTGCACATAACTTGCATCTTTAAAGTCTCAATCTTTCAGCCACAACACATCATCAAAACTTGCAAGACTACTGTTGATCCCACACATCTGGAAGCCATAGCTTCAGGACAAAAAACACAACAAAACCCAAACAAAATGAAACAAACAAAAAACCACACAAAAAATCGCCCCACCAAAACCAACCAGAAATTCCCACTGCTAATTTTATTTGGTCATACACAACATCTGTTTAAGTAGTTTTGCATATCAGGATTGCACTGCTAACTTTGCAGTCCATTTCCATTTTTTATATAGTATGCATAATACTGATTTAAACTGTCTCTCTATTAAGCAAACAAAAAAACTCAAACAATTTTCTGTCAGAAAAAAGGTGTTTTATGCAGCTAAAAAAGACTTTATCTTATAATAAGAATTATGATTTTTAATGATTCTTTAGAATCTAACTTTTTGTAAAAATAGGTACGTTCACCAAACTATAAACAACAGATGAGAAATGAACTCAGACAGTTCCCACAGTCTTTCTTGGTATTGTTTTGGAGTACGTTATAGTCCTAGACTCTAAGATCAGGATGGCAAGAACATTTTAATTTCCATTGGCAAATGCTATCACTGAGGAGGAAGGACACTGATCATCAGATGAAAGCCTTGCTTGTACTCCTGCAGCGTTCTGCATTTCATGTCCGCACATCACTGGCCAAATGTCTGTTGCAGTTTGGATTTAATTAAGTACATTTCTGTGGAGTATTTTGATATACCACGGAGAGAGGGATGCTTGCGAATGGTCTAGCATGTGCTGGCCCATAAATAACCCTAGAACAGAGTTCTGATAGATGTTGTAACCTGATCTGTCCAGAAAATATACACAAACAGATATTTCTCTATTTTGTACCAAATAAACAGGCAGTTGATTAGCTCCTGACACCCCAATGCTTGGTAGAAATACAAATGGAAGTAGTCTCTGCCACCAAAAAACCATATGTATAGGTTATTATGTAGGGCAGAAGCCAAGCTACAAAATTAGTCAGCTTCCCCTCACTGTATTTATTCAATAACATCAGCCCAACATTTGAGCTGGGAGCCTCTGCTGTGGCAGCAACCATGAATTCTTAAATAAGTCAGGCAAGGTTAATTACCAGTGTGTTTATGTATAGAGACAATCTGACAAAATAGATCAAATACAGGTAAAACACCAGGTTGTTTGTCTAAGACTTTCATTGCTGTAGAAGTAATTTTCTGTCTCATGATCACAGCTATCAGAGCACAGATCTTTACTTTTTTATAAGAGGCCAATTCACTCAATGTTGCTTTATTTGATCAAAAATCAGCATCCACACAGCACATATTTTCCCCCTCGTAGGCTATCTATGTTGCTAGGTTGGGCAGTAACTGAGCAGCTCTCACATGCAGATGTATTGCAGACCTATAAAACATTACCACAATTTACTGAGCCTGGTGAGGATGCTTTTGTTACAGCTTTTGTTTTAAAGCCAGTACTGTGTCTGCCTCCTAGAGCCATGAAGTAAGTCTCTTTAAAAAGAGCTACAGATTTATCCTTCCACTTTGAATAAGTGGAAATGTGTTTTGTTGAAACCTCCTGAGAATAAATGGATTTCCTATAGAATCCCCTTTTGTTTATGGCTTTGATGAAAGCATTTGGCACTTGATGGTTCCCAGGCTATCCCCAGTTTAAAAAAGAAGAAATCAAGTGTGCTGAGTGTTAAAATGTTTTCAACTAACCTCAAAGCAAGTGTAATATAAAGACTTGCATCAGGTGTCAAATTAGTATGGAAGGGTAATGCTTCCTGTCTTGCCTCTTCAACATTTACACTCAGTATACTGTCCCATTTTGCTCTTAAAGCAGAGCTGAGGGGTGAACCTATTCAGGCAGCCACCTGAAATCCAAACCTTTTCATTTCAGTTTAATAATCTACTACTTCTTCCATTTCAATTTCCTCTCAAAACTATGCAGAAATTGTTGAGATTACAGGCAGGTGCTAACTCCCCACAACCAGTCCTTTAACAGAAAGAACTGCAGATTGAAAGTTATTTGAACACAATGAACTTCAATTAGAATATTAAACTTCTCATAAGAGATTGTTTTATGTTCCACTAACAAAGTGGTTCAGGATAAAAATTTTAATGGAGAGCTATTTACACTATAAGTACTCAGAGGACACAATAAATTGACACTTCTAAAAGGCCTTGTGTAGGATTGGTTAACAGCAGTTCCAGCTTTTGGTGAGCAAACATTATTTACACTGAAGCAGAAAAATATTGAACAAATCTACATCAGCTTTTGGGACAAAAATAATTTTTCAATATCAGAATCAGCAAGCTCTTTAACACTTAGTATGTCATGAGCAAATCTCAGAACTACCTATTCTTGTTTGGAATAGTCAGGACTTTTATCATTAACTATTTTGAGAAAACAAATACTTATAATTCTATTTTAATTCATTGTAATTATAGCATTGAACTTAGCTTGCCTCTTGCTTCATTGCACTTTTTTACCACTGTTCTTATAAATAGATATGACACAGTCCTGGCAAATGCATCCTAACTAGCAAACATCCACTTGATTGAATCAACTGACACTGACCCCTCACAACATTATAGTTCAAAGTAATTAGTTTTACAGTCATTTGCAAAAGTGCCACAGGTTTGTGATCTCTTGTTTGAGGAAAGTTTCTATACTTCAGTTATCCCCTGCTCTATGTCTAAAATAACTTCACCTTTCATGTGCTTTGAGACACAGCAACACAACTGAGCTCATAATAACTTCTAAACTTCAAGAAAATTCAGCATAATTTCCAGTTCATGTGATCTCATTTCATTCTCACACCTCCTGTGATGCAGTTTAAACCTCCTGCCCAGACACCACTAGCAGCCCCCCAGTTTATGTGTAAGACACATGCAAAAACTAATTATGGCTGCAGTTTTATGGGCCCAGTTGATAAGCAAAAGGACTTCATCTTTTCCTTCAGAGAGCTTGGGCTCCCATTGCTCCCTTCTGTGAATCACTTAGTCAGATATTGTATAGAGTAACTATTTCTTCAGCTTGGTTTCCTGTACTACCAAGTGAAATCAGCTCACAGGAAGGGCCTTTATCCCAGTCCCAATACAGGCAAGTGATGTGGAGTAGCATTTCTTATTTACAGTGCGGTGAAAATGGTTCATCATATAATAACTCCTAAAGGTACAGCAAATAACCCTATGAAGACATCAGGTCAGTGTAAACATGCCTACATTTTCATTTCTAAGCACAACTACAAGAGAAGCACAAGAGTCTGAAGAGAATAGTAGAATTGGAAAGTGATAAAGTAAATGTAACAGGGATTTTCAGTATTTTTTTCCACACAAGAAACTACTAAATCAACTGTTTTCATCCTAGCAAGGATGACATTGAAGGGAAATGTGGCAGAGGCTCATAAAACCCCCTGTACTGTGACAAAATGAGGTGGGAAAAAAATTCACTGTCTGCTTTAAATTAAGGGTTAAAGAAAGAGGAGACTAGGGTCAGAGTAGTCAAAACAAACCAAAATGAGGCTTATTCTTACAGTACAATGTATAGTTAAGCTTGATGCCACCAAACTGTAACTACTCACATGTATGTTTATTGTTGTGCTTTATTGTTTGGTTGGTTTTTATGTGGTGTTTTTTTGTGATTTTTCGTGGGTTTTTTGTTTGGTTGAGTTTTTCCTACAATAATCTGTGCAAGAAAGTGAATTAAATCCAAAACATCTCCCTCTGCTTTGGATTGTTCTTGAACCATGTATTTACCTACTCTGTAAGAGTATTCAGAGAAATACCACCCCCACCACCATTATACTCTGCTCCTTTTCCATAGTAACATTATTAGGGAGAGCAGAGGAAGCTTAGCACAGCTCTGACTGTCTGAAACATTGCTCACTGCTGGCAGACCCATGCAGAAAAAAGTGCACTTTTGCTGGAGGACATCCCCAAATCCGAACATCAACAAGCTAAAATTTACTTACAGAAACAAAGTTCTTATGGAACATTAATTATTTGCATAATCTTAACAAACATTTATTAACATTTATTAATAATGCCTTTTTTCTTCTTTATGTTCTATTATAATTTGCTTTTAATCATGAAAAAAATATGGCTCTTCTTACTTCAACTTGAAATAAGGGGCATGCTAGATGCCCTTATTGCAAAGGGAGGAAACTAGATGCCTAGATGACATTTGTCACTTTAATGTGTTTGAAATCTATTCTATATGCTTGTGGACCACCCCTTCTCCCACCCTTCCCCCACCNCTTAATTTAATCCAAACTGGGGACAATCCAGAGATTTGCTTCAAAAGAAAATTCCCTGATTTGAAATGCTAGTGCAGTCCAATGTGCCATCAGCATCACGACCATTATAGAATGAGACTGTAAAAAAAGAGGAAAGAATTTAGAGAGAACAAAAACGGATTCTTTAAATAATAATTGGACTTAAAATAACTATTGGACTTTTAAATAACAACTTAGATACCCAAGAAAACACTGTCATTTCTGTTCTGTTGCCTCGTTTTTACATTTTGTGTTCAAACAGTCTTGAAGCAGAACTAGGAGCAGGCATATTCTGGGGATGCATGTAAATATCTCAGCAAACAAAGTTGGGAATGCAAGCCTTGCCCCTTTAGGAATACTCTTACCTGTGGTAGCAAATGGGTGCAAGTAGTAGCTGCCTCTCGCTCATTCGTCCCAATGTCACAGAGGACACAGACTAGTGTAAACACAAGGTGAACTTTTCAGTTCATCTATTCTTTTATGTTTTGCATTGAGGTTAATGTTTTAAAGAAAATGGGAGAGAAATGTTTTTTTTCTGTACTTTAAACCAGTACTGATTAATATTTCAGTCTGTGTACCTGCTTAACCATGGTCTGAAAGTAGCTGTCAGTATAGATTTAAACAATGTTTAGCAAATATTACCTTCATGAATCAGCCAGAATATTTTATCTACTGCTGACTAAAATTGGATATTTCTGAGAAAGGTACAAATTGGATACTTACAGAATGGTGTGTTCACAAGACAACTTTCCCTGGGCCCCATTAACATTTCAGCACTTAAAATCTAATCCATTTCTGTTCTATGCCTCTTTGCCAAGTACCTCTGGCACTTTCATACTTGAGTGTGAGCTAAAGCAAAGCTACTGGCTACTTTCCGGATTGTGTTTCCATTTCTAAGGAAAAGAGTAGTGGAAAAAAACTGCAAGAAATGCTTGCAAACAACTCTTTGTTGCATTAGCAGCACATCTGTTTGGGGAGCAGCAACCATCAGACCAAATTAGTCTTTTTTAGTGTCCCATCCCTTCTGCTTCCTTTTTGCTGTTGCTTTTTCCCACCTAAGTAGAGTCCCATATCAGACTAATTAAAAAAATTAAATCCCATTATATATTTTTGCGCTTCATGCTGTTCCTGTCTCCTCTTTCTTCATTTGGTTCTGGATATCAACATGACATAGCAGCAGCTGTATGCATTAGCTGAAAACATTTCAGTTGTAATTGATCTGAGACATAATAACTATACTAATATTCTCATTTGCAGTGCTCTCATCAGAGCTTCAGACACAAAAAGATTTTTACAATTTTACAGATGAATTCCCTTCAATCTTGGTGTAGCTTTCCAAGTGGCTTCTGAGAAGTCAGACTGTATATTCACTGAGGTAAGTCCTAGTACATAGCAGTAGTCATATGGGAAGGAGAATCACCAAAACAAAGACAGGAGAAAAATGAACACAGATATCCCATATGGCAGGAGTTCTCCTTTCCAATACAAAGACACCGACAAAGTATGATAACCATAAGTTTTAACAGTCCCAAAATGTAAATTGTTGTTTGTAATCAACTTCCTGCTCACTGATACAAGACTTTCCAGGCAGTTCTTAGATTTTGATTGTCATCCTGGGCCTACTGCATGTGTAAGACATATTAAAGCAATTTTCTTCTAAAAACACTCCAGTGACTTTAACACATTCTTTATTTTGTTACATTTATCATTAAACACAGGTACTGCTCATCTTGGGTTGGCACTTACCCTCTTAAAATATTATAGCTACAGAATAATTACCAAACTACTTCTGGACTACTCATGTCTGCAGTCATCACACACAGCTGTCATGGAAGAACAAGTTCAAGACACTAAGTGTGATGGTATTATTCATGTTCACCTCTACAGGATACAAAATCCAGCCAACAGAAATGCCTGCAGTTTTGGGAAATCATAAAGGCAGCAGGAAAATCTTCCCTCATGCTTAAGAGTGGCAGCAAAGCCCCTAGTTTCTCTATTTTGGAGGGTTCCCTTCTCTCCCTCTGACTGTGTACATCACAATCCCACCTGAAGGCACTGACAGGATGGCCAGGGCCAGCCCCACTGATGAAGACATTTATTTCAGCAACACTGAATCAGTTCCACTGTCAAAGAAAATGGACTGGGTTCACTCTCAGAAAACCTACACCAGTGCCTAGGCGTCCTTGTCCAGACATGAAAGAGAAGTGCCACAGCTGGTTAAATAATTCTGCTCAGAAGATTAAGTACGTAAGGCAGGCTGTCATGCTTCCCGTTGTCCTGATAGCCATGCACTTTACAAAAGATGCCAAGTGCTATTGCAAACACAGTTTGTACTTCCATGACAGTAAGTGCTTCTCTGTGTCTTTTCATTGCCACAGGCCAGTGCTTTTGATCCATCAGCAGTTCTCAGGGCACATTCCCAAGGGAAATTCTTTGAAATGTACCTTCATTTTGATCACTGACCTCAAGCTGGTCCACACCAAAAGCACTAGTGCAAAGAGCTGCAGTTGCTTTGTGCAGAACTTTATCTGATTACCAGATTTCAAAGAAGCTAAACTCAGGCTAATCCACCACATAAAAGAGTCAAACTATTTTTAATGCACGTTTTCTCTTTTAAACCTAACAAGTGACCTAAAATTCAGACCATAGTTTAGCGCAGCTTTTTTTTTTTTTTTTTTGTCCCAGAGCCAGTCTGCTACAGTTTATCACAGAAGATTATGCTGTATTAAGAATATTATTCTAGAGATAATAGAGCATTAGAAATACTTAGGAAAATCAAACATATATACAGATCCAAGAAATAAACCCCCAAAACCACATGTAGAAAATGAAAATGTAACAGCTTAATCTATTCATAAACAATTAGCTGTTATTACTTTATTCTGATGCTACTAATATATCTTGCAAAGACATCAGGATTTTATATTTTGTTCAAATTAATGACTAACAGAGACTTCACGTAAAGACTAATTCATTTGTCTACTACATTTGACACAGGAGTTGCTTCATATTAAGTTGTGTGATTTTTTTTACACATAACATCTGCAACACTTAAAAAAAAATGCTTACAGTATATTGCGAGCCCCAGCTGTTGTGAGATTGAAGAAATCCTAATGATATCAGAAAGCAGGAATTATATTTCATTCACCCTTTTTGCCATGGTGAAAAGTCAGTCAACATGATCCAGATGTTTGTTCTGGGTGTTAGAGAATGTCTATGTAGTAATTATTGTGTGAGACATGAGCTTTTTCTTTATAGTGCTGAAATAATTGATTTTACCCAGAAGTAAAGAATTCAGAAATACAGCAGCACTCTTCCTTTATTTGTCAGAGTGGAGGACATGGTTTAACATTTTTTTCATATTTTGATATGAAAACATGAGGTCTCATGAAATTTTCCAGTGGCCAAAAAACTCCAAAAGGATAATGATATAAGCAAATTATGAATATTAGAATGGCAAGTTAGGTTTCCTAGCAAGCTGAATAAAATTCTGGTTTTTGGTAATAACTGCCATTTTTCACTAAAGTTACAACAATCTTTCGTAATTATTTTCAGTTCTATGTGAGAATCCTTCTGCTTTTTTTAATGGGGAGAAAAATTGAAGTTTGGAGTGCAAAGTATATTGCAACTACCCAAAATATTTTGTTTTCTTTTAAACCCTGTGCACATACTTGCATCACACCCACTATGTCTGAGCTCATAAATTTCCTAACTCCAGCCCCATGAGTGTTTATGACTATGGAGAAACAGAGCACCAAGGGAGAAGAGATCTCTCTCACCACAGACCCAACACAAGACCACTGAGGTGATGAGCTGTGAAAGCACACTACTCCTCTAGACCAGCTAAGGCTTTTGTAAATACATCAAATAGAGTTAGAAATTTAAACCAGCCATCAGTATTGGCATTTAGGCTGACAGAGCTTTAACAAAACTATTCTCAGAAGCATCAGGTGAAGTAACAAGTATTTCTGTGTACCAGAAAAGAGAGGAGCAGTAAACAGCTATACTTGCACTTGAATACAAGTTTCCATCATTATATTTTAGTAGGCTGTCAGAGTGTATGTTTACACCACATCCCCTTTCTTAATGTTTTACAATACCAGCTGCGAGGAAAAAAAAAAATCAAATAACATTTTCCATTGATTTCCCCAGATCATGATCAATGCCTCTATGACACAGACAACCATCACTTTGCACAGCCCATGCAAAGTTAACAGCAGCACAAAAACAATTATACCTGGAAAATTATTGGAGCTCTTGAGGCAGGAGAAAATGCAGTATTGCAGCAGACCTGCTTCCTCCTGAACAGGCTTAGGATAAAATGGAACTAATTCAACTGCAGGAGCCAGACAACTCTACTAAGAGAAGCACCCAGGGAAGGCTCTTGCCTTGCCTCTTTTTGCTTTAATCTCCTTGCCGTTACATTAACATCACAGGCATAAATTAAAAGCCTTTTTATTATTATTTATTGAAATGAAAGTAGCAATGATAACTACAAAACTATCCCCCTCCCCTCACATAGTGAACAATTGACTGTGATGTCTATACAGTCTCCTCAAGTCTAGCACAGTGACAATACAGTGCAAATAATTTCCACAACCCACCAGGCTGATGCCAATCTTATGTGCAACACCTGACTTCAATCAGGTGGGAAAAAAATAATAGAGCCATTGTTATATGTAATATCTGTATAAAGTAATTCATGGTTGAAAATTAAAGAATCTAAAATTTGGAAGCTTGTAAGCTGCAAGGGTGTGGGGGGAGGAGAGCTGAAACTGAGAAGCATCGCGGTTCCAAGGAAGAAACACAAATTTACAACAGAAAAGAACTGCTGTAGACGGAGATGGAGATGAGTGTTACGACCGCAAAAGAAGCTTCAGAGCACAGAAAACCCCAAAAGAGGACAAATGAGTATGTGATCGGAGCAAAAGCAGGCAAAGGACCCTGCCTTAGGGGAAATAAACTGCATATAAACCGATAGAGGCCAGATAGAACCTGAACACAGGTTCACCCAATACCAGTCCTGAGATTAGTGTTGTCCTTTTTATTGTAGCTTTCTGTGATTGCTGCTTGTAGCAAAATAAAAGTTTCTTTTGATTATTAATCTGGCTATTTAATTTTTGACACCATTAAATGAAGAAATTTATGACTGCAGTTAACTAAATGTTTATTGAAAAATACTATTTGCCCCTTGTGCACCTGTATTATGCACCAGATAGCATTTAGTCAAATGCTGGTCTTCAGATGCTACTTAAGTGAACATGTTTGCATTGGCTGTTTATTTTGTAATGCATAATTTATTGCTAAATGCTTCAGATCTGCAAAAGCTGTGATGGTGTTTGCTCACATCCAACTTACAGCATTGGAATTAA
Source organism: Sterrhoptilus dennistouni (assembly GCA_013397095.1). NCBI lineage: Eukaryota > Metazoa > Chordata > Aves > Passeriformes > Zosteropidae > Sterrhoptilus > Sterrhoptilus dennistouni. The sequence continues at coordinate 165,037 of VWZU01013206.1, forward strand.
TCACATTTCTGCAAAGCCAGACACATACCTGGATTCCTCTGGAAAGAGATAGCATACATAGCACAAAACTTCAAAGTCTCTTCAGCAGGTCCTGCTGCAACCTCCCTGAAGTGATCAGGAAACTATAAACTACAATGAAGCTTTAATCTCTATCACCCAGCACATTCATGTATCAGGAGTGAAAGGAGCTCTCCTAGGAAGATAGAAAAAATCTGACCTCTTTTTTGGTACCAAAAAAGCTGTAGGACCACACTGAAGTTTGACTGAGGGCAAGGTAGGAATGAACCCAAAATACTGACATTCAGGAAGTTGTTTGGAGGTTCACAACTCAGCTAAGATGCAGAACATTTCAGGAAAATAGCTAAAACAGAAATTAAATTCAAGCAATAAATTTCATTAAGAATTTGGAACAACAATTTCTTTTGAAACAAAAGTTCTTGAATAAACTTGCAACAAGGAAAGACATGCAAACAAAACACATTAGAGTTAAATGCTATTTATTTTTGAGGTGTTCCCTGACTAATGATTTCTTCAGAGCTTCTTAGATGAGGAAAAGTCTGGGTTAAATCTCTTTCTATATATATTTAAAAAAAATAAAATCCAGTCTGTAACAGTCTGTGCATATGTATAAGATCAAGAATGAGGGGAAAAAAATGAAGAAAAATGCAAACAAAACCCAATACATAAAATTTCATAAACTACTAAGTTACCCAGATTATTCTAAACATTTCTAATGTTCTTATGGAGATGGAAATAACAAGAACATGCCAGTTGGCTAGAAGAGGGAAATTTCTAAATAAATTATTTATGTAAATCCTCTACTTCCAGTTGTAGCAGTTAACATATCAAGACAAACTTTCCTGTCTTAATAACAATTTTATATTTATTTATTTATCTAAGTGTTAAAGTAGGAGTGAAGGACCCTGGGTGGCTACAATTGTGTCAATAAATGTACCTGTTTAGTTTTGAAATAATCTCTCTTTACAGAACAATAGAATGAAATATTTCTGAGTAATAACTCATTTTTTTGCCATGAAGAAGGCATCTGAAACAGGTCTGAAGTATCACACCCTAAAGTTTTCACTTTCTTTTCAAAGATTCTTGCAATAACTTGATGAGAAGCTAAGGGGCAGCCACCTACATCAGGAAACTCCTATGCCCCATTTCTGACAAAGCCTGTGGGGTTGGAGTCACTCCAGCTCTTAAGTGCAAGGTCCACACCATTATAATTTTGGGAATTTTTTACCCAATATGCATACAAGCCATTTTAATGCCACTACAAACACGTTGTATCCTGTTTCTCCACCAAAAGTGGGAGAAAAAAAAATAATCTCAAAAAGTAGAGCATGAGAAGTTTGTTCAAAGCGCTTTACTACAGAATAAAAACTTCCCAGAAAAATAAGACTTGCTCATATTGTTTCCTCCCTGTTAAAAGATCCATAGTAACCTCCAATTATTCTGTCACAATAATTATCTGGAAGTTTAGAGAACCGTACGCGTTGCAAAATGGAGATTCTGTTTCAGCACATAAAACCATCTCTGGAATGAAAGAGGTTAGGCATCTACTTATGTTAATGAAATTCCTCAAACGAATATTTACACGAGTGAAGATAAGTCTTCATACATGTTTAGCTTTGCAAGAGCCTGGGGAAAAAGAGAAACATGTTTTGTGCCAAACTAAAGATGTCACATTGTGTTTTTGCAGAAATCTTCCTCCAGACTCCCCATCCTGACTGCTAATATCTTGACAGGAAGATAAGTCAAGAAAAGAAAATAAGTTACATTTAGGTTCAAAGTGCAGCGAGTTCCTTTTGCACTTCCACAAAACTGAAATTCATCAGGATCATTATTCTTGTGTCTCATATTCTTGAAGCTGCCAACAGACAAACCACCTTTTCCTTGGTTAGTTTAATTATTCAGCATCTCCTATAGACCAGCAGGCACACGAGAAAGTCAGGGAAGCTACATGGTCACAGTGAGCTGAGTCTTTATGAGTCCAGAGCTGTTATTATATTCAGCATACTTGTGAAGGCCATGCACCAAGGCCTGAGAGTTTGGAGCATGGAAACCACCATCCTAGCCCTTCATTATAAACACCACAGTTATCAAATATAGCCAGCACTGAAGTTCACAACAAACCACAAAATGATAGTTTCTGCAAAAGTCATAGCGGTCCTCCATTTCCACTCACACCTGGTTTCAATCAAAATATTTGCTTGGATTTTTGGCTGCTTGAAGACACGTACTGGAGATGATACTATACACAGCTCACAATCCTGGAACAGGGGACCACAGAAGCAGCAGCACTGCCAACACTGCACTTCCCAACTACTTGCCCACACTCCTAGCTTTGTGCTGATACACAGGGTTTTTTCCTCCCTCATTCACATAGGTAAAGACAAGGAATTCTGCACTTGAAAGTCCAAGGAATACTTGGTCATGATAACAAGTTAACTATCAAGGGCAGGTTACTATTAAAAAATCAAGCATCCAATTAACCAAGGAAAAGAAAGAAATACTAAACAATAAGAAAGTGAAATGAGGTGTGCTCAAATAAGTCAACTCACTAAAATTTAGACATGTTTCTTACAAATATATTTTAACATTGCTGTTGTGCCTTTACGTTTTTGCCATGCACAGACAGATCATTCAGGGAGATGAATTCAAGAAAAGGTGCATCTTAGTTCTTACAAAATGTGTTTGGTAACATAGATGGCACGAGAGGTGATGTAAGAAAAAGAGGAGAAGGAGAAAGGAGGGAGGCAAAACTCACAACTGTTACTAAAGTCAGGAGAAGTCTCCACTGCCAGCATAACTTGGGTCAAACAGCAAAGGGTTCTTCAGTTGCTGACACGGGAGATGGCTGAGGCCAAGGTCATAGAAATGTCAAGGTTACCCCAGGCCTGTAAGCACTTTCTCATGGCTGTTGACTAATTTCAGGACCTCAGCAACCTCTGTCCTGCCCAGGCAGTGGTTCTTTTACCACCTAATGTCTCGAAGCTTCATGGGTAACTATAGGTCTTGTTGTGACTTAGTCACACAGAAAGATAATCTGCATTTATACCTATGTCCATCCACTGTTTGTATGTTGAGTGGGCAGTGCCAAATGCTTACATTCAGGAGAGGACAGTGTTAGACACATTAGTTGACATCAACAATATTTTAAAAGTTAGAAGTTTAGTAGTGTTTTCTCTCACGTGCATTTTAACACTTCCTAATTGAAGGAAGGTGAAAAAATAAGCATAAAGGAATGGAAACCACCTCTGGTGGTTTTCAAACTGTGTGCTATTTTACTGTTGCAAAAGCTTTTGAAGTTTGATTGCCAATAACATACATCACTGACTCCTGCAAGACTTCGTAAAACAAGACAATAAATTACTCTTTTCCAAGACTAATAAAAATTGTTACAGTGTTACATAGAATTGCAACTTTTCATACAAAGCATTAGAAAGCTGATTTGGCTCCACAGAATATATAGCCATATCATTACAGTTTACTAGAGAATGGAGGTGGAGGGCAAATCATACTCCATGTCATCGCTCTGCTGTTTAAAGGGGTTAAACGATTTTTTTTAAACCCCTTTGGTAGGAAAAGCAATAGAAGGCAAATATAAAAGCATCTCCATATAAGAGAGGAGATGGTTGCTTAGGAAGCAGATTGAACAAGCTTAGTTCATATATTCTTCTCTTTAGAATACCCATACATATACCTACTCTGCAGCTAATATTGAAAACGGGACAGAAAAATAAAATCCATAGTTTTGAACCTAATGGAACCATCTTAAAAGGGAATAACAATCCAGGCAATTACAATCTTACTAATGTATAGGTTGGTTGAAGTCAAAGTGAGAAGTACTAACTCAGCAAAACTCAATGCTCTCTCCATTTACTTTGAAATAGTTATTATCATTATTGACTACCATTAAAAAATCCCAAAATGCCTTATGAATTGACTCTTTGTAATTTGATTAAATTTGAAGTGTTTTCTTTAAATATTTAAAATAAAATATTTCTCCCAATTTTGATATTAAACAATCAAAATATTTTCTTCAATAAAAACCTTTTTTTGCCAATTTATTTGTCTCATTTAAATAGTACTGAAGTAATGCTTGTAAATGGTTTTTCTTGGCATCCTTGTCATATGGCTAGGGTCTTCAAAATGTAATGACATTTTACAGCTTTAAAAGAAAGGAATTTATTTTGTCTAATAGGTGAGTCAGTAAGTAAATCTGAAGACAACGGCTGAAATGAGTGAACTTTAACAAGAAACCATTTGCAGTTTCAAGTGTTTCAAGATTTATTGCTTACTTCTGAAATACTGTCAGGAAAATCATTCCAAGTACCCGATGCTGTACATAACATGGCACATCAAATCTGTGGGGGCAGAAATTCTTTTCCTGTAGAACAGGAGTAGCTTGGAAATATTCACACATTCACAGGCTCCAAACCATTATGTATGTTCCTATGCTTAACCAGTAACTCACACAAAAAATCTCTATTGAGCAGTAAAAGGCTCCTGGCAATAGTCAAGGAGTGAAGGTTTGCAGAAACATTGTTTTACTCACCCACTTATTTCCATTTACCTCATTTTAGAAAGCCACAGTTAGTGGTACCAGTTTAGAAGCAACATAAAGATATTTAGGCAACTTGACTTCACCAGTCTGAAAGTTTCATACTCAGAAATCGCATACCTTCCTCTGTGATACCTATATTTCTTGAAAGGGTTAAAGAGGTGGCTGAAATTCTTTCTGCAGAAAAGGAACCATCTTCTGGGCTTGCCTGTAACTGCCCAAACCTTGGCAAAGCTAAACAAAGAGCACAGACTCAAGCTCTGCCAAGATCTCTGAAGGTGATCCCTTTCCTTGCCAGGTTTTCTCAGCCTATGATTGTTCTTTTTTTCCATATCATTCCCCCCCACTCCCCCACAATTCTCTACCCAAATCCCACCTATCTGGAGGGAAAGGGGGGTTATTCTCTACACCAGAAGAACCCTCACTGGAACACCTGGCCAAGTAACAAAACATGGCTTTCTGTAAATTCCCATCACTGCTGAAGGTGATAGAACACGAAAAATAAACTCTACTGGTTTACAGGGCTCTCTGGCATCTTTTTCCACAAGAGTAGCTCTTGTGTGGAAAAAGTACTTCATTGAAAGTGAAAAAGAAAGACATTGTAAGTCATTTTATACTCAATGACTCAATGTCAGAAAATTGGGTCCACAGAGAGCAAATGTACTGGCACAACCTAAAAATAAGAACATTTACTCAGGATAGGGATAGCTGGCCGACCACACTTTGTATTTTATATTACATGTGCCATTATTTAAATGGATAATTGAACAATTCCACAAGCAAAACTGAGAGTGCTTTATCACAGCCACTCCATGGCTTAAAGCATTTCCACTGGAGACAGTTAAGCAGGGGTCAAACCTTGCCATTAAAAGAAGGAATTTCAGCCTTAGCTTTCCAGAACCTGATAAAATATTTTAGCTTCTACCTAGACTTTTAGTTTCTTTTTAAAGGGATATTGTTCCAACAATGTTTTCTTTCTGAGAAGCTTATGAAGGGTCCAAGCCACTGATGGGGTGGATATACTGCAGTCACATTTTGTGGGAACAATGAGTTCCTTCTTTTCAAATAACCATCTGTGATTTTTGTCTTGGGAACAGAACTGAATTTAAACACAGTGTAGTATCCCACTAAGTATCTGATTGGCTGTACTTGCCAAATTATCACATTCACTGACACTGGATTTATTAAATTTGATGAAATGAAATAAAGAAGATTGAAAAAGGAGTGCCAGAGAACAGTACCTATCTGTGTCTTACAGTGCTTCTTCCTTAAGGGCAACCGGAGGTTGCTGCAGTTTCAAAATTGCCATTTCAAAACCCTTTGGATCTTGGCCACAGAGCATTCTTTTCAAAATTGCCACAGACACAGATCACTCAGATATGGGGCACACAGAGACAAAGCAAAGAGCCAGAGCCATACAGAGCCACACACAAAGAGCTGCTGACTTTTGATGCAGGGCACAGGTGGACTACCCATAGGCCTAACAATAATAGTCCTTACCCCTCATTCCCCATTAGACATGGAAGCTACAAAAAACATTAAATAATCTCTTAACTTTCCCAAGGCTACTTTTAAATACTTTAAAACCCTTGCATTCTGTTGGTTTGTTTTTTATTCCCTAGTCTTCTCAAACTGCAGATTTTCATGATTTAAAGTGGACTCTTACCCTTTATGACACTGAAGATCCCAGGTCAGCACCTTCTTTCTTCAAAACAAGAATCCCTCACTGCCAAGGAGAAGTGGAATGCAAACTTCTCAGTGCTGCATCTGCTGGAAGATCTTTGGGCTGGAGGAAGGACAGGAAAATGCAATGCCAAGGGCTTTGCAGGAGCAGGAAGCACAAACAGGTGTTAGCAGTTCCTATTGCCTGAAGAGAGGCAGCAAAATGTAATTGCACCCAACAGCTAAATAACAGTTCTTGCAACAATTTTGCTTAAAAACCAACCAACAACAACAACAGCAACAAAAAAAGGCATATATGTCCTCCTAAGCTGAGATTTTGTCAATACTTGCAGGCACTCCCTGTGTCCATGTACAATAGGTAAGCATGATTGCTGGGAGCTGTGTAGCCAATGCCCACGTTTCAGAGAGGATGAAGATGCTTTGCTAGAATCCTCCAGACAAGGTCAACCCAGTGTATAGAAATCAACTTCAGGGCCCTAAGAAACCCCTGGGGGGAGTGCACAGGTGTTGCAAATTTGAGTTTAGATGCCAAGAAAAAGAGGATTTTTTAACGTTTTGATAAATATTTTTAACATCTTAAGGTCTCTTCTGAAGTCGACCACAATTAAAAAACTTGATGTCACTTTATTTGTTTTCCATTTGATATAGGTAAGGGGAAAAGCAGACTGCAGAAAACAAATACACAAACATTCTTACCTGTCATAGGTGTGACAGGAAACATCCATGAGGCTTTTTTACCAGACAGACAACTAAATTATTTACACAATACTTACAATTTATTTATCTTGCAAATCCTGATAATGTAACAAACAATTCTTAAAATTACATTTGAGAAATGGGGAATTCTGTTTCATGAACAAATTGAGAGAAATACAAATATTTCATGTAATGTTGTTACGTTCCATTTTGTAAACTTTTAGCAAACAATGCTACTATATCTGTCCTCCAATTTCAGATCATTTACATGATCTTTATGCCTACATGTGTGGTCATTAGGTACGTCTGTTTTAAGAGTCTAATGCAACCTTGAGCCATTCACATATTGGAAAATGCCAGACTGCCAACTTTTAGGAAATTAATGCATCTATGGCTTAGTATTACAGTACTTCAAGCAGTGATGAGTGTCATATTCATCAAGTCTTATATCATATATTAACTAGTAATTGTAAAGCAAATAGGTAAGTTTTCAGCTTAGAAGTGATGGAATTCCTAACTATTAGTTTCACAAGTGCTTAGAAGTGCAGAAGATGCATATTTTTGTGATAATTTTTTGACCTTTATTGATGGCTCAATTTTCCATTTGAAAAATACAGTTACTGAAAAATAGTTAAAACTATACTATTCTGCATCTTCAAATTTTGGTAAATTAACTTGCTTTGTTACTCTTATGAAAACTCTAAGCTTACAGAATTTTGCAAACTTAAACACCTGATACAGGAAAAATTCTACTTTATCACGATAAAACAGTAAAACAAAACAATAACGATGATTTTCAATAATAATTTAAAAAATAATTAGTTAGTATAAACATCAGTTGTACTAACTTTTTAAAGTATTGATGAAAGAAGCAAAATCAAAACCTAGGACTTCCATTGTAGTGTAAGTGTACTTCACTTTGTTACTGTATGTTAATAAAAAGAACAAGAGATTAATTTGATTGACTTTTTTTCTTACAATTATTTCTGTGATTTTAACACACTTTTTAAAAAAATCTTACTCCAGGGATGAATTTCTGATTAGCACAAATAAGCAGCAGGATTTAGTTTTGATCACAAGATCTTGACCTTTTCCCAGCTCTTATTCAATAAGCCAAACTGGACACATAGAAAACCATGTCCTGAACAAACTTATGCATTTCTGAAAGCCTTATTCTATAAACAAGTGGAGTAAACTCAGCCAGTAGAGTAATTATTTTCAAAGGTGGTGGGAAAAAATCTGGGGTCATTGGGTCAGTGGAAATTCCTTTGTCTTTTTAATAAGCTGGTAGCCAAATTCAAAAAGACAATGCAGAATCTTGCAGAACGAAACAGAAGACCTGAGTAGCCTGGCAGTAAAACATGGCAATGGCAGTGTCAAGACTTATCAAGCAAAAAAACTGAGATCAACACCTGATCCACAGCTCAGGCAGTGCTATTTTTGAGGAAAACATTATTTCAAAAATCTCTGTTGTCATCATAGCTCTCTGTGAGCCATTGAATTAGAAATTAGTTTTGCTAGCTGGGGTTGTAATATGTTTTCCTCTCTTCATAGGAAGTGGGTCAACACAAACAGGTGGCTTTTGCATTCTCTGCTGCAAGAACAAGATATTAGTATTACTTTAAGACTGTATACCTTGCTGTCCAGTATCCCAAAAAGTGAAGGCAAATTTATTTTTAAGGCAATCCTAAACTCACACCACTACTTCTTAGAGGAATAATCACACTTTGCTGAAAAAAACCCACAAACATATCAAGTCTATTTTTAGCTTAATAATATTTCATTTTTAAATTTGTGTGATGTTCTATTTCAATCATCAAAGCATTAAGAAGTCAAGTAGAAAGTTGCTTTTCAGTTGTCCTTGCTGATAAAGCATTTGTCTGGGTTTTTTAAATGGCATGCTGAAAGAGAAAACTTGTACTTCTGAAATGCACAGTGAAAGATGTGCACCATCCTTGCCTCTGAAATTGCTTAAATGTTTTTCTGACAAATTAAAAATACTATTCATTAAAATAATAGTTGACCAGATGTCCTGTAGGAGCCAGAAAAAAAAAAAAGCATGAAGCAGCAGAAAAATATAAACTACAGTTTATGTGTTGATTCAAGAAAAAAATGGAGAAGGTTAAAAATAGAATGCCCATTTACATGTAAAAGAGTTGGAGTATCTTACCCTGGAGACAGTGACTGGCAGTAGATGGAACACTTCCAGAGAGTAAAATTGCTGGTGAAGTAAATTCAGACCATTTTGAGTGACAGACAAACAAATCCTGCAGGTTAGGTTAGCGTAGGTGGAAATGTGGCCTGACATGATGGCAAGGGATACAGTGTGATGCATGGACTCTCACACACTCACTGTTGTCTATCCTACAGCTCTCTGCTGTGGTCCGTGGGGGACAGGGAAGGACCAACAGGACAACTCTTGCTGGCTCCTGTCTCAGCACACACAGAGCACTGCAAAGGCATGGACAGAGTGCAAGGAGACACCTCTGTCTCTGCCAGGGGTCACGTTACAACCTCAAGCGCCAAGTTCAGCTCTCCACACCCAGACACACATTTTCTTTGCAAGACACTTTGTATGAATAAATACAAAAGAGTAAAAAGTGAAATACCCTCTCTGTGCTACCAAGAGAAATTTGAATGAGTTCTAACAGGAAATCTTTTACCTAACATATCTTGCACAGCACTTAATTAAACTCAACCAGCTTGGGCTCAGATTCTCAGTTGCAATGTGGCTGGCTGGGTTTTGCCACCCTGCGCTGCTGCATTTCCTGCCAATGAATGCAATCAAGGAGAATTTTAAACAAGCCTAAATCAGGGCAGTCCTCAGGTTGTTTTATGGCTTGTGGAAGGCAGCCCAGTCTGCAGGGGACCACACAGCTGGAGAAATACAAGAAGCGAAAAAATAGGCCAGCATTAAAAAAAAATCAGTGATTCTGAGCATGTACGAGAGTAACTGCAAACTGCCTTAACCTGGAACCATCTATCTTCACTTACTCACTTGAAGAAATAAGGAATTTAAGGCATCCTTCGAAGTAAGGATGAACTTGACTCTTTCTTCCCTGGGCCTTCACAGTGAGTAGCTCTGATGATGGGAGTTCCATCCTTCACGCTTATGGTGGTACAAGTAAGAAAGCTATGGAGGCTGGCTTCCTGCCCCTTGTTATCTGCATTTCAGAAACCATTTTTGCACCATCTGTGATCCTGTTGCAATGCCTACATGGGAATAAAGATTACCTTCAGACTTCATTGTAGAAAAGACCACACATGGCAGAGGGCATGAAGAACGAGCTCCCTGGGGCCTTATTCACAGGTGTGGCTCAGTCTCCTCCTCTTACAGGTAACTCTCGGATCAGCTGCTGTAAGGGCAGCTCCCCCATTTCCTGCTCCCCATGTAACTGTGAGCCACAGGGATGTGCTTATTTTCCCTACTGAGAGAGGAGCTTTTCATGATCAGCCCTCTGTAATGCATGAATAGCCTTCCACACTCCCAGAAGAGAGATAAATTGGCTATACAGCCATTTTGCTCCAGACCAGAACAATACAATAAATCACAATGCTTTGTCAGGGATGGGGATGTGAACTGTGGTGCCTGGTTCAGGTGTGTCTCAGCAGCTTTCAATATAATCTGCAAAGAAAGTGCCTGTCTGGAGTTGCCTCTACAAAGCCATTCAGTTCATTGCCCATGGGAAGCACATACTTCTCACATCACCCTTCTTCCCCTCACAGTGCTTTGATTTTAGTAGTATGGCAAAACACCAGACCTATCTATATTCAGGCACAGCTTTTGCATGGAAATCTCTGTAGAGCGGGCAGCTTTCTGGCTTGTTTTCCATCACAAATCTTACAGGAGAAGAGCAGCGGTTTCAAAGACTTTTACAAGGAAGCCTCAGGGCTTCTTTGCCAGACTTCAATGGATGTGTTTAGAGCATGGTATATGGAGATTGAACGGCCTGACTTTCATTAACATTAATAGAGTCAGAAGGCTAAATGCCTGCGCACCATTGTGGTGACGTACCCGCAGCATCTGGCAAGTAGCCTGCTGCCATTGCTAACTCCTTTTGGATATGACGTTTCTGTCTTCGTTATCAGGATGGCAAAGTCAAAAAGAGAGGGACAGCCTACTTTCCTTCAGCTAAGACATTCGGCAAAGTAAAATAACTGTGCGAGTTCTACCTGAATTTTAACACAGGATCTTCCACTTGCACATGAACTTACGTGAACTAGCAGCCTTACAAGAACAAAATTCAAAACCCCATATTGAACAGAGAACAAACTGCAGTCAACCTGTTTGTTTAATAAGAAAAAGTAGGCTAGCAGTTACACAGGATTCACAGTGTCATGAAAATTCTAGGATGTTTGGATTATACGTGCTCCTTGAAAATTATAGATAAAGGAGGTATTTTTCAAACATGAGGCTATTGCACAGCTGAAGCAAGTAGCTAATTTAAAATTTAACCCGTATTAATAAAAAAACCCCCTTCATTCTCTGTTTATGAACACCTGCAGTTTTTATCACACACATTTTTCACTGGAAACAATCTGTTAAAACTGTAAAATTATTATAGTGTAGTCCCATAGTATGTCACACTGGCAGTACCTTTGATCTCAGCCCCTGGGAAACAGTTTTTCATGTGGGCAGCAGCAGCAGCAGCTGTAAATACAATGTTAATACTGTTGAAGTATTAAATTTCTCTTTTATTTTGCTGGCTGAAGTCTGAGTGCTTATGCAGTACTACACTTCCCATATACTTGCTTTCAAGTTTCTGAAGTTTCAAGATAATCTAGTGTCCAAGATAATGGACTGTCTTAGATACTTTTGTGTTACAAGCAAAAAAAAAGGACTTCTCAGTTTCTTTACAATCTGCAAAAATATACTTTGGCCATAAATCTTAATCTCTCAACATCTTGATCCCCTCCTTAGATGCCGGACAATTCCCAGATTTTCTGCTTTAACCTGTTTAGAAACAACCTGTTGGCTAAATTACTTTGTTACAACCTACAGATTACTGCATGTTTTTTTCTCACACGTTTAGTCCTACTTTAACAAAAAATGTCTCTTTTTAAAATGCTCTCTGCATCCCTGGTGATGGTCTTGTCACAACACTAAAATTGTAGATGGTGTACTGACTTTGCCTTACACAAAGAGCACAGGGATCTGCCCTTAGCTTGGCATTGCACTGTGTAGCAATCAGCCACCACACACCCATCCCAACCATTCCTGAAGCCAATGATGTAAAGAGTGGATAATGACCTGAGCAGTGTAAAAAATAGCTTAAGCTAGATGAATGCCACTCTAACCCCTACAATTTTATCCTGATGGAGTTGCTTTGCAATAATATCTTACTCATTCAAGTTTTATACAGGGAAAATTATAAAGATTGGCCACTTCTATTGTTCATGTACTGAGCGCGCATCTTCAGTAAGAATATTTCTTAAACATCTTAATAAATGAAACAGCACAGCACACACGTTCTGTTAAGTGAAATTTACATTTATACACTTATCAGTGTTTTAAGTGCTTTATGCCTTTCAAGGGCACTTGCATTAAAATGTCTTAGGAAAAGTGATTCTACCAAAAAACGTGCAATCTTAAGTGTCAAAATTATCTTGATTTAGCCTCTTCTGTTCACTGCTTTTGATTCTGAACGAACACACAACCCATAAGGCCTGTTCTACTTTGTATGCTCTGCACACACTGCCATCAAAAGTGCATAATAATATGCATTTTTGTTCATTTTCAAATACCACTGTAATAGTCAGTTGTGTGCACACAAAGCTTTTTAAATGCATACGCTGTGGTTTTGTGCCTTAAGGCAAATCTCATTTCATGCTGCTTGGTATCAATATAGCTTGGGAATGCACGGACTGAAGCCCATATTCAGGGTCTAAATCCAGAAAATATATAAAAGAAGGAGGTGGGGATGGAAGGAGGATGGGGGAAAGAGAGGCAAGCAGGAGAGTACACTTCCTACCAAGGCAGGTACATCTCTTTCCTCTTCAACCTGTGCATAGAATTAGGCGTCCATTTGAGACTTAGAACAGCTAGCAGGCTAAGGTTCATGGTTTTTTTTGTTAATCTGGCATCAGGTAAAGCTATTAAACAACCACTTGCAAGGACTGGAAGTCAGCCTTCCCCTTTTCCGAAGCAAGAGCTGTAACTGCCCTAGGACACCTAAATAACATGACTATTTTGGCACAAATTCTGTGCACACTCTCCCTCATCTCCTCCCACTAATGAAAACAAGTATTCCTTTTATCCCTGCATATTCCTTTTAAATATAGAGCAGAGGAGAGCGATATTGGAATAGCTTTTACATGGTAGATTGGGGTGAAAGATGGACCTAAACCCCTTCTGCCAGGCAAAGATTAAACCCACATTGCATGCTCATATTCCTGAATGAATGGAGACTCCCATCACCTGCTGCTGCTGTGCTTCATGCACAGCCTGCACCATTAGTCATGCTTGGAAGATGCCAGCTGGATAGAGCCCCTCAGGTGAAACAGACTGAGGAATGCCTAATATGAATTCAAATTAGGCTTAAATGTAAATTATGGCTGGGTCACTCCACACTAAGCTGTTTTGGGGATGCCCAGAAAAAAAGAATTCAAAGCCTTGAGGAAATAGAGGGATTTTGATGTGAACGGGTGGCTAAAGACAGGTTCAGTCTGCACTCCCTCCAACCCAGCTCTGGCTAAGCCTGCTCCATTTTTGAGAAGCTCAGCAGCCATGTTGGTGTGAAGGCTCAGGAAAATGCAGGTGGCTCCAAATTTGTGCCACCCCTTTATGACTTCAAGAAGTCACAAAGGCTGCAGTTTGGAACACAGAGCCTTAAAGCAGGTATTAGGCAGCTTTGTTCTTTCATATTCATCCGGTCTTGATTTTCTTCAGACTATTTATAGGGTGGAAAATCATAGTAAAAGAAATTCAAAATTTTAGGGATGAAAATTTCACATGACTTTAAACAGCTTGATTGAAAGATTTACACAACCACACTGCAAAATATGGTGGTGTGTAAAAGAACAACTTGTTATGTATGAGCCAAGAATGGAAAAGAAAGACAACTACTTGAGTCAGATAGGCAGGTACCAGCCCTTGTTTGAAGGGGAGGGCTCCAATCGCCTGTTCTATAAAAAGCATGTCACATAAGGGGCTCAGTATGACTGTATCACAGCCTCCAGTGGCCCAAATCTGTTTGTCTGCACTGACAAAGCTGCTTCTTGGGCCACTCTTTATGGCCTGGTTCTGGGTCACAACTGCAAGTGCCTTTGACTGTGGTGGCAAAGAAAATCGTGCAAGGATGGAGATGCTTCCTGAAATCTAACAGGAGCATGCATCTGTGCATCCTTGGCACCAGATCAGTCAGGGATGGCATCCATCAAGGAGTTAGAGAGGAAACATGTATCTATAGCTTGGAAAACTCATCCTGCTTCATATGAAATACCCAAGTTTCCCACCTCAAAAACTGCTATGGTTTCTCCCAAGAAAAAACTCCCATTCCCTGACCACTTTTGTGTTGCACATACCTATACAGTTTCACAGACTACTAAAAGAATGAAATAAATATGTTTTAATAGAAATCATTCTCAAAAAAGCTGTAATCAGTAACAGGATGATGCATTTGTTATGGTAGATTTAAACTATGATAAGAACAGGTTCTTTGAGTAGTTATGATATTTCTCACTCTTGTTGTTATAGTAGGTAGACAGAAGAAACAGTATTCTATTTACTGCATTGAAATCAGCAAACTGTATATTATGCAATATACAAAAACATAAAACTACTTCTATCAGAGTAAATATTTATAGAACTGTGATCTTTAAAATATTGCAGTGTTGTTTATCAAAGAACTTTTCCTGCAGTTTAGAAATATGAACTCTGGTCAAAAAAAATATCAGGAGGGACTTCTTCCTTTCCCACCTGTTCCAATTCAGGTATCAGCATCCTGATACCTGAACTGGAACATTATGAGTGGTGGGTCTGGATGGGTGGCCTACTAGATGGGTGAAAACTTGCCTGGGCCCTGAGGCAAAAAGGGTGGGTGGTTAATGGCATACGTTCTACCTGGAGGCCAGTTGTGATTTTTCCAAGACCTCTCTTATCTGACACCTTTTACAGTGATCTGGAGGAAAGGTCAGAGTTCTTTTTCACTGAACTTTCAGGGGACACCTAGTTGGTGCATGCAGCCAATCTGTTTGAAGCCATGGCCACTTCCAGGAAGCACCAGGCAGAAACCCTAAGGAACAAAACAAGGACAATTACAAAGCTGTACCCCTTGAATGTATGAAACCTCTGCAGTGGTACAAGCTTTGGAGCAGCTCTGTAGAGAAGAAAGTGGTGGATCTAAAGATGAACATGCTCTGGCAGTAAGGCAGGGTAATGGTGTTTGGGACTGTATAATCAGGGATACATGCAGTGGCAAGGGAGAAGTCTGTGCTCTTTAAATCCACCTGTTGACCCTATCTATGAGCCTGTGTCTGGTTTGAAGTCTCCTGAGCAGTAAAGGAAGGCATTGTTAGTGCAGCAGGTTCCATGCAGGACTGCCGAGATGGCTGGGACTGGAGCAGAAGTGCAGGCATCCTGAGATGAGGCTGAGCCTTGTTCATCTGGGAGAAGGAAGGGTGATCCAGGGGACCCAATGGAGCCCTCAGTGCCTATGGTAAATTTACTGTGAAGTGTGGTCCTGCTGAAAACAGGAGAATGCTCTTTTATTCTGATGGCAGTCCAGCAGTGGAACAGGCTGCCCAAGGAGGCTGTGCAGCTTCATCCTTGGAGGCTTTCAAACCCTGAGCAGCCTGAGCTGACCTCAGGACTGATCCTGCTTTGACTGGCAAGTTGGACTAGAGATCTTCTGGGGCCTTTTCCAACCTGGATTAATCTATGATTCATTACATGCTTTAAGACCTTTCCTGGAGCTTTCTAATCACTACCTTCTTTAACTTTCTTTAGCTTTGGCATGAAAATCTTCTAAACTATTTCTAAAAGTACATCTAAAAGAACATCCCTCAAAATAACTGTTCTATTTTAGGTACGCACTGTCATTTTATATATATATATATATATGTGTGTATATATATATATATAAATGTAAGTTCTGAATACTGCAGCTTATTTTGAAAGGCTCTTCATGAAATAATGAAAGCAAGGGCAAGCTTTTAAAATTTTAATCTAGATGAGCTATGTAGGAATGAATTATGCCTAAGGATATGCTGTCATATTTAAATGTAGAAAGGTATAATTACAAGTGCTAGAAGTACAAAACAGAGCTTCTTAGAGAAATTAAGACTTCTTTAAGAAAAAAAAAAGGGATTTTCAAATGTCTGTGTGGCTGAGTTTTCTTATTTTGTTACTATGGCTACAATAAAGAATTACCAAAGGAGAGAATTGTTTTGGTACAGTATAAAGATTTGGAGTACTAATTAGTATTCTTCTTATATTACTCTGATAGCCACATAATCCAGAGACATTTATTCTAAATGACTTAACTCTGAATGCTTTTTAGCATTGTTTTGAAAATAAATGCTAACTTTATTTATTACACATTTGTCCGTATTAAAAAAAAAAAAGGCTCAGTTCAGTTAACATATTTTTGAAGTTTAGATCTCTTCATTTTTTAAATACTCCAGACAGCCATTTATTGTCAACTTTTTAGGGATATCATTTCCTTTTGCACAACTGTATTACACAGTATATTTCCTTTGATGTATAATCATTTATGTGGTGCCTCTATACTTTTGGCCACACATAACTGTACATGTATTTAAGCATAAGATTTCTCTATCTCAAAAATAGCCCTTTTAAACAGAAACACATTTAGGTTTTATGCCATTTTAATTGCACGTTCTTATCTTTTTCTAAAATTTTAGTGATATCTTTAAAGCTAAGCTGTCTATTGTGTACTTGAAAACTTTCATGCTGCTTTTTTAATTTGAGTATTAAATTTCTGTCTCATTTTGCAATCTAAGTTTGCATAATGTGCATCCAAAAATTAAGCAAAAGCATATAAAAATGTTTGCAAATAAAAATAAAGGAGAGAAAGAAAGAAGGTAATGGGCACAGGTAACGTTAAACCAGTTAGTGAAAAATACCACTAAATGGAAAAATCAAGAGAAGAGCTTTTTCTATGTGTTAGGTACTGATTTTGATTCAGATTTTGATTCATTCTTGGCTCTGTCTCAGACTTGATAAGGGACAGGCTATCTAATCTCCTTCCTGCCTGAGGTGGTGGATCCTGGAGCTAATCCAACTGCTGGCTGCTGCAGTCCTGCCATCCTCCCTGTCTCAGCTCTGACCCTGGCTAAGGCATTTCACTATGAAAAGCAGTATGAAAGGGTTTTGTTCTCCCCTCCCGGCTTTCCGCTTTTCTTTTTATAGCATTAAGGCAGAGAAACAGCCAAAATCAAGGCTGGACAAACATCAGAGTTAGTGTGAAGAGAGGATTGCTGGTTTGCCAGAAAAGACAAACTGCTCTAAGTGAGACTTAATTACACTGCATGGGATACCAGCTTCAGTTTCTCTGCCTCTAACATTGCTTTAGTGTTGATTCCCTCTTTCTTTTCTCCTTATTTATCCTAATTTGTTACCTGTAACCTGTCTTATTTTAGCAGTGAGACATATTTGGGAACACTTACTAGCTATACATTAATAACAACATATATACATAAAGAACAAGAACAGTTCTAAAGGAAAGATGTTGATAGTGAAAGGAAGCAACAAATGGATTTCTGCCAATAATGTGTTACAATTAAAGGCTTCTCGTAAGGTATTTCAGCAGATGTGCAAGAGTATGATAAATATTTGAAAGCACTGGAGGACAGTTATACTCTTGCTCTTCATCATTACCAATAATAGGTATTTTAATAGCATAATGTGCAATAATAACATCAAGTAAACCACAGGGGCTTCCTTGAAAACTTTACTGACCCAAAAATAGAACTAGGGATCACCAATGTTTGGCTACATTCTCATCACAAAGTAATTTTTTTCACTGTTATGTCTGGTCTGGAAAAAATATTCTGCTCAAGGCATGGCAAAATTGACAAGATTACCACTTGCTATTTGAGCAGACAATGATTTTGTTTGTCTAGGTGAGAGTAATTTTTTTTCCTAGGCAAAAGGAAGAATTGAAATCTTGACTAGAAGAAGGGCAAGACTGTCTTAGAATAAGTTAAGTATTAGAGAAATTATGGAGGTGAAAGGATAGGGAAATATTTACATTTGAAAAAAATCTCACTGATTCCCAAGACAGAAGATACTCTTATTTTTCCTTTTTTTCAAATAGTCTGGGAATACCAGGTATGAGTGAGGACAGTGCTACCAATCATGTGTGTTAGCACAATGTTAACTTTTTAATACAGGGTGGATAGGTGCAATTGCCTAAAAATCCCAAACCTATGGACGTGGAAGTTCACCATATGTGTGACCTCAGCATAGTTCTTAACAAAGCCCACCAACTTTGCAGAACACACTGAGATATCTCAACAGCAAGGAGACATCACCTCACTCATCTGCATGAGTGGACAAGACAAAGATCTGCGAGAACGAGCACACAGATAATACAGGGCTCTGTGTACCTTCCAGGAAACAACATGAGCCATATAATCTCCCCCTTAGCACCAGTCCTTGGAAAGTTCAATGTTGTGTATAAAAACACGTATGTTTAAAGAATTTTTAAGTGACCTTCTTCAAAAGCTTATACAGGCACTTCATGCACATTAAGAGGTCTCACTGGCTGTAGTAGGACTACTCATGTGTGTTGAACTGAGCCCATCTCTAAGCCTTTGTAGAAGAAAGCCCCTGGAAAGTACATGAAATGTGCCAGTAAAAATGAGCTGCTGACAGTGAAGTTCTCTGAGAAACTCAGATCAAAACCGAGCTTTAGTAGAAATTCACTGGGAAAAGGACTGGATCAAATGCCACACCACCCAGCTGCTACCAAGAGATGGGCAGCAGTCCTGTCACACTGAGCAGCTCTCACAATGGTATAGTGAGAAGTGGGCAGGAAAGAGGGTACAGGAAGCAAAAACATGGAAGTAGAGTGGCTGGGGAGGCTGCTGTGATTTTTTGCATGAACAGCAATGACCTCATACGAGAGATGCTTTTTCATTCCTTTACAATTTGCTAGGAACCAGCAGACACAGAAAAAGCCAACACTAGGTACAATAGACAGGTCTTTGGCAGCTACTTCTGTAAAGTCAATTGCTTGGCATGCAGCTGAAGTATTAAAAGGGAATGACACAGAGTAGATAACCCTATAAATATATTCTTCCATTAATAAAGGCTTTGTACAGTTAATGTAGCTGCAAGAAGTCTGCAATATAAAAAGGTTCACCAGAACCAACACATAGTCATAAAGAACTTAAAACAGACCTGGGAAATCTGATCTCTGGCAACTTTCAATCTCCTCCACCTCGAGATAAGCAGATACAGAAGATCTTTGAAGAAAACCAATAAATATATTAGTAAAGCATTAGAAACAGATTCTTGGAAGAAAACAAATAAATGGTTTTCCAGTAAAGCACTAGAACTGACATCCTTAGGGAGACAATAAAACAAAGCAAGGCGGATTTATTGTCATTAGCACCATTATCAATACTTTTGTGTGCAGGGGATGAATCACAGCCTCTGTCAGAAGATAGCAGGCAGATCTAGACTTGATCTCTTTTGAAAACATTTCACAGCCTTCCTTGAACAAGCCTTGCCAATATCAGTGATGCACACAATTATACGACTGCATTCAATACCACTATGTGACAACCCTGCCTCCCTGCCCTATGAAAACCAAGAAAATGTAAAAAGTAGCATTCTGGAACTGCTAAAATATTTCAATAATTTTAATTATAATATTTATATATAATATTATATATTATATATTAAAATATTTAATTGAATTATTAGACTTTCCTACTAATTTCCTACTCAGGTGTTAGAGAGATTATCTACAATAAAAATGCAACTGTCACATATAAGGACTTTATATCTCGTCTTCAAAAAAACCCCAATACCATCACCATCCTAACAGAACTAATACTAATAAAATTCAGAGTATAAAATAGATGTAAAAACACAAGGATGTTCTGACTCACCCAGTGACACATCTTATCACATCTTAAAAGGACATGAATAATCATTATTTCAACAATCAAGCATTCAATCTTAATTTAATGCTATTGTTGGGAATGAAATGACACACAAGAAGAAACACAGTAATTGTTATGTGGCATTAATTATTTATACCACATATTGATGTTCTCTACAACAGAATTACAAGAAACTGCAGTGCAGGTCCTGTGCTTTTCATCCAGTTTCCTCAAACCCACGTAAATCTGTAAATTCTTCACTGCAGGTGAAGTATTCACATCTAAGGGATACTGTTCATGGTTATCAATGAGTCAGGAGTTCTCCTAAATCTTTGGTGTAGGTGGGATTATCTGGTGCCTGGGTTGCACATTGAAACACCACAGTGGGGAAGAAATCTGTTGTTTCTGGTAGAATCACTTTGATAGGAAAAAGGCATTGGCATGGCACTGATGGATCGTGTAGATGCAGCAGAATCTAATTATAAGTCAGAACGACTAAATCATTTTTTCACTCCTGAAGCTAGAAGCTTTTATAATTAGGACTTTCTGTTCTCTAAATGTATTTTCTCCTAAGAAGTGACAAAAAACAAATGTGAGAAGAAAAGAAAGATACATCATAGATTCTTATCAAATTCATGTTTGCAAATAGAATTTTCATAATTCCAATCTCTTCAGATATAATTGAATGAACATTGACTCATTAAAAAATAATAAAATAAAACCCACAATTTCCTCCATTTCCCTTAAGACTTATTTCTGAGTAACTTTTCCATTTTAAATAGAGAAAAATGTATTACATATATTATAAGCAAATAATAGTTAAATGTAAAGAAATAAAATAAATATATTAAAAGCTATATTTCATGATCACAATTACTACATAAATAATGTGCATGATTTTCAGGACTGATCTATTCTGATATCTTACCATAGGAATTTCACTTTTTTGGACATATAATTTTACGAATGATAGAAACTTCTACGGACCACATTCATATCCATGTTTACCTAAATAATCCATTCAGCTACTGAATATCAATGTTCACTGATTATGTAAGTTATTAATATATAATATACATGCATAAAATTTGTCCTCTATATTTTACTGTCATTTAACATTTCTCTGTTTCCCTGAGGTATCAATCTCCCCTGTTCACTCAACTCATTATTTTCTGTTCCAAATAAGGCAAACGTAAATAAAAAGGGAATCTGACATATGCATTATTCAATCAGCTTCCTGTGTTATTTTTCCCTTGAAGTGGTTCACTGAAATATGCTCCACAGGGCATATGAAAGTTATAGCACCTAGTCAAAGGAAATACATTTCATAGTAACTATTATTTCTTTCCTGAACTTCTCACTAAGACCTTTCTTCACCTGAAATAGTTTGCATTTCTAGATTCTATCTTGTTAGTCTGATTGCCTATAAATTTTCTGAAATACAGACTGATGAGCAATCAGTCTTAAGAAACCTGACAGTATAGCACTTGGACAGAACACAGACACAAGACATCAGTGACACAGTCTCTGAAGAGCTTGCCCTTCAGGAGCTTCAAGGGTACCATTATGTTATCCCTGCATTTATTAACAAACTGAATACATCAATTGGAAACACTGAGTGACCTTCAAGCTTTAGCACATGTTAAAGACTCTACATATTTCACTACTGTTCCCTGAGATTTCAGGACTACAATATTAGCAGTTGAAATAGAGAATGTGCACAAATGCCCATGGAAATATACTTACTGGATATTCTGATGGTTATTATTATTTCTTCACAGTGCAATCATATCATTCATGTTACTTATGGTGTACTTTCATTGTTCAGTTAATGTGCATGTGCACATAAATGGGAAAGGGATGTGTACTATGGGATGGTGAAAGGAATACTGAACAAATACAAGAGCTACTCAGAGAGCTAAAGATGGCCTGTATGTACCACTCACAAATTGTCAGCTGTCTGTTCCTAATTAAATACAGCCAGCCCTCACAGCTTGAAGGCTTGACCTGCTTCAGCATCAGATCAGTCATCTAAACATCTACACCTTCTTCCCTCTTCTACTCTCCTAAGTGTAAAAGAATGTTATGTATATCTCAGTACTCCCTAAGTAATTTCCAAGAATAATTGCTAAAAAAGAGATGCTGGGAAGCAAATGCAGCAAGCAGACTTCTCATTGAAGAGAGAAACTTATAATGGTCTTACTCAGGATAGTAACTTGTTCCACTGTCACTCAGTGCTGCATTTAGTATCACACCTCCCCTTGTCTTCTGATAGGGTTGTAACCATAGCCATAGCATACTTTTAGGTCCATTAAAGAACATCCAAACATCTCTCGGACTTTATATCTCGTCTTGTCTACATGATATATGGGATTGCATGTAGATGTTTGAAGAACTTCAAGGAAATCCAATACTTCCAGAAGAAGAGTTGGAGTTTTTGTGATGTATACGTCTTAAATTCAGTTTCTTAACAGAAATTTGATACATAACTAAATACCCTTACAAGAACATTAAAACCTGTCTGCCTGGATCTTTCTGCTGGTATTTGTGAGATGCTTGAGAATTTTTTCACATTTTTTGGTGAAGATTCGGGCTATTTTATAGAAATATGTGCATATACAATATGGCACAATACAATACAATACAACCTCTTCTCTAGCCTGCTCCAATCTTACAATCAAAATGAAAAATGAATCTACAGAAAAATATGGGGGAAACAAAATATTCTGTTCAGTCTCTTTCCTGTAATGCAAAGTGTAGCATATCTATTATATTTATTATATCTTTTATATGTTAAGTAATATCTCCTATGATTTTCTGCAATTGCAGACAAGATAAGAATAAGAAATAGTTACTTCTAGCAGTGACTGATACAAAACACAAGGAATTAAAGCATTGCATGGGGCTAATGTATGGGAGTTGCTTTTACACATAGTGAAATCCTTTGTGGGTGAAAATGTATATGAAACCCTCAACAAGGTGGTGCACCATGATTTATATAAGAAAGAGGTCATACATCTCACCTATTGGATTCAGAAAATAATAAAATACTAGAAACATCACATATTTGTGAGAGGGATCAAAAGGTGCTATTCAGAGAAGGCTTTTGTTTCTCTTTTCCCAGGTAACGAACAATAAGATTATATCAAATTGATTTGCTTTTTTTAAACAAAGACAACTTCAAACAAATCAAGTTACACTGAAGTCCCACTGTCTGGAGAAAATTAAAATACTCCTGGAAAAAAACCATAACACTCCTAATCATATGCTACTTTTAAGTAATAACTGTGAGGAGCTTCTGTGATTCTAGTAATTCTTGACTTCATTTGCTTTCCAGAGACTCCATAGTCTATAAAAGGACTGGAAATTCTTATAATGAACACTATAATAGAATTTATTATGCCAGCAGAATGAAGCCTGTGTCAACACTTCCATTATAAAATCTTGGTTTTAAGAGTTCATAACTTATCTCTGTAGATACCACATGCCCCACTGTAGAAGCCAAACTATTATTTTCCCACAGCATAAAATTATTGCAATGATGTCACTGATTTTAACTGAACAAAGGTCTTAATTAACAAAGATGAAAAAGAAAAAAATAACCTTATTGCTTTATCAATAAAGTGTTTATTTTTGTAACAGTGTCTGAACTTTAAAACATTCAACACTAGTTCATAATTGGTGTAATTAGACTGGGGATAGGAAGCAGCTTTCCTGTTGTCACTGAGGGTAATTGTAAAATATGCAGCACAGAAGACATTCCTTTCCCTGTAGTTTTCACTCTTTACCACTCATTCTTTTGTCAATATTGTGGGTTTTGTTTGCATGAAACTGCCAACATGATAGGAACGACAGTATAGTAAATTAATAAAAATATGTATGTAACACAAGAATGTATGGTGAGAATACAGAGCTAATTTCATATACAAGGTAAGAGCTGAAACAGACTCACATGCAACCAGGGATGTTTTCACTCTAAATGTAAAGTCTAGCCTATGAATGCACATATAAGGAAATACACACACACACACACACACACATATATATATATAGAAATAGCACTTTTAATTTGGAAACATTAATACTATACCACAGAGATTTTCAACAATCCAATGCCAATCTGGAGCCATGTTATATTTAAGCCCCACTGTTTTGGGCCTTTTTAAAGTACATTAATTTAGATACTCAGCCTCAAATTTTATGTTCATGCTGATAAGTTTTTACGTTTGTAACTGCCAGAAGAAGTATAAATTTGGATTCTTTCAATCTCAAAGGAGTGAGAAACAAGAAAAAGTTCTTCAGCAAATCATTTGAATGCTGTAAGATATTTTAGGTTAGAGAGAAGCATTTGCCATGTCCATAAAGAAGACTAAGAAGTGTAAAATTCTCTCAGTTATGTCAAAAATGGTCCCTAAAATCAGGAATAAATACCATTAACAAATTCCTATAGAAATTTAAATTATTGTTAGTGACATATTGAACATAGATTTCTGATCTATCACATACATGGTAAGGACATCTGATGAAAACCAATTCATTTCAATCCCATTTATGCTAACAGGTCTAAATAATCCATAGAAAATAAAATGATTTTCATATTATACTTTGAGCTATAGGTGGTAAGAAAAAGCTGCAAGGAAGACAGAACCACTGAAAAAACAACTATTCCTGAATTCCTAGCTTTCCAGGTAATTGACACTTTAATTAAATTTAATTTGCTGGGCTAGAGTGTGTCTAAGGCAGTGCAGACACAAACCAACCCACAAACTGGAATCCACTGCAACTTTTAAATGCTGCAACACTAGTTCTGCTGATTTGGGGATAAAGTTGCACTAATGAAGGTGTGTTTAAAAAATCCAATCAAAAGAAAAAGGTACCACACTTCTATTTTAATGGATGTCTTGGTTACTGTGAGAAAGTAGAAATTTCAAAATTTCCAAATTTTGAATGTCATTCGCAGCATCTCAGCACCTCGTGAAATTGCCTGGGGAAATCACTGTCCTACCCTTATGTGGCAATTCATTTACATGACAAAAACTTCTGGAGTTCCATTTCTTTTTTCATTCTGTATACCCCTGGGTTCATCTACGTGGTGTTATTCCAAACCAACTTATAACAAATAAGGTTGCATTTAGCATGGCAATTCCACATTCCATATCCATCATATATAAAAGTGCCTTGTAAAAAGAAGGTACCATTGCCTACACCCAACAGGATAAATTAAGGAAGGGACAGGGACTTGCTCAGCAATTCACAGGCATCAGTGGCACCACCAAGATCATAATGCTGATTTCCAGTCTGAAAGGTTACCAGTTTGAAGGCAGAGGAGAAGGAAATGATGTTATTACATTAAACCTGGAAGCACGATCTTTGCTTATAAAAGCACAGAATCTGTAGTTCAGAATCACAGTCTCAGTTTCTCAGTTTTCTTGTTATGCAAGAAATGTTTTTTGTTCTGGTCTGGAAAAAAGAAAAGCTTTCCCTTGCAAATTGAAAGGGCAATTCATTACTATGTCATCTGCCTGTTCGTTAAATGTGTTTATGGAGTATCACAAGAGAGTTAATAGGCACACAATGTCTATGCCATCAAAGAAAATTTGATTTTAAAATCACTTGGAGCCTCTAACAGTCCAAGTCTAACCTTAGCAGAGAGTACATTAAGCAAAAATCAGCATTCATTTGGACAATTTTCCCTTTTCATGCTGTCCTGGGTTGTAGTGTAGGTTGTACACAAAGTATTTATTCTATCATCATCTTCATGAACTGTTAAAACCAAGTGGGGCAGTGCTCTAGTGTAGGGCTGTCTTCTGCTAATGGCCCATCAATGCCTTGCCCGTGACTCACAGGTAACTCCCTCCAGGAGTTATCTCTGTTTAATGGGCCATCAAGGACCCACTTCACAACTCATCATCCCATTGGGAGATGCTCCACCCAGGGGAAGGAGCCAAGTATTCTCACCTGGATATAATCTGGTATTTGGAACAGTGCAAACAGCCCTGACCCACTGGATTCCCAGAGGAGCAGAGCTACCAGACCTTTCTACAGGATCACTGCTTCAGGAAGAGCACTTCATCTGGACTGCTTCCACCATCCTGCTCAGGTTGTATTCTGACTCTGTCAGTGGTCCTTTGTGCTATTGCATTTATTTTATTTTATTTTTACCTTTTTACCTTTCTTCTTATTAAATCATATCTCTGACTTGGAGCCTCTCACTCATTTTGCTTTCAAACCACAACACATGCTAGTAAAAAAAAAAGATTACCATTAAGAGGATGTCTCAGTCACAAATATTCAAGCTGGTAGCCTCCCACTGTTCGTGCATATTCACCTCTGAAGGAGCTATACAGGTGTAGGGTGTGATCTGCTGTACACAACCTGCGTGTTTAGGTATTTATATTTATTATATTATTCCTGCTTCAAAAGGGCCCTCCTGCTCTAGACACTATGCAGACAGAAGACCATGTGGAAATGGGCCCCCATCCACTTCTTAAAATGAAGAAAATAGGATGGTTTCAGTATCTGCACATTAGGGAAAATGCCAATATAAAGAGACAGCAAGAGAATAAAAAAAAAAATGGAGAAGGGAGGTCTGCAGCCCAGTTCTCCCCAGCTGAAGGAGCACATGATAATAGGAATAAAATTTCACTTTGTTTCAGAGGTGTTATGCACCAGAGGTGAGGAAGCATGGGGGTCAGGCAGCTCTGTGAAACACACAGCCCTTCCCTCAGAGGTTCCCCAAAGTGCATTTGTGCCTGCCCAGCAGGAAAGAGGGTCTGATTATGTTTCTTATTGGGCCAATGAATCCATAATGAGATGTCTGATACAGCAGAGTTGTAACTTGACAGTCACTAAATTGAAAGGCAACATATTTGGAAATAATTTTAAGCTCTCAGTTTCTTCTGAAAGGACAAATGTATGAGGAAAAAAAGTATGTCAAAAAGGTCTCTAACTTTAGGTAGAAAGCTGAATATCCCACTGCAAATAAAAAAAAAATAAAGATCTCTTGTAGAGTGAATGCATCATGTTATTTTCCCAGGTTTCCCACATGAAACAGCTTATTTCACCCATGGGAAATTCAGGAAAATACATTTCACAGTACACACCTCTCGTAAACGATTTTGCTGGAGCTCCAGTAAAAAGAAAAGTTTGAAACAGCAGAAAATTAAACATAATACCTCTGATTACTGAAAACACTGTACCTAAAGTAAAAATGAAATCAAGCACAATAAGCTGAGGGACAACCAAGGAACTTCACACAGCAAACAAAAGACTAAACTTTCAAAGTAGAGATATTCTTGATTGCACAGTGGGAGGCAATTTCTAAGAGATGTATCCAAGCTAGTTTTATAAAATTAATTTCCCACTTTCTAGACTTGAGTCTCAAAGTACTCATGTCACTTAAATAGAAATTGAAGCAGCTCATTCCAGCTGCAAAGGTTTAGGATTTGCTGAATTAAATGGTAATAGACTGAAGCCAAAGATTACATGCCCCAATAATTAGGAAATAGCCAATATATTTAAACATTCATCTTTTTCTGTTTAGAACTAAATATTAGCCAGTTGCTCAGTCACAGTAAACTTGAATCATAGGCCCAATCCTAGGTTTTTATGCATAGTGAAGGTTTTAATCAAATTCTCAGCCTCTTGAAGTCTTCCCCAGTCATGTGCAACCACAACCAGCTGTTGCCATTACAGTCTTCAACGGCTTTTCAGCAAACACAGAAATCCAGATTTCTGCTCCTCCTTGCAATGTTTCCCTCCATGCTTTGCAGAAAATAGGCAAAGCACAACATGAAATAGGAACAGCTGAGCATTTGGCTCACCACTGGGAACTGCAGCTCAAACCAATGACAAACTCTTATGGCAGAATGACAAAGAGCAAAGCATTCAGTGAAAAGAAGACAAGGATAGGAAAACATTCTCACAAAACCTTAAGTCTTTTATGGCTTGACAAAGTAATGACAACCAGACAGAACCTTGGGAGATGAGTTTCCTTCTATAGCCTGAGAGAAGCCATACCTCACAACACATCCGAAGAGACATCACCCAGAGCGCACATTTGGTACCCAGGTGTGAAGGCATGGCAGATCTCTCCCAGGACAGCATACCCCCTGCAGAGATGCTTTCTGTCTCTGATGGCACACCCTTGCAAAGCCAGTCAGGAGTGCTCCTGCCTTTGTGGCCTTAGAGGAGGCTGTTACATGGGCGCCAGTGATATCCCTTCAACCTACCAGAGTCAAGGTGCCCATTAACAGATCTCTGTCATGCTTGTTTGTGGCATCCTACCCTTCCAGGCAGACTCAGAGCAGTCTTGTAAAATACAACTCATCTTCCTGTAATGGAGACACGCACCCTATTCCTTTAGTGCTCCTCAATGAACATCACCAGTTCCTGAACGTGACAAACAGCTTCCTTTGTAAATGCCATCCTTTGCCTCGTACTTAGTTTCTTCAGTCTTCCTGCACTCCAGTCTCTTTTCAAAGATTAGTTTCTGATGCCATTTTTCTTTTGCTCGAAGGGGAGATTTTCAAAGGCAGTAATAAAGTCAAACCCTACAGCCCATTGGCTCTCAAGAGATGTTTATCTTATATTTGTGTCTGTAAAGGGTTCCTCCAACTTTTCCATTTCTCATCTGTAGACAAACTGAGCTTTTTTTTTTTTTTTTTTGGCATGGACTAACTGCTCTTCTACACTTACTAATTCTATTGCTTAACTACACCTATGCTGACTTCTAACACCCAAAAAAATGTTTCCTTTCTGAGGCCCATTAGCACAGCTTGTAGACAGGAAGAATATGCACAGGCTCAGGCAGTCCTGACGCACTGCTTGCAATGCAGAAAGATGTGCACCAAAAGAATATATGAAAGCAAATAAAGTTGAATGTTAGATTACAAGATTTCTATTTTAATCTTGTTACACTTTCCTATGAGAGGGAAGAAAATTTTAGTTTTAAGAGACAAACCAATCCTAGCTCAGGAACTGGAGTCCCCTTTCTGCAAACAGGGAATGATGTCTCAAGCCATCTTCCTGAAACTTAAAAATAAGTCTGTACCTGACCTCTTCTCTTACATTCAAATAAGATTGCTGTCATGACCTCACTGTTTAAAACTGTCCCAAAAGTCACAAAGAAGTTTTTCACCACAGCAATCACTCAAAGTGACCTCCGAGGATTCTGCAAAGGTAGCCAAAATTCTAAAATCCATTAAGGTTGCTTTAAAATGTGGTGAACTGTGCTACTGTTGTGCTTAACTGCATTAAGGCAACAATTTTAACCCACTACACAAAGTGCTTTGACATGGCTGGTTGTGGTTTGTATACCAGTGATATGTTAATTCAGGTACTTTTTATAGGATAAATTATTTACATAGAGAACCTTGTTCACTGCTTTCACATTGGAAAGAATGCAGTATTTACTGATCTAAATGCCACCTTGAGCACGGGCAAGGGGAATTGCAGAATTTCTTAAAAGCCCTATTGTTTTTTCACATTCCAATGGGGCAAAAAGTATTTTTAAGTATTAGGATAGTTTAACTAGTTCTTCAATTTTTTTCCTTTTCCAGGAAGGCTAGGATGATGTCATTTGCCTTCACATATTCTCTCAAGGAAAATCAAGGACAATTCAACTTTGAAGAAGTGAATGCTTCCCATGATTGGCTCCCAGGGGTACTGGTCTCCAGCCATACATCCTGTGGGTATTTACATAGTGGCCTATCTGTGAGCTGATGGTTATCATCATCCTGTGTGGCACCATTCCTGGCATTGCTGCCCCTGAACAACACGCCATAAAATTGCTCTGGTGTCATTTCCCAAATGACCAGACAGTCTCTATTTGCTCCTGTGAGGTACCTTTTGTCAGGGCAAAGTACTGCTACCAAGTAAGAGGGGGAAATGTTTATGTTCTTAGGTGCTACACAGAGCAAAACCAAAACACAGAGAAACTGTTAAGTAAGAAATCTGATAAGAGTTCAAAGGCTATTGCTTATACAATAAACTTGATCTTACTTGAAAAATAAAGGTGTGATTTCACACAGGATATTTGCCTAGATATATAGGCCATTTCCTATCACGTAACGTACTATTATTTCACATCCTTATCTTCAGTTTTTATCTTGAAAGCAATGATTACCAAAGCAGATATAAACCCTTAGAAGCTTTTTCTGGGAGAAACTGAAGAATTTATCAGATCATAAACATTACGGCAATTTGATGCCTAGATATATCCTTTATAACATAAGAAAACACTTGACTCTCTGCTTATTAATTCTTAGTTCTGTGGTACGTTGAATATCTCAGTGTTAAGAAGATTTAATGTTTGTGGAAATTATATGTGTGCTACTCACAGAAAGGCTGAGGTTGGAAGGGAAATCATGTGGTTCCAGTCCTTTGCTCAAACTGGGCCACCTACAACCAGTTGTCCTCATACATGTCCAGGTGGCTTTTGAATATCCACCAGCAGGGAGATTCCAAAATCTCTTTGTGAAAACTCTGCCAGTGCTTTGTCACCCTCATAGTGAGAAAGTCTTTCCTGATGCTCAGAGGGAAACTCCTGCTTTTCAGTTTGTGACCATTGCCCCTGGTCCTGTCAATCACAGGGCAACACTGAAGAAAACCCGGCTCCATTCTCTTCCACTTTACTTTCAAGTATTTGAACAAATTGAAGAGCCTTTTCAAGTCTTTTCAGGCTGCACATTCACACCTCTCTTAGCCTTTTTTCATACAAGAAGTTCTCCAGTCTCTTTTTATCTTAGTGGACTTTTGCTGCCCTCTACCCAATATGTCCATGTCTCTCTTGCACTGGGGAGCCCAGAACTGGACACAGCACTCCAGGTGTGCCCTCAGCTCTGCTGAGTAGAGAGCAAGGCTTGGCTCCCTTGCCCTGCTGGCAACACTCCTCCTAACGCAGCCCAGGACACCATTAGCCTTCTTTGCCACAGGTGCACATTGCTGGCTCATGTTCAGCTTGGTGTCCACCAGGAAGGAACTTCAGATCCTTTTCTTCAAGGCAGCTTTCCAGCTGGGTGGCCCCCAGCATATATTGGTGCCTAGGGTTGTTCCTCTTCAGATGCAGGACTTTGCACTTCACTTTGCTGAACTTCATGGGGTTCCTGTAGTCCCCTTCTCTGCACAGCAGCACAACCCTCTGGTGCATCAGTCCCTGTTCCCAGTTAGGAGTCATCTACAAATTTGCTGAGGGTGCACTCACTCTGCCCCAACACCCAGAGCATGGATGAAGATGCTGGACAGGACTGGACCTACTACTGCCTCTGGGGGCACACATACTGCTCTCCAACTCGAGTTTCTTCTGGCCAGACCAGTCATCCAGTTTTCAATCCACCTCACTGCTCATCCAGCCCACTCTTCATTAGCTTCTCTAATGCAGCTGTCTAATTTAGTTTTGTATGGAATAAATCCTTATTTTTACAAGTAGGAAAAAGCTACATTGCTTTGGCATTAACATGCCATACTGCTAAACTACTGGAAATGTAAAATTGCCAAGGTGAGTGAAAGGAATTTCTCACAGTCACAGATGGTGGTTTAGGCCGTAATTTTTTCTCTTTTGCTGGAGATATTAACACATCATCTATGTTTAGCAATGGCTATGCTTTAAAGTCTAGTGCTTGAACTATTGTTAGAAACAGTGAAAATTTCAGAACCAAAAAAAAAAGCTAATATTTTAATTTATCTGAAAATGATGGGGAAAAAAGAGAATATGCCAAGTATATGAAAAAAGATTGTTCAACCAGAGTACAATGAAATGTATAGTAAGAAATATATATACTAACAATGCTTTGTAAAAGAACATTTAGTAACTTTTTTCTATCCTTCCTGAACCTAATTAATCTGTATGACACTTTTATTGCTTTTATTGAACACTTCACAGTGCATGAAAGAAGTATGTTGCATCTCCTGTAAAAGAGTTACTTCAAGATCCCACTGCCTTTTTGGTAGTGAAGCAGCTAATCTGTTCCTTTTGAACCTGTTCAGCTCAGGTGTGGCAAAAGAAATCAAGTTTAAGACACTTATGACAACCATCTTTCTGTGAGGCAGAACATGTGCTGAATTTCAGCACTCAGTGATCATATAATGCAGAAGACACATTCATTTATTTAAATAGGCTGTGTTTTACAGCTCCTCCTGAGGATGTTATGGGCTGTAATTCAAACTCTGGCTAAAGGAGTCCTAAGCTGCTGATTTATGGAATTTGGAAAGCACGGCATACTTGTATGTTTTCATCAATGATCACCATGAATAGAGACAAGAATACTGAACTAGATGAGCACTTGGTCTAAGGCAACACAGGCCTTTCACTTGTTTTCTTATTCACAGACCCCCAATTCTTCATAATCAATAACCAGCTTTCTAAGTGGAAGCCAGCCTGTCACCAAGGACCACATGCAAACCATATCTTACATATGTGTACAGACTGCTTCCCAAAGAGCCAGATGCCATAAAATTGTCAGGAAAGGATGCCCTCTCATCCTGCTCCCCAGCCAAGAGCAGATTGTTTCTGACTGCATCAGAAATTTGTGCTTAAGCTCCAAGATTTAACTACACAGCATAACACAGAGTAAGATTGTTGTTACGGTTAGTTCCTTAAGGCTCTGGATGAAAAAGCTTTTTATAGCTCAGATATGCTTTGTCTTTCTACACCTACCTTCAACATGAGACATGAAAAGTAACTAAAGTGAATCACAGGCAAACAGACCAATTTTTGAGGCTTTACATGTGGGGCATATCCTTTCAGGAGAACAGTGGTGGAATGTTGCTTATTTCAATTCCATACACCCTTCAGTTAGTCTGCTATGAGTTTTCAATTTTGTGAAGGCACCAAAAAAGCCAGTTCTTGCCTGGCTCCTCCTCTCTGCAAGTATACCAAAAGTCTGCTTAGCCTTCAAACATAAAGATGGTACATGGTACAGAGGTCACAGATTTCTCCTCACTGAAAAGTATATTAGTCACAATAAAAGAGGTGTCACACTGAAGGCTGAAAGAATTAGGGAGGTCCAGCCTTTTAAAACCTGAGGAAATAGACTTATGTGTTTACTGTTTTTGAGGGTAATCACTCAATTTATCACAAAAGAATACAGAATTTAAAAACTATTAATGAAGGTGAAAAGCACCCTCTCTTCTGAAATTGTGGAAAACCTCTAAAAGAGTGAAATCAAAGTTTAAACATTTTCTTCTTGTCAGTCTCTAAATGAAGCCTTCTGAACAAAGTAGTGAAGTTAATTTTACTATCTTTTGAGTCTCAAAGTTGTTAATGGTTCTGGTAACTGTGTGATGCTGTTTTTCAAAAAATAACCCTAAACATTATGGCCTTCACTCTTATTTATAAGTCTCAGTTTCAGGTACTGTCTGAGACAAGGAGCACCCCAGAGCAGGACAAAGACAAATAAGTTTTCTTCCCAGCCTTGCTAATTTACTGTGATTCTGCACAGTGAAAGGAAAGCAAGTCTACTGGGATGTGGTTTATCACTCACCCCTAACAGCAGAGACATCAGATCCAAGTTGGCTTGGATCTGTTTTCAGTAAAGCAAAATCTGAAGAAGGCAATAAG
>VWZU01013206.1:198660-221097 GCA_013397095.1 Sterrhoptilus dennistouni
CTTTCCTATTGTTTATTTAAGAGAAAAAAAAAAAAAAAAAAAAAAAAAAAAAAAAAAAAAAAAAAAAAAAAAAAAGCTGGCCAAATCAGCTATATGGAAAGCCATTCCAGACTCAAAACCCCTTAAGACTCTCTGAGAAAGCAATGTTTTGTTCAGAAAACAGGCCTGTGTATGAAGTATTCCTGTTGCACCTAACAGAGCTGCCTCAGCTGGGAGGGCCAGACTTTGCCTTTACACTTGATGAAGACAGAGCAGCTCAGCAAAGGCTGACACAGAGCAAGATTCAGACCAGGAATATAGCTTGTGTACTACCAAAATTGCAAAAAAAGCTGTCATCTTTCTCCCCTGACTGAGCAGTAAACTTACGTTTCTTTCAACAGTCTAGAATTCCAGTGAGGTGGCAGGCAGGCAAACTGTCTTCTCTGAAAAGTTTGTCCAATTTATGCTGAAATATGCAGCCATGTTTTTACACTGTGATTTTGGCAGACAAACAAAACCACTGTTCTTGGGTTTACAAGATGCGTGAAAGGACTTTCAAAGGCAAACTGATAAAGCGTCCCATGCAAAAATGATATAAAGAGTAATTTTGCTGAAAGTAATTTAAATATCATATCACAGAGTCAGAAAAGTTGGTCTACTTAGCTTTAGCACCTGGTTCCACGAGAATCTTGCAACCATGATTCTTTAGCATTTCTGCATGAGGTTTCATGAGAGAGCTTTGAACAGTAGCACTATTGTTGTATCTTCAGAAGTCAAACAGAAAGTAAATGTTTAGAATTTTTATTTTCAGATTTTTATTAATCAAAATGAGACTATTTAAACAGCTAGCATCTGAATTGCAAATTTTTAGGCGTTTCAACACAGCTCTTTGTTAGAAAGGAAATCAGGTAACAGCTTGCATTAGCTGATGCACTAGCTAATAAAAACCAAATCTTTGTGTTTCTGTCTAACTTTTTTCCCACACACTCTGTTGTATCATCCACATTTGTTTTCTCTCTTCTGCTGAGGAGGAGCTGTAATCAGGCTGCTGTTCAACTAGGC
Source organism: Sterrhoptilus dennistouni (assembly GCA_013397095.1). NCBI lineage: Eukaryota > Metazoa > Chordata > Aves > Passeriformes > Zosteropidae > Sterrhoptilus > Sterrhoptilus dennistouni. Next base: position 199,702 of record VWZU01013206.1, read on the forward strand.
AGACACAGAGCAAAGACATTTAAACTCTTTCAAGAGCCAAGAGATCTGCAGTTAATGCCCTTGGTGAGTAAAGATTGCGTGTTTCTCCACATGACTCCCATGCTGGCCACAGCTGACAGGAGGGTTCCAGGAATGCGAGTATCTACAGAATCCATAAAAACAAGGCTCAACATCAGTCGTCAGCTCCCCCACCTATTCCTCTGGGGGGAACAATTACTTTTGACTGAAGACATTTATTGGGCATAGGATAAAACCTACAAAATCCAGACTATGCTATTTGGATTTTGTCTGTTTACAGGAGCTACTTTATTCTACTTGGTTGTTTCCACTGTTTAGACCCACTAGAAAGAGCCATTATTGCCAAACACTGACGCTTACATTAATGCAATTCAGGAATTCATGGCTTAAAATAGTAACATTTTAAAAAAAAATCTCCACAAAGATGTAAAATCAAAACTTTCAACTTCTATTCCACATCAGAAACTCACAGGCTTACTACCCACTTTTGTCAATCTCTTTCCACACATCCTTGGCATTCAGCTGCCATTGCCTGTAGCTGTGAAAAGCATCTTTAGCTGCTTGTTAGTAATACATTATTAATATCTTCAGTCAGTTTTTACCACACCTTCTGCTTAGAAGTCCCCCACGGCCAGGGCCAGCTGCTCTGCCTGCCAGGACCCAGGATGCAGCACCAAGCAGGAGAACTGCACCTTTCAGTGCTCCCCTCAGCTGATGCCTTCCCCACAGCCCCTCCTGTAGGAGAAATTAGCCTGTCCATACTCCTCCAGCTAGGGAGGAGGTGGAGTGGCAAATCCCCTGAATGTCTGAGGAGAGGTGGAAAAATCAAGTCCTGGCAGAAGTAGTGAGAAGCTGAGGGGGAGGCACAGAGCTCAACGATGCTCAGCAAGAGGGTGGCAAACAGAAAGCAGTGCTGATTTTGGGTCAGACAAGAGAGACAGACCTGTGAAGGGGATCCAAGGAGCAAAGGGGTAAGGAGCTCACATGCAGGTCCATAGCAAGCAGTTGGGAGGGAAACTGGTTCAAGAAATTGGCAAGAAAGAAAATGAGCCAGAGGGGGACAACAGAAAAAAAAAATACTTGTGACATTTGGAAAACATTACTCTCCATATCTCACATGGTTCCAGAAACTCCCCATCACTCTGCTGCCACCAAATACCTACTCCAAAATTCATGACCAGCCTTCTTCTCCTAGAAAGTCTACAGAGAGGATGAGACTTCCTGCATTTCCTATGGCTGAATCTTCTGTAATGGAATTACATTTTTTGATTCTTCTGCTGAAGAAGGCTGCCAGAGGCTGATTTCTGTGTTTACCTTCACTTGCTGTTCAAAAACTCTTTAAATTAAAAAAAAATAAAAAATAACAGTAATGCAAAAACATCCCCAAAATCCCTGCAAAACACTTCTGGCCAAAGACTCAAAACTAAAGTAAACCAGGTTTCTTGTGTGATCATAATTTTGTATTCTGATACAGGGTTAATAGATATTTAGACTGGACAATTATATGCCACATTTACACCAGAAATTTATCTTATTGAGTAGGAGTTTGAGGATGAGGACAAAATAAGAAGCCACCTGAGTATGTTCTGGTACCAGAAAGTAATACCAACTTGAAAAAAACCCAAATTTTCATCAGAATTCATTTTCACTGTGGAAACAACCACAGAAGATATTATTTCAATCTGATGGCTTCACATCCACACAACGTTGAACATTTTGAATATTTATACATTAATTTCTTTCCTTTTTCTTCTTCTGAATTTACAGTAATGCAGAATTAATAAAGCAAGTGGAAGTCTTGGCAAAAGAAGACTTTTGTTTTCAGAGCTGACTTTCAAAATGGTAAGGAGAAAATCACCATCCTAACTTTTCCCATTGAATTGCATGTTGACAGGTACAAATATGCAATCACACTGAAACATTTATTCTCCCAAAATTAGCATTATTACTTTATTTTGTGATTCATTACAATCTGAAAATCCAATAGTCAAAAAAATAAACTAGGCATAATGTTAAAGCATTTTACAAGCAAAATACTTTACTGTTTCCATTTCAATTTGCATAGGGTGGGATAAGTGTATTGGTTAAAGAATATAACATACAGAAGAACAATACCATAAAGTTCATCAAACTGCACTGCAGAGTGTTACATTCCTGTGAGTGAACAGTACATAAACAGCTATTTCTGTCAATGGAAAACCATACACTTCACCATTGACAAGGTTGCCTTCCCATGACCATGATGCATCATGATGGCTGTAAGCCACTGGTTTCTCTTCTTACATTGTTGGTCATTCTCCTTTGAAGAAATTAAAGAGTTAAACAAGCCAGAATGCATCTACCTATGCTCATTTCTTTTCTCCCTGAACAAAGGCCAGTATGGAGAGAGGGAATTTTTAAAGTCAGCTTCTGAAACCAGTTATAGTAACCTCTGTCTCATATTTTTAGTCTCATGGAGCTAGCAAGCTTAGAGCTTCATCCACACATCTCTGTCTACTATTACTGTGCATCCAGGTAAAAAACTGTACTTCTCACTTTGTAGAAACAAACTGCAAAGAAATCACGCTTCTTTCCCACTGTAACCACATCTCTGTTCCTCCAACTGTATAAATCTGGCTTTAAAGTCTCACAAAACTAAACAATAGTTGATCTAGGTTGTAATTAAAAAAAAAAAAAGAATATTAAATACCTTTGGTAAAAATAGATATATTTAACAAGTTTAGAAAAGCAAATAGTTATATCGTCAAAAGGAGAGTATAAAAATGTACACGATAAAAAATAACAAACACACAAAAAAAACCATCAGCCAAAGTAGTAAGAATAAAGGCGCTGTTCTTTTCAATGTTTGCTTCCTTAGCTCACGTTATTGTCCAGTCTTCCTTCTAAAGGCAGGAGCTTTACCAGAGCATATGGAAAAATCCAGTCCTTTCCTACCAGCATTAGACAAATTAAATTTAATTCGGAAAAAGACAGTCTGTTTTAACCCAAGTTTATACAACAGAGAATGCTTTGATTTAGAGTACGTAGGAGTAGCTGAACACAGAAAGATTTCAGGTGTTTTCAACCAGAGGCCAGATGTACTTGAGCTGTAGAAATGAGACACCCAGCAGGATCAAGTCTCCATGATGTCAGCCTTCTAAATCTATTTTTTACTCCTAAATTATAAATCCATGTATTGTCAAGAAAATTGTGGGGAACAACAACAATACATATATTTTAAATCCCTCATTGATGCCTTTCTCCCATCCTTTCACTGGGCCTCCAAACAGCTGTCACACAACATATAATCCCAGTTTGGCTTCTCCTCTTTTTAGAGCTCACTGTAAATCTTCAAGACGGAAGATCCCCAAAGCAAACAACTGAGATTACAGAAGGAGATAATGCACAAGCCCCATAATAGTATCAGCCATTGATTGAATGTGCTTTGAAAGAAAACAGCACAATTAAATCATGTTTATCCTTCAGTATTCCCTTTGCACACACAGTCACACTCCTCATGGTGTTCCAAGGGTACATCTGTCAATGATTTATGCAATCCTCGGACACCAACCCTTGGCTTCAGCTGAAGAACCTGAAGGAGAAGAAACCAAGCATCAGGAAAACAGCAAGTGCTTCATCACACACCTAGACTATGAGCTAGACTGCACTGGATACCCACTGCATGATAGGAAGCACATTAAAACTGGATTTCCGCAATAATTCCGTCCACTCATTAGTATTTTTGCTTTTACCTCAAGCCATTTACAAAATTGATTAAATTGCATTGAACATTATTAGATCACGTTGCTTTACCAAAGAAGAGTCTTGCAGCTTCAAATTTCCTCTTAATTTTAAGAAAAAACAGTAGAGTTAACCCGATTCGATACTTCTATAATAAATAGTTTAAGCCATCAATTTATGGCAATGGAAATGAACAAATATTTGTTTCTTAATAAAGTTGATATCTACTACTAGAGGAAGAAGAACAAAAGCTATGGTTGTGATGTGCCTGAAACACACCAGTAAATACCTCAGAAATCAATTAAGTTGGACAGAAAAGTATATTAGCAAGGAAAAATTTAGTTTTTTCAAGGCAATACCTAATTAAAATGCTAAAAATAATTTACTAAAAATGCAATACATGAAATATTAAAATATTAATATTGGTGCATTGGCTTTATTAAAAATAAATGCCTTGATTGGCCTTCAGTATTTCCAAACAAGCAAATGTAGAAATAGCACGTACCTCATGGTATTTTTTGGTGACTTTGGTTGGCACACACTGGCAGTCATTGCAGCTCTGCTGACAGCAGGCACAGTTCCCACCACACCGTTTCACCAGCAGGCACAGGGGCCAGAAGATGGTGTCCGTCCTCTTGAGCTCCTCCCGCAGGGACACGGAGAAGTTGCGCGGGGTGCAGCTGTACAGCCGCGCCTCCTCCTTCAGCAGGTTCAGATCCACCACTGCAAAGACACAGCGAAAACGGCGCTTTCCTCACCTGCAATCCAAGTTCATCTGGGGCAAATCTACTTCAGCAGTGCGGAACCCATGGGGAAGGTTCACTTTTGTGAAGGTTCAGCACAAAAGTGTAATACTGCTGTTCCATGAATACCATGAAACTTAAATGGAACGACTGCTGCCTAGTGATATTCACCAATTATTTTATAGCTCTGGCAAAGCTGGTTCAAATTAAAGCAAGATTTGGCTACAATATTCCAGTACATGTAGTATCAAATCAACCCTCTGTCACTTTGTTCACACTAATATTCTGAGCTCCAGTGTTGCTATTCTACAGCCATTTTGGATTGGAGAAACACACACACAAAGCAATTAAGAATCCTACAAAATTTCAAAGGCATTTTAAATTCACTTGCAATAAAGCATTCAAACTTCTTCCTTGTTAAAATTTCAACTATTGCTTCTTTGCTAGGGCACTGTAATCATAAGAAAGAATGAAGCCATTCAGACCTAAGTAGAAGTCACTTTTATAGACGAAGAACTTCAAGAAGTCATCATCAGGGAATTGTGCACAGAATAAATAAGTGCACAAGATTGTATAACTATATAACTATTAGTAGGCTCCATTTTCTCCTCCCTGTTCATAGCATTATGAATTTCTGTTGCTTCTCTAGGTTTCATTTTCTCTTGAGATGTGTCTTAAATAAAAGTTCCTCCTTGTAAGCAACTAACTTGAAGTGCAAGTTAAAGATATTAATATTTGGAACCAGTTTCCTTATAAATTGGTTCCACTGTATCATACTAAAATTTCACTATGCAATGGTTGAACAGTAAGTTCAACCATTGCATAGTCAAGAGCTAACAAGCCTTGAAAGAAGAGTTAAAATTGGGGAAAATTAATAAGACTGGGGAAAAAAAAGTGAGAGCAATGTAAATTGAATTTATTTCAGAAAAGTCAGACTATAATGTCTGACTATCATGATCTATCATGATCTAGGATCTTTTGTCTGAACTGTTTTTCTCCACACCTACCATTAAGTAACAGAAGTGATGTCTAATTCACAGGGATACTATTCTCTCTAGTAAGAAACAAAAAGATAAGGGGAAAAAGAAAACCCTGTGATAATGTGGCTATTGAGACGAGTGAAACAAAGGCCCTGAACAAAATTACAAAGACCTTTAACCAACCAGCTTTAAGTTAATGCAGAAAAAAAAAACAGGGGGGGAAAGAAACCCAGTGCATTAATACAGCTTAAAAAATACTTTAATGTCATCCATTCATAAATAAAAATATATACAACAAAGCTAAAATAAGTTTCTGATCTGAATCACCCTCCAGAAAAATTCCTTTTTTCCCTCTCTGCTATGCAAAGAGCCTCAAGAGGTTATCAAGGAGAACTTCAGCCTATCAAGACAAGATGATTTCTCCTAATTCTATTTAAACACATAAGGCATAAAATTTAGAAGTTGAATTTCTTTAGCAGAAATGCTCACTGGTACTCTCCCAGGAGCAGATCTTTGGGAAGGAATTTCAATCCACGTTCCTTCAAACATTTCTTTTGCAGGCCATATCCATATACTGGCATCCATAAGTAAGGATTTATTGTTGTGAAAGGTCAGTTAAACACACTGAAGCCTTTTCTTTGCTTGCACTCACAGTAAATGCCAAGCTGGGGCACTTCATTCCATCGCTATTGGGTTAACACGGGCTCCTAAATAAACAAACTGAATTTTAAGAGGGAGGAGTGTGTAATAACGCCAATAAAGTTACTGATAGGACACCAGCCTGCCTCCCACACTGCAAAAGCATTCCTTGGAGAAAGTTGAGAAGGGAGCAGAGGAAAAGAGAGACAAAACTTCCAGGGGAGAGATTCACTGTGAGAAATCAGAAATTACTTAAGCCCTTCTGATCAGCTAATAGCTCTAGGCTGAGTCACTGAAAAGGTGGATGTGTCTACCTCCATTAATCAAGGACGGTGGACAGGAATAGAGTACTTCTTTCTTCTGTTACGTTTTCAAATATATAATAAATGAACTGTCTGAATGAGGATAAAATGCCTGAAGCACACTGTGAGAAGTGCTAGTTCTGCTAATACTCTCTACTGGAAGATTGTTTCTGCAGAAACTGATGTACTTGGTGCAGTGAATTTGAAGGAGCTAAGCTTACGTGCTGCTCAGCCCTTCACCATGAGATATTGAACTGGGCACTGACACCTCTTCCAGCAGGCCCACGGAGCAGTGGGAGAGAGATTCTTGTGTGGTGATGTCTTCTCCATTGCCTCCTGCTTTCTGGCAGCAGCAGAAGAATGCATCAATTTCTCACACACAGAATCACCAGGCTGGAAGAGATCTCCAAGATTGAGTCCAAGCCATGCCCTAACAACTCAAATAAACCATGGCACCAAGTGCACATCTAGTCTTTATTTAAGCACATCCAGTGTTGGTGACTCTACCACCTCCCTGGGCAGACCATTCCAATACTTTATCACCCTTTCTGTAAAAAACTTTCTCCTAATATCCAACCTGTATTTCCCTTGGCGTAATGTACAAATTTCCATACCTACAGCTAGCTGTAGTTATAGGGAAAAGGGCAATGCACTAAAATAAGCAGCATGTTATACATTTTGTCACAAAAAAAGGAATTAATTTAAACTCAACCCCTCACACCTGAAGACATTAATTTTAAGAGGGTTCTGTTGAAGAACACACAATCAGCTCTTAGCAGATATCTTTCAGTGTGCTGTACTGTTACAACAGGCTTCAGGAGAGATGCACAAATGTCACATTTGATTTCCATGCTTTAAAACATACTTAGGTATATTGCTATGATACCTCATGATGAACCCTTGCCCTACTTTATGTAATTCAATTTCATTAAAAGGTCTGTGGCAAATTTATCTAGTGCTTATATAATCACTTCTTTGAAGTGTGTGAATGAAACTGTTATTTTTTCAAAGAGTAGCTGTCTGTTCAAAATTTATTTTAACACACTGTGGGCATGAAGCTAGATGAGAGAATGTATATATTCCCTTAAAAGTGTTTACTTAACCACAATAAAAGGTTATGTGGATTTCCCAAGTGCACTGAGTTACAGTACCTGTTATAATGTGAACATTTAAACACTCCTTCAACTTGGCTTCCACTCATGTATCATGTTTGACACAACAGCCAAGGTTCTTTTGTCTAACACTAGCTCAGGAGGAGTGAAAGGCTCTGCAGTAGCAGAAATGGGAGACACTAAAATAAAAATAAGTGAAGGAGAAAATATGTAGACACAGGTAGGCCTACAGTAAAGTCTATTTCTAGAGTGTGCCTACACTGGCACATGCAACTGAACTAATCCATGTTCACAGGAGCCTGAAATTAATTGTGTTATGCAATTGGCGATGCAATTTTCTGGCATCTTTTGGATGTGTATTGAGTACCACAGGGAAACTTCCTTCCCAAAACATTTTTCCAGCTGGATACTGCTCTTGAAGTCAATGAAACAAATCAAATTACGGTTGGGGCACTTGTGTGTGAGCACAGATAGCAGCAGAATGGTTTTCATTCCTAAGGACTTTGGAGATGCTCCTGGGAATGTAAATTTCTTACAGACTTCTACAATAGGAGCTGTTACAAAATCTCAAGCAAGAAGTGGGGTATTAAAAAGAAGTCTCATAACTCTACAAAAACCACAACTACTATGCTTTGATTGGGACTATTTTTTTCTCCTTAAGGAGATTTCAGATATCTAATGATGATACATAGATTTCATTGGGAAGTGATGGGACAATTTTTTTTTTGCACAGCAAAATATATATTTTTTAAGCATGTTTAATAGTATAAAAGAATTTAGGACTATATTTAGACACCAAAGGTTCTGAACTTGGTGTTTCTTCTGTACTGACTAGAAGGATTTGGAAGCATTTTATCCAGAGAAAACACCAGAGACAGAAGTTCTCTGGAATTTAGATTGTCTAAATATAGTCTTTTCATACAAATTATTAGGTAGGAGTAGAGGACATTTCTCTACATAAAGTAAAATACATTTTTAGTAGCTTGTTTATGAAAACAGGACAGTAATTTAGCTTTTACACTGAAACACTGTAAAAATGAAACTGATCTAATCATGAATAAAGAGTTTAAATAAATAAAACCAAAAATAATGAATAAAACAAAAAATTTTAGGGTATGCACTTCAGACAAACATTTCTTAAAAAGGTTTTGAAATACAGCAAACATGCTCCTTGAGAGAATGACACGGGAAAAAAATAAAAAAGGAAAAAAAAGGTTTGCTTTTCCTATCTATTGAATAGTCCAATGTCATTTCAACTAGACATATTTTCCACCTCAGGATATTATATTACAGACTGAGCAATGCAGTCTGAGGGTGGTCTCTAAGACAAATGTGGCAATACCATGATATGTTTATTCAGTGAAAAAAAACCTATTTCAGCATATAATTAGAAGTCTTGAAGAGATTTACTCTGATAGTTTTTTTCTAAGATGTGTCTTGCAGGGAGTTTCTTTAGTCTATGTAGATGTTATCCAACACCAGCATTTTGTTTTTCTGTGACTTACTGTGTGCTTATGGCATGCATTTGGCAAATACTAAATCTCTTAAATTAAGGAAGTGTTAAATGACTATCTGAGAGCTTTTAAAGATATTTCCTCCTCTTTGGCTCATAATTTAGCTGCTCTATGCACAGCCAGAGCAATGTTGACAGGGTACAAATGTTGATTTCTGGGCTCTGATCTAAGAATTATCTGTCAAACCCTTAAATTTAAGCTATGAAAGGTTCTACTTCCTCCCTTTTCTTGCTGATCAGATGATAATCTTTTGGTTTATGTCCACCAACAGGGAAGTCTGTTCAGTTATGCTCATATGTTTTCCTTTTCATGCTGTATGGTGGGCAGGGAAGGTGGCATTGCCTTCATGCTATCCATCCACGTTATCCATAAACATGAAATAGTGGGTAGCATCTGGATGGGATGTGGCAGGAAATTCATGAGTGTCAGATGTAGAAGGAAGAAAATGAGCTGCTGATCAATAAACCTACAAATTTTGAAGACACAATCTACTTTACTTCTGATGAAGTTGACAAGTGCATGACCAACCCAGACATGGACACATGGTATTCCCTAAGGTGTCATCAAAGAGAAACATTTAGGTAAATTGTTCTCAATTCATTTCATGCAGAGACTGGAAAACTTCAAGGGAAATAAACAATCTTCCACATGATATAATAAGCGTAAGACATTACCTATCTCAAATGAAAATAAAGTTTTTGCCTTCCATAAAAAAGGAAATCCACAAATTTCAAATATGTTACCCCATCAAGATGCCCTGCTGCTTTAGAGAAATAAAGATCTCCCAGGTTCCCCACTGTGTTTGCTTTTTTTTTTTTTTTAATTCCCTTTTGCTACCCTAGCCTGCTAAATTCCTTTAAATTTTGAATTTAGCTATCATCCTCCTTTTTCAAATAATTCAATGGTGAGGACAGCTAAAAACAATGGTATCTGCTCTCTGTTCGTATTCCTTTCTTGGAACCAAAACTGAAGGTAAGGAACGCTCTTAATTCTTTGTGAAGAAATCATACCCGTAGAAAACTGCAAGGCCAGCCAGAAGAGTGAATTACCTCTTGACTTCCTCCCATGAATGTATGCTTTCCCAAGAAGTTGCCACGTTGGCCTGTACAAATCTTCCAAATCCAGTTGCCACCGATCTGGTTCGAGATAGCGGATAAGTTCTTCCACGGTGCTAAATCCAGCAACGGCATTGTTTAATACATCCAGGGGCAGGGCTGATGGGGGCAGCAGTGATGGGCTGGGGGCTTCTGTGTGGTGCTGCAACCAAACCCAAGAGAAGAGCACCAGTCAGAGGGTTAATGGATCTGCCTTGACAAAGTGTTGTACCTTACCAAGTTACATAGCTGGGAAAGTTTATAAGTGGATAGCTTGTTTCCAAAGTACAGTTTATCTAGCAAGACAAATGACGAGAGTCAAAAAGTATCTAATTATTCTTTGGCAATAATTGTAAACAAACTCCCACTGCAGAGTTTGCCTACTTCTTGCATTTCCAGCCTTGCAGTTAGCATGCCACTACACCTTTGAAGATTTTCACCAAGTGATGGATGGGACTTCAGAAATAGAACAAAGGGTGATTTAAAAATATAGCCCCATTTACAGGCATTTCCCAAACCCTTCTAGAAATCTGAAACATTTCACAATCTGCCTTTCCTCAGAAACTTAGCCATAACCTTTATCTTCTTGTCCTTCAATGCAAAATGTTAACATACCCCAGCACAAAGACAGCCAATATTCTTGCTCTCATCTATAGATAAAAAAAATGCATCAGTTGTGTTTCACACAGCACTAAGAATTATGCTTCTGGTTAAACAATAATGAACAGAGTAATAGCAACATCTGGCATAACTAAAATTATTTCTCCCTTACAAAGAGAAAAAAATGTTCCAAATGAAATCAAAAGTATTTAAACATTGAAATTGAGTCCTAAAAATGTATTTTACCACAGCACAAATCTCACTGACAAACGCAGTGGACAGGAGTACTTAGTCACAGACAATTCAAGCAAAGTGAGGCATCTGGTTTTGTTCACTCTACAATCTGTTTTAAAATTATGCATTGATTCATATTTTCAAAAGAATAAAAAACAGGAGGAAGGTAAGTTGAACAAGGAAGCTGCTTCTTAAGCACCTGAAGTTTAAGGCTTTAGGCTTTTCTGTGTGCAGACATTACTACAGACATTATGTCCACCATACTGCACCAGAGCAACTCGTCTGGATCATTTGAGAGAGATGAAGAAAAATTTGAACATGCTGCCAATTTAGAGGATGGAAAGGATAAGAATATGTGTTTATATAGATATCTATATTTAAAACTCCTCATACCACATAGTTTCAAAATGGCTCTCTCAATACTGTAATGTGAAGCGTGTATATACTGTAATTTTTTCCATTGATGGTAGGTAGTCATTTACCTTTTCAGAATGATCAGGGAAATTGATGAGAAATGTAACAGTTACGCTGGAAAAGAAGATTTAGTAAAAAAATCTTGCAACACTACTCACTCAGCAGAAGTTTTCTAAAATATGTATTCCTGTGGTAGCTGTATCCCATACCAATAATAATATTTTATTTTCTGTCCTCTAAATTCTATTAAATATGCAGTTTTGGTTTCAGCTAAATGTGTGGTTGAAAGAGCAGCAAATGGGAGTAACCACCTTGGCCTTCCTGTTTTTTTCTTTAAGGCTTTATCTCTCTACAACTTGAAGAAATGCAGCCACTAGAAGGATTTGTACTGCTTTTTAACCAGAAGTCTTGCAAAAAATAATACAAAACATAGATTAAGTGTTAATTTTACAGTTTTTAGCAATATCTTGCTAATTATTTCCAATAGAATTGGTGAAACAGTTGTTTCCCATTCTGAATTAATGTGGTTTTCATAATATTAAAATATTTCTTCTTCCCTTTGCTCCATTGCCTGCACTAAAAAAAGTAACATGGTGACCTATCTATTACATTATGATAATAAAGCAATGAATTCTGGTCTATAATTTAAATAGTTGCTCTTAGCAAAATATGCTACTTAGTAAGCTTCATAACAGTGCTGTGACTGCAATTCAGATGGTCAAAAAAATAAACATTCCAATTTTTTTCTTCCTGATTTTCTCCACAGCACTATCACAGCCACATTTCTTGGTTTAAAGGTGCAGGGTTTTACTAACATGAAAAACAAAACCAATGGTAGAACTAAGAATTGAAGTTTAAAAAAAATAAAGAAGTCCTCTCTTTTGTTTTCAGCTGAAGAATTTACCTCTGTGAAGAGCACCAGAAGTGTTTTACTTCTGGTGGGATTTTTGTTGCCAGAGAAACAGGTGGATTCTAGAAGAAAATTTATTGATCTAGAATCTATTTCAATATTCACAACTTACATCATGCACACTAAACAACACATATGTAGCATGTAATCCATCAGCTTATGGTATTTTGGATTCAAGAGGTATTTGCCTGAGTTAAAATGTTGTGAGAATATGGTGAATCATTGCACTTAATGTGCAAAGTTGCCACTTTCGAGTCATTCTCATTGCAGCCCCAAACATAAAGAAACAGCAAATTTATACAACTTTGAATGTTATAGAATAAAGTCATCAGGATCTCAGGATTAAGAATGTTTTTTCAATAATCCTTAATATTAGTCAATTTATATGACAGTTAAAATGTACCAGAGAATAAAGATAATTGATATAATAAAGCTATAAATGCTGTATGAATTTATGACATAATAACCTTTACAAAATCTCAATAAACTGTTCAAGATAAATGATACTTCTAATTATACTTTACATTGTTTTTACTTGCTAGTGGATATTAATTATTTCATAATTTAAATCCTTTGGACAGAATATCCAGGGTAGCATAAGTGGTACTTCTTCCAGTGACTAAAACTATGTATTGGAATTCTACACAATTTATAATTTCACTTGACTCTCTCAAAGTTTGTCATCTATAGGCAGAGTTTACACATGCTATGAGGTTTTACTCTGAGTGGAAAGTAGAAATGACTTGATGCAAGAAATTAAAACTCAACTTCATTGATGGTACACACCTCCTAGAACAAGCAAATGCAGAACTTCAGCATAACTCTGAAAAGTAACATTGTAGCTGCAATTCAGAAACGCTGAAATGCTTCTTACCTGAAGCTTTCAGTCTATAGTCACTTTATAGAAAGTCTATCACTCCTGTTGTAATTTTATCTATATTTCTCTAGACAGTCCTGCTTCCCTCACTCCAGCTGAGTGCTTGACACTCACTAAGTGTTCTCAAAGCACTCCCTGTGCTGTGCTATGACATCAGTAGCCAGTGGGTGTCAAAGAGATGCCATTTCACAGCAGAATGGTGGTGGGAAAGCCTCCCAGGAGGACCACTGATAATCTCTAGCTGTTTTTCTGCTCACCATTGATGGAGATAATGATCTAATAATGAAGCAGTCATCTGTCAACTGGACATTTATTCTAGAGATGGCATCATCTAATTTACTCCACAGAAATTTCTCATGTCTCCCCTAACAGGTCAGCTAAAAAAATAAACAACCTTTGATTTTACACATATTTATTTATCTGACAGGGGAGATACAACCCAGGAGCAGAGACATTTCTGCTGTCCAAATATAGAAGCTATCCAAAATATCTTTCCTGGTGGAAACCCTTTTCTGGGAAGTGATGCTGCCCAAGCTCTGCTATAATAAATACTAATTGACAGTAAACACTTCTTCTGTCATAGCAACACATTTTCAACTCATACCAATGTTTTAGTTGTGAGATCACCTTTCTTATTTTTTTTTTCCTGAGCGTGAATAATTTCTGTCAAGATAGATTTGACAAATACATAAAGTTCTCTAGGTGATTCTTCTAGTAAAAAAACATACTGTGGTTTGTTTCTGCTTTTCTGCCCAGGAAACAATTTCAAATTACTTTAATAAGCATAAATATGCTTAGAACTAAGAAAGAGACGAACAGTTGCATATTTATTGTTAGTTAAAATGATTCAGGATGAAAACCAGAGCAGAAAGCATTGAACTTCTGCTGGCCTGTACAACAGCCAAGAATGACAATTAGTGTTGGATCGCACAGAATTTTCTTCAGGTTTGTTTATATTGTATATGTACATGCATTTAGCTCTATCAAAACAAATACCACACAGAAATCCCCTGAGTTGTTTACAAACGTACAAGACAGGTCAATAGGCAAAATTTAAGCAACAGGTTGGAAAAAAGGCTGGAAATAATACACACTAATGTCACAAGACTATCCAGCCTGGAATATCCCATATAACACTGCCCCAGAAAACATTTAGGGAATAAAATGCATTTTGTGGTGCTCACAATGTTAGTTGTACCCTATTATAGAAATCTGGTCTCTTTCTCAAATGGAAAAGAGTAGGACACTACTTTAAATAGAATAAGAAGTCAACCCTCACCGAAGCAGCAGATCTGAACAAAAAACTTCACAAACAAATTTCAAATTATCCAGTTGAAGTTCAAGCCTAACGTATTATTGAGTATGTAGCCTAACCTGAAAACTTATGATTAATTTAAGATTAATTTCTTGTGCTGACACCTATTTCTTGTGTTTTCCTGAGCACAGTATTTAGGCCAAACCTTCATAATGTAAAGCATCTTACATCTCCTTGCTATGCCAGCATGACTGTGTATGTGGCAGAATAATAAACAAGAGGCAAGCTTCTGAAAAAGAAGCATAGACCTGCAACAGCAAAGCCATCACAGCTAAAGCACAGCAGGCTGCTAACAAATACAGCTTTAGATTCACTCTGGCACCAGGAATTTCACAGCCTACAAGTTTGTAACATAACCTAATCAAATCTGTAAAATGAGCATAAAGGCAATTTGTAGATCTCACTAGCTCTGTGAGAGAATGAATACAACAAATTTTTTTTAGACACTCTATTGGTTTACCTGAAGAATCCAGAAGTGTGTTAGACAGATACCAGGTAAAAATTTGGATATGAGACTGGATATTATAACCTTTCCTGTTTGCCACTGTATGTTCTTTCCTTGAACTGTACCTGCTCCAAGGATAAACAATTCAGAACATAGCAACACTGACCTACAATCTACACAAGATCAGCTCTTAAGCATTATTATGTCCTAAGAAAAGCCTTTATTTTGCTCCCGTTTCTCAGGATAGAAGTACTAACACTCTAAAGGTACTAACACTACCCTCTTCCAGTTAAAGGAGAGGCAAAAAATAGTAATGTTAGGTTGCTGCCACCAGGGGTAAGGAATTTCATGTTTAATAACACAAGCACTAAGTTAAGACTGGAAAAACAAAAACAAGTGAGTCAAACACTTGGCATGACAGGACACTTACAAGTACTGCATACTATGTCTAAAATAATTACCTCCCCACAAAAGAAATCCCCACTTTTTATTTTCCTTTCTTGTCTTGCAGAAAATATTGTCAAGCAGTTTCTGAGTTATGTCCCATTCATCAGTTGGCACAGTTCAGAGAAACTAATAAATATCAGTGTAGTTTAATCAAACTAGAAGGGACTGTATAAAAACCTCAAAGGAACCTAGTCTCCTCTGAAAGCCAACTACGATCAGTGATTTGAAAGAAATAACATATGTCTTTTAATGAAATATCCTTAAAGATTTTTGGTTTTTTTATAATTAATTTACAGGAACACTCCAAGTCCTGCTTAGATTTTAAGATATGCTTTTGAAACTTATAGTACATGTACATTCTTGTAATATGCACAGTACAGAAACTGTTTTCTTCCTTTATAATCACAGGTAACCCTCCTACTAGCATCATTAGAAGCTATGAGAGAAAGCAGATATCCAACTCTTTTGAGTTTGCCCTGAGGACACAAATTTCTCTGCATAACACTGCCTCTTTGTTTTCTCCCACAAGTACATGCAGTAATAGGTGTGAAAAGCCTCTAGGAATCCTGACCTACACGAAAAAGCACACACTTTTACTTGCTTACGTCTTGCAGTACAAAAGAAAAAAGCACTTGTGAAAGTCTCACTTATAAAGACATCTTCTCTGTGCAACATTAATGTGCACTACTAAGAAAGTGTTAGTCCTGTTCAAGTTGCAAGGCAGAAGGAAGTGAAAGGATCTGTACCTGGGCCTGTGTTCAAACACCCAAGTAGAGAAATCAAGTTCCGTGAGCCTCTTGTTATTTCTTAAGCAAAGGAATTTTAAAAAAATTATATATATACATATAAATAAATAAATAAAGCCACAGCGGCAGATAATCCATTTAGGCTGCCGAAACCAGGAACAAGGAGAGGATGGGAGGATGTTTATTGCACATGGCAGAGATGGAAGTGACCAAGCTTGCCACAGCTCCCATCCACCACAGCACTTTTTACTGCTCTAGATGAAGCTACTGTCACAGCAGCAAGGATGGGTGCATGAGAGGCAGCTTAATCCAGGGCTGCTGAGCAGGTAGGGCTGCTGAATTAAGCTCCAGTGGCACTGAATTAAACATCCCTCTCTTTCAGCTGGCCTCACTTCAGGGATGCAACTTCTGCCAGAGAAATGACACTGAGATAGAGGGGTACCAGCCCTCCTCAATTTAATGCTTCTGCAAATGAGAACCAGACTGCAGGATGACAGTACCTCTCTTTCCTGGGCCTCCAGCTCTCCCTAAATTTTCTCTTCCTATAGTGTGCTACAGCCTCTTCTTACCAAAAGCTTGTTCAGCCTCTCTTCATGTGTGTGCAGGGTTTTCCTTTTATCTCACTGAGGACCTCATTTACTGGGTATCCATGCATGCCCTTGCACCAATTTACATCTTAAAGCCAGAGATGGCTTTCTAAACTCTACATCCATACTTTTTTTGCTGCATTTTGAAGATTGCTTTCTGAATACTGCCTAGTCTCTACTCTCCACAACCACCAACAGGAGAGAGATCAGAGATCACAAGGGAAAATGAACACATTTGTGCCTTTCTAGTTTTGCCTGTCACAGGTGGGAATAAAAGAATAAAGATGTGCAAAAGTAGCATTGGATAACAGTCCAATTTAGTTTTAGCTTAACTAAAAGCATAACATCTCCTCAGGCTAAACTTTTGAGACAGAATGTGTTTTGAAATGTTTAAATATTCCCCTAAACAGAGTTTTTGTGCATTTCACAGAGGAGGCCTGGAATTCTAATTGTGCTGGAAACAACTGCAAGATGCTCCCAAGGAACCAAGTAGCACGGAAATAGCACAGGATGTCACTAATCATCAGTGTTTCTCTAGCAAACTGCAGCTTATTGCCTGAAGCCTTTGCACCTTTTGAAATAGACAGTATAGGTGTGAGAGACACTGTGAAGACAGAGCTGACACATTCAGAGCTAGTTCATTAACTCTCAGAGGATGCCCTCAACAGCAATAATCTCTGGACGCTATTTTCAAAAAACTTTAGTGATTGGTTAGTTATAAATATCTATAATCATGTATGTGTACATAAATAGTTGTTTTTATACATGTGTTTATATGCATAAAATACAGTTTGATTTTTTCTGTGATCATATGTATCAGTGATAAATCACATTAATTCATTTTAAAGGCAAAAAGAAGAAAACCGATGCTCGGCACTGTGTTGTATGGGAGATCTTATTGTCAATACACTTCATCATATAGTTTTAGAGGATTCTGTTCCTAGGAAATATATACACAGACACAACTATCTTTCTTGGCTGCAGTTGCACGTTATTGATTTTTTCAGTGCACCTGGTAAGTCTCATTGAAGAGAGATGTGCTACTTCATGAGTATTTCATAAGCACTACAAAATTACCTGCCTCTCCTTTACTGGAAGTATTTTTGGGTTTTTTTACAAAATGACCAAGTGATTCTTGTATTCTTTTGGGTAAGAACTTTGATTCACTGATTTATTTACTTTCAGCTATTTAAGGAGAGAAGAATTGTATAAGCAACTCTGCTTGAAAGCTGTGTTGCCAGCATTTTGGCAACTGCAGAGATCTCAAGCTATGAAGCATATAACCCCTGCAAGCCCCAGAATCCAGAAAGCTTGCAGATTCAACTAGATATTTGCAATGAAAGTCAAATTCTGATGCCTTTTTTGGACATTCCTAATGAGGCTTTAATCATATTTGATTGCATTAGGAATTTGTGGATACAGTAGTGAATAGGATTCTATATAGAAGACTCAAAGAAATGTAGGACACTTCAATACTTGGACATATTTTGACTTAGTAGGCAAAGACCCAGCCTTACTATCCTGAAAGCAGGACCTGATGAAGTTGAAATTCACTGAGTTGAACAGGAAGCATTAAAAAGCAAACACTTAGGCTGTGATAATAGTATAGAACAAGTTACAGCATAGATTATCTCCAAGACAAGAAACTTCAAAGTTGAATCAGTATGTCAGTTTTAATCTTGAGCTACTTCCTGAAATAATTTGTCCTTTTTTTATCATTTTCAAATTACTGTAGATATACAAACTAATTTTAGGTTTATTATCCCAGAGTCTGGGTTCCTATTAAGTATACTTGTGGCAGAGTAACATTTAAATCATAACTACTTTCAAAATCTTAAGTTTTAGAGAGCACTCTCTCCTTTTTTATACATTTCTCTCTTCTAAATGAGACTTTAAAACAAAATTTAGAGTGAGCTCTTCCCACACCATATAACTATATATATCTATGCCATAAGAAAAAGTCTACCTTTTGTATCCTAGTAACAACTGCTAAATATTTGATTTCTGAACTTCAGAGTAACTTTCATTATAACATTTTCAAACCGAATTTATGACATGAATTTAAAACTATCTGGCTGTTCCAGTCTCATGCCTGAGCACATGGGAGGACTATAACTGCAAGTTTAAAAAGCTGTAACACAGTAGATAATGTTATGTCTTGTACAATTTAAATGGCTAATAAAAATATTTAGTCTAATTCAGACCATGGGCAATACTAACATCTATATATACATTTTAAAGGGTATGAAGTATGTTTATACAGATAAAGTACCTGCTGAAAATGACTGAAAGTAGACTGTGTACAGGCAAAATGAAGTACCAAAATAATTTGTACAGTTTCATCACAATCTCATAAGATCTTTCTTTGTAGAAAGGTCTTGTCGTGTACTTGCAGCAAGGTCCTAAAACAGGCAAATCCCCCAATACCTAAGAAATCATAACCTTCATGTCTGATGGCATTTCCTTTTTTGTATTCACAGGACTGTCCTAAACAAATTAGCAGCTGCAGTGAATCCTTACAATGTGTGGAACGTGTGAGGGAACTTGCAGGACAGGTGGTCAACAACTCACATCTCATGGGACTGCTGCTGACTGCTGCAGGTTAAGTTTTGGAAACATAAAATATTTTCCCAAGTAGTTACTCTGTCCTTTCTGTCTTAGTTCCTTCCTTTCAACTCTCCCTTATTAACCACTCATCACAATATTTAAGGACATTTAAAGTTGATTGCTTAATCCAGCTCATTGTTAAGTACTCATTGCAGTCTTGTACCCATTTGCAGGGCAGAACTCTACATTGATTACTTGCTGACTTTTCCATGTGATATTTTCTCCTCATAATGCTCTCACTGAAGAGTTAAAGTAGAACACTACAGAGACCCTTCTAAAACTACATCAATATTTCACTGCTTGATGATTTTCTGAATATACCCACAATTACCTTTTTATGTTTCAACCTTAAGCTCTTAAGGTAGTTTTTGTTTTGTGCTTGTACTGTCCTTGTGATTAAAGAGGTAGGGTATTTAGTGCCTGTTTTAAATAGTAGTGACATTACATTGCACTAAAACATTCCTTCATGGACATTCAAATGCATGAGTTGACAGCTAAGTAAGAAGTGTTTTTTTCAAATGCTGCTATAAATAAACCCTTTACCTTCATTTTTGAATATACAGTTAAATGCAATTTTCTAGGTTGTCGTATTTTGATGAATGTTGTATTATACCTGCAATTCCCTTCTGGAAGGGAAACTTTATGAAGATTTATATATCAAATACTGGGAACAAGAAAGAGAGTATATCTCTTCTCAATATTTATAATTATATCCTTATATATTTTTTTTCACAGTCTTTATTTATTTTACAGAGACCCTGGCTCCAAGATTTAGCTGAACTTTAGCAGAAAAGGATTCCACCACAGCTTGGTTTTTTTCCCTGAAACTTTAATAATATGCAAGTCCAGTATACACACCTGAAGGCTGAATTGTACATCTTTTACTTCAATCAGGAGAACAGGACAACATGAATTTTGCTTATGATATGAAACTATCATCAAAAAGGAGGAATAACATTGTAGTTGAACTGACAGCAAATTAAGTGCCCAAATGAATCAATGCAAAAAGAGATTCCTGCAAGCAGATGGCAGGAAGGGCCTGTAGATGTAGCCTTAAGAATGTTTGCCCAGATCTTACTGCAAATGGGGTTACCGTGACTATTAATCCCTTCATTTATAGACACACCTAAAATTCAAGCAGGAAAATGTTGCATCTGCTAGATTTATGATTTACAGAAGCCTTTTTTTTATTTTCTGCAACAAAGCTCTTGTTCTTAGTTGACTGACAGTAGCTGACAAGGAATAAACAGTAAACAAAAGTGCAACTGTTCTGAATAGAAAAGAGTTTTTTACATTCTTCTATGACAGGGGAGATAGCCAGCCACAGTTAGAGTACACCATGTCTGCAGACATTTTTATAAAATTACTCATTTTACACAAAACACATATAACAGCTTAATCAAATTTAACTGCTCTTTAAGTTCCCTCTAGGAACTTCCCCACTGGAAATGGGTAGATGTTCTTAAGAAAATGTTTTCTTATCCCAGTATGTTCACAGGAGGTTCATCAAACATTGAACACTGGGAATGACCGTTTGTTACAACTGGAAAGTGTATTGGTGATAGACAATGAAAATCACTTCTACAGTGAACACTACTTAATTTGATCTTTCTGTATACATGTTAAATTGCATTCCACAACAGCTTTCTGTTCATTTCGTATCACAATAAAATGAACACACCCAACATTCCTGTACAGCAGACATTGCAAATCAGAGCTTGTCCTGCCTTGAAGGTAAAAAGTCCTTGAACAAAGAATTACTTTGCAGGGAAAGAACCTCATCTCTGTCCTAATAAATCCATTCTTAGTGTCATCAAACATTTCATATTATCTCATTATACTTGGATATATGTTACTCACACAAGTAGAGTTATGTGATTGCACAACAAATAAAAGTCAAAATTAATAGGGAAAGTATGCTTAATCAGAGAAATCTAAGAAAAAATATTTTGAAATCCCTTGCATTTAGAAGTAAAATATTAGGAACATAAACACAAAATCGTAAGTAGAGTCTGAAGCAGAATAAATAGTGTTACAGAGGAGACCAAAACCTGAATAAGAGAGGATGGGACCCTATTAAAAAAAAAAAAAA
>VWZU01013206.1:221121-233056 GCA_013397095.1 Sterrhoptilus dennistouni
AATCTCATTCAGATATTTTCAGAACAATGTCAAAAAACCCAGATACTGAGCTGTATTGAGCTGCTAGAGAGGTCTCAGCTGAAATACAGTGTTCAGATTTATCTCCAGCACTTATCTGAGATACAGAGAGAAACAGGATATTCACAAGAAAGAGCAAGACGAAAACAAAGGAATGAACGATGATAAAAGATTACACAACACAAGTTTCTTTCATCTCGGCAAGAGCAGGTTGACAGGAGATAACAAACATGCAAAAGAGCATCAGATGATCAGCTGTACCCTGGTCCATCAATGACAAGAATTATAGTGTTTGAAAAAGGTTTTATACAATATATAAGGGTGCAACAGATGACTCAGGGAATCTCTGAAAACTTCATCCCTGGACTTCAGGAACAGCACTAGAATCTAGCAAAAATGAGCTTAATGTATCATCTACTCCCTGCTTAATGCAGGACAATTGCTTAGAAAAGGTCCAGTCCCACTGAGCTCCCTTCCAGCCTTGCATCTCTGTGATTGTAATGCAAAGCATCTACCTGGTAACCTTGAACTTTCTAGAAGATCTGTAAAATTATGCTGAGGGACAAGCTGAATTTTAGAAACAAATTAATTCTAAATAATTTTAAAATCTGTTTTGACTAACTATGCCAGAAGCTCTTCTGAATACATAACCAAACATTTCTTTTCCTCAGTAACTCTTTGTCAATTTGTACATTTTAACCCTTTGGATTTAGGAAACTAACGGTACATTTAAAAATAAATAATTGCATACCAGGATATCTAAATATAGACTATCTGGTAGGAAAACACATTTGTTTCTTTAGCTGAATATCAAACCACAAGCCTTTAACTAAAATAAGAATGAAACTACTCTAATTTTGGACTTTAATTTAGCTACTTTCTCTTGCAGAAAATTAGGGAGTCACAGCTTTTTTTATTAAAAGTTGGGAGTAGCAGATGTTCCTTGGTAGTATCATTTACAATTTCTTTGAAACCTCAAAATAGTACGTAATATAACACACTTGAGAAGATGGTTTTAGTATCAGCTATAAAATAAAAGTAGATGCATTTCTGCCATGCTCTACTTTTTCAAAGCTATTTAAAATTGATCCTTCAAAGATGATTTGAAAGCGGACTGCTTTATTCTACTTCTAATAGTCTCCCATGAAATTTGGTGCTGCTTACAGCATGTAGAAATTCATTAAAATAGAACAGGTTGAATCTTAAGGCACCACTATAAACAGCTGCCTCAGCTTGATTCTTAGTGTTATTAAAAATTAAGTAAATCTTTGAAACAGTCTAATTACTTTTACTATAATGAATAAATATGCATTTTCCTTTGTACATTCAATTCCTTTTCAGCCCTTTTCTTGACAAAAAAGAAAAGAAAAGAAGGAAAGATGACATCTGTCACATAATAAAGCCATAGAACTAAGAAATCCAGTATTTTGTAGAGAAAATACCTCACTCCTGAGGACTGCTAGGTAGTCAGTTGTCTTCCATTAAGCCTGATATCTTCAGTTATAACAATGTCACTGTCTACAGAGGTGACCAAATTATTTCTAATTAATCTGATGGTCAACTAGATCAAGTATCTTGATATAGATGCATAGAGAGATAATTATATTCATTTGGGCTTGCTATTAACAGAGTATGGGTATGGGTACTCTTTTCAACAGAAATGATAGAAAATTATGCTGCTTTATGTTCTCAACCAGCCATTAATCTTCCTTGTAACACTTTAAACAAGTCTATTCAGGCATTGCTTGTGGCCCCAATCCTGCCACAAGCAGGATTTTAAAAGAGTTGCAAAGCCTTTTAAAGAGGCACCTCTCATTCTATTCCCCTCATGTACCCTTTTTAACACTCATTTGAAAAATTAATGTTTATGCTCTGAAACATACTTTTGTGCTTGTATATATACTTAAAATATGCCTGTGCCTCTTATTTTCCCATTCACTGATTCAGCAATACTGTCAGTTTCTGATGATTTAATGTAGACTATATGGAGCTAATTGCAGAACACAGTTTATCAAAAACTGTGGTTTTCTAAACTTTAATTAATTGTGGTTTCACAAACTCCTATTCACTGCAATCTAGGAAGTGGTTAGATGGAGGGCTTATTATCAGTTTAAGTAAAAAACCAAAGTGTGAGGCACTGGTTGCACCTGAATTTTCCAGCTCATAAGAAATATGGCATTCTGTGAACTGCAGACATTGTGTAAAGTGAGGTTAAACAAAGAGAAAACAAAGTGTTTTGTTGCCTTAGCCTACTGGACTGAAAGATACTGACTAACCACACGATTATCTTTTGACCAAGTCAGAAAATCTACTTCACAACCATATCAGTGAAAATGCTCTTTTGCATCCCCAACAAAGGAGTGTCTCAGAAATAAGACAAATAAGAAGATAATTTAAGATGATATTAAAAAGGCATTATTTACAAACAATGATCACTGAATATATACCATGGTATGGTTTTTACAGGGCATGATGGACAGGCACTGGAAGAAGAGGGGGAAAAAGAAAAAAAGGGAGTGGGGGGTGCAGGGGAGAGGAAAACGACTTTGCAAGGAAAACACTCATCAAGAACACTCACTGAAGAGATCTGCATGGCTAATTCTGGTGAGATTTCTCCCACCTGCCCTACCAAGTGAAGCTCCAGGAGACGACCTGTTTGTTTAAATAAAAATAAAAACACATTCTGAAGGCTAAAAATACCAAAAATGAATCATAATTGAATTACATGAATTCACCACATGAATTACACTTACAAAGCAATGTTAAACAAGTTGAGTCAAGTGACTGTGGTGACCACCACGCTTTGCTGAAGGAAGTCTTAGGCTTGTATTTGGAGAAATATTTTATCTTTTTGTAAATGTTTATACGTTTGAGATACCTAATTGCCAAGAAAATAGCATTATCATGTTCTTAGCCTTCTTCCATTATTTACTATTTATTTGAAGCTACTTTGCGTCTTTCAGATTATCTGTGAAGTCCCAGTGGACGAACAAAGATTTGAATGAACAAATTAGGATGCATGAGCACTAACCACTTGGGGAATGGGAGGGAAGACAAATTGTCATTTCGAGTACATCACCACAAACTTAATGTAAATTGCCTGAATTTAAACAAGTATAAGTTCCCTTTGTAAGGTTATATTTCATTTAAGAAGTCAGAAGGGGACTAGTTTTGCTAGTTAACAATTCAGGTTACATTCTCTTCTCAAACAATATACTAGTGTTAGATATGGGTTACCTTAGCAGCTATTATGTTGTCAAAGACAATTCTGAGAAACTAGGATGCTTTAGCAAAACTAAACGAAAACATTGACAATTCTTTTTTATCTCCTACAATTCAGTTTATCCCACAGAAAATTAAACCAATTTATTGGGATAACCACTGACTGGAATCTCAGAATTAAAGCATAAATACTGTTTTTAAACTGATTAGCATCAAAGTTTAATTCCTGCAAGCAATCTCCACTTCATTACTGAATCTGGTCCACAGTATATAATTCACTTAATTAGGAGACAGAGGAATACATAGATGCTGGGCAAAACATTAATCTCGGTGTAATAAATACATATAGGGAAACAATTATTTGTCAATTAATTAATTAATATATATTTTTTAAAAACCCTAAAAAATCCATTTAGGATTGAATTATGTGACTATCATTGACTATCATTGTGATGGTTTGGTCATTGTTTTTCAGACTCACAATATCTAATAGATCCTATTGAAGAGAATGGGAAATGCATATTTTAAAATCTGTCACCAGTCACACTGTAAATGACAAAAGAACTAGAATCAAAACTTCCAAAGATTTCAAGCCTATAATTTGGAAAGTATATGATTATTATTGAAATTTCAATAGTGTTGTATATGAATAGAAACAACATTGGAATTGTGTGTAATAATAAACTCAAGTTGGTGCATTGTTAAAATAACTTTAAAATGCAATTATTCATTTGATAAAGCCCACAGGAACACCTTTTGTAAACAAAATTACCTAACCATGAAAATTTAGAACTATAGCAATTGCCAGTTATCACCCTTCGGGTAACTTAACTCTTATTTTCTCTTTCTCCTCTGAACCTCAATACCTGGGAGAAACAAGCTGCCATCTTTTTCCTGCAGAAAGAAAAATACTCTCCAGAGGAGGGTATAAAAGATCTAAACTGAAAAATTCACATGTTGTACCCCATGCCAGATATGTTTCTTCATAGTTTTTTGGGGGAAGATTCTCTTATTGCTTGATTACTAAGTCTCTAATTGCTTGATTTGGAGATTACCTTTGGAAAGTATTTAATTAAGGACAATAGAGAAGTCTTTCAAAAGTAATTATACTCTCATAATTTATTAGGGAATCTAATTTAGAGAAAAATTAAGTAAGTAAAATGTTATTAAAATCACTTTTCTCTGGTTTCAGATTTTCATTATGACTACATCTTAATAGTTTGTTAATCTTTAAATTTAGGCCAGTTTTATCTACAAAGTATCCATTAGCATTTTTGTATAACACTGGTTTAGTAAATTGTGGCTTTGTATGACTTGTTTAATGATGCTCCTTAGATGGGCATAAGTGTTTTAAAATTATCAACAAACTTCTTTGAAATGGCGTGTACAGAAAAGTTGGTCCTCTTCACACTTTAATACCTCTTAATGGATTGATTTTTGAAACTCCTTTGTAAATTGTAAGCTTCAGGTGATGAAATATCAGACTTTATGATGGAAATTTTAAGATTTTTTTTTTCCTCCTTTAACAGCAAGTTAGTTTTCCAATTTAAAGAATTCAAAAATTTTCTGAAAATTTTTAGTTGTCCCTGTACTGTTAAATTGACCGTTTACCTTTGATTTTTGGTGAAAAGCTGAGCTATACTCTGAAGTTTTTATACCAGCAAACAGTTTCAAAACACTCTTATGAACTTTAATTCCACATTAATTTTGCATCAAAGATTACTGCTATTTTTGGCGCCCAAATGCAAAAAGGATATTTTTTCTTTCATGAAAGGCGCCTATGACTTTCTTAAGCAGAAAGGCAATTAAATAAAGTAAATACAGTATTTAAACTTTTATGTATTGACAGAGTGTGAACAGGAGGAGATCTATGACAGAACTTATTTAAACTAAAAGACATGAACTCCAAACCAAAGAGGCATTACACAGATGACTTAAGAACAGGAAGTATTTTATTATTAACTTTTGATTACCCAGAACACCTTACACTGAAAAGCCCAAAGACAAATATGCACACACAAATCAGAAGAGTTCAGCAGATCTGAATGATTTTAGAAGATAAGCAAGGGCAACCCTATTAACAGATTACATATTAAAAGCTTACAGATATGTGGCTAACTGTCCTTCCAGTTAGAAAGTTAAAAATTATTTGGCATTTGATCCTTTCCCCTCAAAAATACAGGTGATGACTGAGAGGGTTTGATAATTTGGCTCAAATCAGTGATCTTACTCTCCTTGGCTACCTGGTCATTTTGGTTCTGTAAGTCAGCAGGGAAGTTCAAGGTTGGTTGCATAGAGTTAGCGAAAATCTGTTTTCAAATATATTTTTAATCTTAAGGGTTTTCAAGCTTCAAAGAAAATGGCCTTTTAAACACTCAGATGCAGGTCCAGTAAGAAAAATAGTGAAAATAAAACACTTGAAAATTCAAATTCAGGAATTGTATTTACTATGCCACGAAGATACTGACTTCTAACAAAATTTCCTTAGCACAGCATCTGTCTTGTTAAAGATGGTCATGATTTTTAAAGGGTGCTGGTCATATTATTAGAAGAATATTTAGAATAAGAGATGTCTACCGACGAACTCTGAAGCTAAGTGCTACCAAAAGACACCAGAGCTGGATACCGAACAATAAATCACCCTATTGATTTAATTATCTACACCACTACACTGAAAATCCCCTGTCCTCCCAACACACTCAGACAGGACCAAGAACTGCTGTAAGGGATGTCAGGGTAGAGTTATTACAGAGTTCCCCCAATAAACCCTTTTGCAGCTGACAGAGAAAAGCTATTAGAATCCACCTACCTCCACAGTGCCTGTAGGACTACATGCAGAACTTCTTGGAAAGGCTGTGTCATCTGCTTTTACACCTCCACCTTTCCAGTGCTTTTAAACCTGGTTTCATGCATTAAAACACACCCTTCAATACGAAGCCCAGCATTTTATTTCTCCTTGTAAATGATCATTACTAAATTTTTTCCTGTGATGTATTGCTCAGCTCAAAATCAGAGTGAAATTAATAGTCAAGCATCTGGAAATGTCTTCTGCCAAACAAACTGCCTTCCATTTCCACATGCAAGTTTTTTAAATTTCGTTTTGTTTTTAAACAATTACAGTTTTTAAACAACATTAGCCAACTAGGAGCAAACATGAAAGCAGCCTTCCTGAATTTGTCTACTTCCCTAGTCCGAGATAATTGCAAGAACAGATGTGGCTGCTTTGTGATTTTCTAGACTTTCCCATGAAAACAAAACAGAAAGCTTTTCAACAACAATCCTGGCTTCTTCAGCTAAAACCTTTCATCATCATCATTAAAAAGGTTTTGAGCACTTATAGAAGCTAACAAATGACAGCTCATAATCCCCATCTGTAACACCAGAGGCCAGGTACTGCAAAGACAAGACAGGTGCAAATTTTGGTATTCCCATAGTGCTTATTATCTATCCCTTTTTAGAAAAAAAAGGATTTGTCTTAACACCACTACCAATATCCCACATTAATCTTCCCACAAGCAAACTCTTACCCTGAAGCTACCATACAGTGTTATTACTCTGTCAGTTCTTCTCCTGAATTTAAAGAGATGCTTTTACCAACCTGTGGAGCTAGATTCTGCAGTAAACCATCTACAGAAGCTGCTCCCACAGCTGAGTTCATCTCAAATGTCTACAGCTGCTCCCCTCAGAGCTCTACCATGTGAAAAATAAATTAAAAAAAAAATATAAATAAGAATTTGCACTCTTCTATCCCTGCTTCTTTAATTTCATTTCTGCTTATGCCTATTTCTATCAGAATCACAGTATGAAAATTTAGCACAGTACACACCACTCTAAGAAGTTACTGCCTGTTTTGCAAGAGATAGGATTGTGGCACAGCTAGGACACTAATAATCAATAGGGACAGAACAGGAATGCACCTAAATGGCATAAATGAAAACTATGGTGGTGTCTGAAACCTAGTATCAAATGTACATTTGCTTGCCTTTTTTTTTTTCAGTTAGCAACCACGTCAGACACAACATCTCAGTATTTGAAAGGAAAAACAAAAAATCAGGACTGTGCCAGCTACACAGGGGTTTACTTTAAGGATGGAATAGAATCACTTCACTTTGGAATTCATAGAGAAGCCATCAGCATGCGTTCTCAAAAATGTTGATCCTGAAAATTGGAGAAGGGTAGTCAACTAGATGATTCTGTAGTACTTAAAGTATAAAAAAATACGAGTTGCTAAAAAAACATTGAGGGAGAGGAAGGTGGTGCTGGGAGCTCTTTGGGGTTTTTGTCTGGGGTTTTTTGTGGGATTTTTATGTGTGGACTTTTTGTTGCCTTTTTCATTCTGTTGTGTTTTTTGGGGGGAGGATGGTTTGGGTTTTTTACACCAAACACATCAAGTGAAAAGTAGCTCATTAAGTATTTAGTAAAGGATTGAATAAAAAATTACAAAGTATTGAGACACTGCATTCTTTAGGACAGATATGATCAATTAGATTGAACAAATAAACTCGAACCATGACTACAGAACAATCTTGAAAGACTAAAGGAACATTTGAACAACATTGTGAAATATTTCTGTTGAAGTAGCATCCAAAGCTCCAGTTACATGACATCATTGAGTTTACAGCTGAAGAGTGATATTTTAATATACATACAGACTGCTCTTAAGTCACAGCCTCGCTTGAAGTTTTTTTTCTTTTTTTTTTTGAGGACCCTCATAGAAAACCTTTAAATTTTTGAAAACAGAATAGTACACAATATTAAAATTTACACTAGAACACTAAAAACAAGTAAATGATAGATCATGTAAAACTAATTTCCAAGTTCAATATGCATACAGAAACTTCTATGCTGAAATGCTATGAGACACTAATAAAGTTTTTAAATACTAAAAAAGGGTCCCTGATAATATAAATATTCATTACTAAATGGAAATTTAATAAAAGCCTTCAGGTAAATTACAGAAAATGAAGAAAAGAGAATCTCTCATGTAGTTGAAATACTTTTCCAATACATTTTCTAGACTTTTTCACTTTTTAGGGTGTTTAATTGTTTCCACTGAATCATTCTATGGTCTGCTTTCAAGTGGAAGGAGAGGGTTAATATGTGATCAAAGACATTATTTGGGACAAGCAGCAATAAAAGTTGCCTGCTTATCCTTTACAGTTGCATTACCCCAATTCTTGTTTGTGGTAATAATTTCTGCTTTAAACAAGTTGGCACAGAGTGATCTAACTTGGACATACTGCTCTGGGCAACTAAAAGGAGAGTAGTTTTCCTGAGATCTTGTCCATGTCATTTGCTGTGATTGCCCCTCAATACTTTCTTTCAAAAAAAACAGCCCCAAACTCAAAAATTAAAGAGTTTTATGACTTATATTATTGTTCCATAAAAGATCTCACTTTGATATTTGTTGAACACTCCTGAATTTTTCAGAAAGAAAACTTGCAGAGAACTTGATGTAAAGAACAAAACACCAAAGCATGACATTTGCAGTAATGCAATTGCATTTAATTTTGAAATTACTGCTACTTATTTAGAAATAAGAAAATCAGCTATTTTTTATCTCTTGCCTCAATTATATGGAATGTGATTTTCAATAAACTTCCCAAATAAATGAATGTATATCTTAATCAAATATGTGATAAATTTGTAAAAAAGTTTAATCCACTTTTTTTCCACAAACAATGAAACAATTGGTGATTCTTTCCATCCTCACCCACTGCAAGTCTAACGTCGCAGAAAAATACAAAAGAAACGGTTTATAGTACATGTACAACATGAAAAACTGCATTCAGATTTTTTGCCAAAAGGAAAGGATCCTTGTCCTTCAAAGTACAAAACTTGCTATCAGATCAGTATACTCATTCCTTTTAAGAACTAAATGACAACATCAAAATGGTTCAAAATGTCACTCTCGTTTTAGAGTCTCACAAAATCCTCACTAACATCTCAGGTTGTGGAGGTTAAGGAGACACTTCTATGGACTTCCGTGCAGGTCCATAATCTTGTTGATTTCTGTCTAACCTTGTCTCTCTGCAAGTCTGCCTCACACACACACATCTTTAAACTTTTTACGATGTCCATGGGACAGAATGAGATATGGTCACAAGAAAAAAAGGCATTATGATTTAATTAGAAAGTATACTTCAGCAGGTTTTTTGCCTCAAAGTCTTTTTTTCTCCAGCATTCATTTTAGTCCCATGGATAGTAGCCACTCTCAGTTTGTACTTTTTGCATTTTTTTTGGTTAACTGAAGCATTTCACTCCTATCTATGTATTTTGGGATAATATTTAACATCTTACCTAAGATCTCATCTAAGATGTTAAGCAAAAATTTAATGCAAAATGGAATCTCCAAGGAAAGAATTAGTTCTGAAACATCTTTGATTTACAATGATTTTTTGCCACACACACAAAAAAATAATACATGGAATTTGTACACCGGATCATCTTTACTAGCCTGTTCAATTATCTGGACTAAGGTTTCACTGTACCTAATCAGTGGAAACTCTGAATGCAGAGGTTTTGTTTTAGAGTCTTTCCTACCATATGAAGGATTTTCACAGCTCTTTTTCACTTCATGTAGCATTTCAAAGTGCTGCTTAACACTCATCCAGTCTCCTGATTCTTCCTACTGCCTTGGCTTAAAAAACCCTGAAATAATTTTATTGCTAAAACCTTCTGACCACTTCTAAAGTGAGTGTAGAAAACGCTTTGTTTAGGACATCAGTAATGTCCTTTATGATGTTTCTGGATGAATTTCCAGTTATTGAGGACACAGTTAAGCATCTCTTGAGCTTCAGCACAAACACGTGAAAAACACACCTGATTGCTGTGAAATTTGTAGACTCTGTTCTAGTTTCATGCACTTTTCTCCATTAGTATTTTAATTTTATTTGCCTGTTTCAATCAACAAGCTCAATTAAAAAGGCTCCATGAAAAATAACATGCTTAACCTTTAAATAGCAAAGCTTAGCCAATTTGGATGAAATAAAGGAAGTACTATTAGATAGTTCTAAAAAGAATATCTATTTAGCCTTCATTACTGTTAAAAGGAATAGCAATACTAACAAAAAATCTGCATCAAAAGGGGAAAAAAGAAAAGCAAACCAAAGCAGACAGACCACTTTCTTGGATTGACAGCCACATATCCAAACAGGTACTGCACCAAAATCCCAAACCACCTGCTAAATCACTTTTAAACCAGGTCAGTTTTTAGACAGCTTGGAGTTTCATCTTTGCTTGCATAAAAGAGGGTTAAGTCTTTTATTTTCAAAGATCTTTGGCATGATCTTTGATGACAAATGACATGCTACCATATGCCAAAAAAGAAGGGGAATACAGTCACCCCCAGCTTCAATTTTAACTGGAGCTGCTTTGTTCTGAGTGCCCTGAATAATTAATAACTACTTTGGCAATCAGTCATGCATTCCTTAATGGCACCTCAGGCATCAAGTATCCCATTCACCCGCTCCCCAACTAACAATGGACTTTATTACATCAAGTTTTCTTTGCCAAACTTGTAACTGACATAGTTTAAACTAAACAAGTCACTAGGAAGACGGAGGCTCAAATGTACATTATAAGAGTTTATAAGATTTCCCTCAATTTCTTGTGGCTTCTATATGGGGCAAAGAGAAGATGGGCAAAAGAAATGAAATATGGATTGTTTTTGTAATAAAGTTCTAGGAGGGTTTAGGTGGCACAGTGCTGTCAAAATTATGACTTTTAATAAATGGATAGCTGGTCAAAATTGAGAACCATCACTAGGCAGCCCTGACTGAATAAAGCAGCTCACCAGTAAGCACAGAGTAAGTGACAGGGCAGAGCACGAGTGACTGAGAATAACAGCTGTGCTGAAAGGAGCATAATCATTTTGGAATAACACAAACAATGTTTGCTTAATAGGAATAACCTTTTTCAACACTTGCATCCACTTCATGGTATTGCAGATAAAATGAACTTCTAACTATAAAATAGAGGAAAGAAAGTGGGAGTAACAGCAGAATTACAGAAAGTTCCAGATGCAGCCATGGTACTCAACTTAAAATGGAAGAAATTCAAGTTATTAAGCTGTAATTAGTTAGAATCTGAAGACAAGAGTCATTTTTTCTTGAGGAACATTCTGCTTGGATACAGTATGTGCACTGCTTTTATGCAGTGTCTTCCAATCCCATATCAAACCCTTCTAGAAAATGATGTTGCATCCACTGACATCAGAATGGCTGTGAGTCCTTTCTTTAGAGTGACAAAATCCTAGAAATAAAGTAATGAGATCAATAGCCATTTGCCTGCTACTTATCATGTGAAAAGTTGGTTTGAAATATAATACACAAAGTAAAAAAAAAACNACACACGATAAATTACAGCAGATGTAAACAAAGCCATTTCTCTTGCTCTTTAAAAGACCTGAAAATGTGTCCGGTGCCCCTCTCTGTGTGTGGTCTTCAAATACAGAAACAAGCTTGCACTGTTTTATTTCAGTTTTGCTTCATTTCTCCCCAAACAATCTCTCACTGGTAGTCTACCCGGCATCTCCCCCTCCCCATTACTTGTCAAAAAAAAAAAAAAAAGAGGAAAAAGAATTAACTGTTTAGGACCAATTTCTTGGGTTTAGCTTTCTCTCACCAGAGATTCCAGGCTGGTGGTTCTGGTGGGTCTTTTTTCCTCTGACCTCTAAAGGCTTTGAGTCTGTGCT
>VWZU01013206.1:233625-325875 GCA_013397095.1 Sterrhoptilus dennistouni
TCCCAGGGTGCCCAGAGAGGTGCCCTGGACTCCAATACAATTCACTGAACTGAATTTGTTAGTGAATCAGTTATGATTTTTCAAGAATTATTTAAAATTTAAGATCATTCCTATAGCTGACTTATTTTTCTGGAGACGTGGGAGAGGGCTGTAAATTTTATTTTCTCTTTAAAAGCTGGATAAAATAACTTTATAGTAGTAAAGCAAAATACTTGTTTTTGGCATTGGTTTTCAATTGCTTTGGGTACAAGAAGCTGGTTTAATCCAGATTCTAAACTAAACAATATCTATTTAATTTACAATCTGCTGTCTGAAATGTGTAATTGTATTCTGCATGACTATTAGGAAATATTTTTTGTTGAAAAAGATCACAGCTCTTTTAGAGGGAGATTTAGAAATTAACTGATAAGCAGTTAGTATACTGCACATTTTGGGGCTCATTCCAAATTCTTAAGACAGCATGTAGGCTGCTCTTGTTCCTTGAATGTATTAGGTGTAACTATTTTGAACATTAAACCATTGTTTTGTGAGTGTTGGTAATTTAAATTTTCTAAGCAGTTTCCCCCATCAAATATTAAGGAATAAACTCACTCCATTTGTACAGAATGACACAAAAATAATTATACATATACGCCTATTTTCAGGTGCCTTTGTTTAATCAATTCCACAGAAATGGGATCATACATAAGTTACAGAGATACACAGCAGGTAGGGTGTAATATTAGAGCTGTGACAACGAAATTTGGCACCAGCCCCACAAATACATGCATTTAGTGATTTTCTTTTACCATTTCCTAAAAGTAAACATACTTATTACATTCTGCCCTCGGGTGTACTGAAGTTTAAACCTGGCCTTATTTCAAGTTTGGAGACT
Source organism: Sterrhoptilus dennistouni (assembly GCA_013397095.1). Classification (NCBI taxonomy): domain Eukaryota; kingdom Metazoa; phylum Chordata; class Aves; order Passeriformes; family Zosteropidae; genus Sterrhoptilus; species Sterrhoptilus dennistouni. The sequence continues at coordinate 234,500 of VWZU01013206.1, forward strand.
GACATTTTATTTAATTTTAAAGTTTACCATTATCGGGTCATAGTATTCTACTAACAAAAGTTATTCGAACTCATGAAAGAGCCAAAGAGGCAGATCAAACCTTTAGTCCCTTTAGAAGCAGTTCTTCCTTAGGCATAAGTAGTTAAAAAATATTTATGGGAAAACAACACACATAAACATATATATACACACAAACATCCCACCCCCACTACACTACACTGACACCATCATCAGCATGCTAAATATATCCTTTTCAATAACTGAAATTTTGCCAGTTGGCGGAAGGAGCAAAAATAGCAGAAAAATAAAGCCAGCCAAGTGCATTCTGAGTGAAGCACGTCAGTGGGGTTACAACATGGATTCTTTTGATCAAATTTTTATTGAGCTTGGAGGTATTTTCCACCAACCAAACACCACAGACCACGAGACTACTTAGGAGATTCAGAGTGAATTATGAGGAATTTATCAAAAAATACTCCTTATTCTCTTTAAACATGGAGTACCTATTTTAAAACAAGTCAACTCCTGTTTTCCTCCATTTTAATATTTCAGGACATTATCTCATCCTTAAAATTCTGTAAACATTTTTTTGCTATCAAAGATCTTTCATTTCATGAAAACAGTAACAGAAAACTGGTGACGGTGAAATTAGTCATATTTTAGACAATGACTAAGTTTAATACCTGTGACTTACAAGCTCTAAGTGACATTCAAGAGAAGCCTAAAGTACAGTTTACAAAGAAAACGCAGTGAAAAATGAATATTATAAATTGTCTGCTTTGTTTTTAAAATAAAATTATCTGGAATCATAAGAAATTTTCTGTTTGGGAACTAGGTATAATCATCTGGTTGAGTATGTCTAATAGCAGCTGACTAATAAAACCACTAATCTCTTCAGTTTCTTTTTTGTGACTTCCCAATCCTCTTTCCACATCACACTGCTGATTCATAAACTGATCTGTCTTTTTCTCAAAGCTGGAATTCTTTTTTTTTCCACACTACAGTATTAGGAACGCAAACATTTTACTGAATTTTTCACACAAACAACCAAGCCCACAACTTCCTAGTCCCAAGTCATCCAAAAAGAACCACAGGAACACTCAGTTTAAAAGCAGAAACAAAATGTACAATTCAGGAAGACAGATTGCACACTATTATTATTAAGAAATAAACAGTAATTAATCTTAACCTATTAAAAGATTCTTTTGAGCTATCACTTCAAAGATTTTGTATCATGAAATGTTTTGATCTGAAACATGTTACTTACTGGCATAAGAAGTGTATAATGGATGCAGAATCCAGGTTCAGAAGGAAAATATTCATCAGACACAAATCTTATTCTGATCTGGTTTCCTTTGGAGATTTGTCTGCTTGGCACAGTACTGGAGCCACACCAGCGCCCTAAAACAGTGCCATCACTAGGCTCTTCAACTTCTACAAAGTCATACCTGAACAGAAAAGAAAATACAATGTTTATTTACTGATAAAAATTCTATTAGCTTCCTAATTTAACCAATAAACTGACTCTGCAATTTTTTATTTTTTTAAATGCTAAAAGTATGCAGCCAAAGCCAGCTATTTCATACTTAGCTCCCAAGTTGCTACTGACTTACATACATAATAAAATCATGCAGTGAGGTTAAAAAAATAAAAGCAGAGTTAGCATTTTGAAGAGACCCAAGTGTATGGTTTTGCTTCTTGTACAGAAAGCAATTACTACATCTGTAACAGAGCAGAATAAATTCAGAAAAAAAAAAGACCGTAATTGCCCGAGTGGCACAGTAATTTGTGCTGCAATGTCACCAGCCATACACTGCATGCCACCAGTGAAAGTTTGGGGGCTTTTTGGCAATGAAAACTTTCTTTCCTGGAATACCAGAGCTGAATAACTTCCTAAAGGTTAAGTTAAGGCTTAGGGAAAAACTTGGAAGGAGTTTATGCGTATCCCAACAAGACATTCGTTGAGCAAAGACGTAGACCTCACGACCTCACTTCATGTCAGAAAGAACCTGGTATTGTGGAAGTGTTGACAAGAGACATATGGGTAGGGAATTTCGAGAGAATGAAACGTATTAAGTTTGATTTAGTTCCATTGCTTTTAACATGTTGTCCGGGTATCCCTGGGGATCGGTGAACAACTTCTACCAGATCCATGAAAGGTAACTAAGACATGCCAGTCAATCATCAATAAGCTTCAGTATGGCACAAAACGGTCCTCATTTCCACTGGAAATGTTTAGGGGGTTCCTAAGTCATAAAAACACAGAAAGCCACTGCTCTAGAAGGTACATCTGGTTTCAGCGCTTTAACCTGCTTCATGTCAGTTCCCCAGCCGCCCACTGACAGCATAAACACTAAGCATTTCAGCTGCATTTTCCCTGCTTCAGCTCCTGAATCCCCCAGAGCCTCAGTGGCAGCACAGCCCGGTGGTTTGGGAAGGTGAGTGCGTGCTGGTTAAACCAGGGCAAGCACTCGGCTGTTTTCAGCTGCAGCTTCCTGAGCCAAGGCTTTTTTTTTTTTTTTTTTAAACCACAATTTGTATCCTAAGCATGAGCATAACAAACCTCTAAGAAAGTTTTGAGGTTTGTAATATTTTTATGTTCTCCTGCATGAGCAGTCATATATTAAATACATCTCACATAAATCTAAATTTGTAAATAGCAGAGTCCTTTTCAAGGGTACAAACAGTCCTACCTCTGATGATAGCAAAGGCTCACATTTTAAAAAACATGCACACACACACACACTCTACCAAATATGCCAAACTATATTTAATGTGAAAATTATTACCTCATAAACATTTTCTACTAAAGCTTTTTTCTGGATTTTTTTTCAGTAAATCTAATCTTTATAATGATTCCCAGTTCCCTAGTTAGACAGCAGGCAATAAATTCTTGTGTTGCATGTTTGTGCAAGACTGACTTGCACATTTATTATCTCCAGTTAAAGGACCACTATTTTTTCCACTTAATTAAAAATGAATGCAATGAATATGCTCATTAACTGTGTTCAAAATCCATTACTGCCATGTAGCACGGTTTTAAATCTTTGTTGAACTTATGATACTAATTACTTTATCATTATCTTTTTTCCCCCAAACACAAACTAAATTCCTTTAACAGATCCACCAGTGTTTTTACTTTATGATCAGGTATACAACTTATTACAAAGGCAATGTGTACACTAATTGCACTAAGGCCTCAGGGCTCAACCACATTTATCAAATTTATTTGGACCACTGTGCTTTTTTTCTTTTCAAGATCAGCCTGTGAAATTTCTAGAGATAACTTTTTTATTTTTCAGTTAAGAATATGAAATAATTACTTACCTTTCTGATTTTTAAAGAGTGAAATAAGCTAATATTTACATTTATTGACTTGGGTTTAAGATGTTGAGAGGAGTCAGGGGGCTTAGTGCCTCTACCTAACTTGCAGTACTTTTTATTGTACCCTTTGGTCTTCTGGTACACCTGAAGTAAAAGAGAAACTCAAATTCCACAGTTTAAATCCTAGACCTTTCAAATAAAAGCTGATTAATTCCACTAGGGGAGAAGTAAACTTGAGGGAAATAAATATTCTGAAAAACCAAATAAAATTCAGCTTGGATAATGACATTTTTAGCCAATAACTTTATCCCTGTCAGTTATCTAGGCTAAATGTGCTACAAGAGCCTGTCAAAAAGCCTTCTGTGTGACTAAAATTCCTCTCATCACACATCTGGACTGATGTCTGAACTTTATGTAAGAATAACAAAACAAAGATGCTCAGATGCTTTAGCATTTACATTATCATGGTACGTAATTTTGCAGCTCATGTCACAGGGCTAAGGAGCAGCAGGGACAATAGCAGAGCCATGGAAAATTATTTCCTGGTCAAGCAAAGCTAGTACTTGAAACACAAGAAAACTAGGATAAATAACCAAGAACTGAAATGCCATTTTACAGCTGCAATGGAGTAAAAAAAAGGTTTAAATGATGCATGTTGAACTTATCAATGCAGAAGCCTTCTTTTCTTTGCAGTGTGCAAAGGAGCAAGCACAAGCCTCTTTGAAAATGATTAAAGAAATGCTCTGGTGCTGTATCTGTAATATTTTTTAAATATTGCTAAGTAAAATGTATGCCAAAAAGGCAGTCCAATCTCCTTTCCTGGGACTAAGGATGCTCTGGCCTTTAGGCATGATGCCCTCAATGCTTCCTGTTATACCTGCTGCAGAAGATCCACTCTCCTCCCCTAAGGCCTGGGTGCCTGTGAACATGGATTGAATTAACAACCTGAACAAAGACAATTTACTGGAAAGGAGCAAGGAAGCAACATAAGCAGCTCAAAGCTTCAATAGCTTTCCAACCAGGAAATGTATTTTCCAAGGGTATATGTTTTCCTCTCCTTTTTATATGTTTTTCTGTGGTTTATACTGTCATTTCCTAAACATATTCTGACAGGCTGTTTATCTTGGCTTGAAGCTTTGTGACCTTTCTATGGCTTTCCTCTGCTGCCAGAATTCCACAAATATATCAAAAAATATAAGAAGCAAAAATCCACCAGGTAAAACCCCTTGTCATATCAGTGGTGTTGGACCTTGCCATCTGTATACAGATGCATGCTTGACAAATCTAGAAAGCCCATTAAAACAGTTTGTGAAATTTATTCTTCCTTCCCCTTTGATAAAAACACATTTATTTTTTCATAGTGACAAAATAAGAAGTTGTTAAGAATCTCTATTGAATTTTTTTACAGCATTTTGTGGGGCAGTGTAATATTTCTATTCCAACTTGTTTTAAAGCACATAGAATTCTGAGGGTTTTCTGGTGTTGGCACTGCACACTTACCTGCAGACCCAAAACCTCCAAGGTCCTCTGGCAGCTCACCAGACAAACTGTTGTAAAATAGCACTGAAATGGTTTGGACAGCTTCAATTTTGGAAGCACTGGAAATTACCAAAAGCTGTCATCATGAAAATATAATTTTGACATTTTGCTAATCAGAATTTTAGCATCATCATTCTAAAGGAAACTTTACTTCCCTCTTCCACCTCTATTTGAAGTATTTTTAATTTCTGCTATTAAAATATTTATATTTCCTATGGAAAAAAGTCTTGGTTTCCATCATTTCACATAACCGTGCTTTTGTATAGACAAAAGTGTGAGGTACTGGTGATACCTTACATAGTCTTCACTTCTTAGATCACTTTCAAATCACATCTGTAAGTAATAATATTGCTCCTTGTAAAATAAACATATTTGCCTATAGAGGAAATGAAGGCCAAACATTTAACTCAATGACATTTTTTTCAAAGGTTGGCAGATTCACATTTATCTGAGTGGAAAAGGGAACACTGGAGCATGACAAAGGCACTCAAATCCATGGTATATAACAGCAGCTTTTTTATTCCCTGCAGGTCAATATACAGCAAAGATGTATGATAGGACAAGAGGAATGCAGAGTTTATTACAAAAGGGGAGAGTGAAAATGGGAGGATCCCCAAAAAAAAAAGAAAAGGACAGAGTGGCAATGCTGGATTAGAGAAAAATAAGTATTTCAGGCAAGCAACAAGCCTACAGACATAGCAATACAGTTGTAAAAAGAAAAGCATACTCCATCATTCATCCAACCGGCGGAGAACTCTCTTTTTCACTACCAATACCACCCCTCTCACTGAGACAAAATTAAGTCTTCCTCAAAGACAAAGGCACAGACACAAAAGATACATCATGTGAGATAGAAAACAAAATGACACAAAATTTAACTCATCGGTAATAATGAAACTGCAGGTATTTGTGCACTACTTTTCATTTTATGTAAGATCAAATTTTAACTCGGGTATTATTATTTTACTTTACAACGCAACCAGGTCAGCCAGCACAACGACCTATTGCCCAATTTTGCAAACTTCAGAGGAGCTGTTTAGTTAATTCCATTGCCTTTCAAATGCATTAATTTATACCATACTCTTCTGCATTTGTTGCCGGACAGAAATGTCTATATGAATGTCAGACTGGCCCATTCAGTTCAGTGCCCCATTCAGCACAGTAGATACAAGATTCCTGGAATTGAAAACCATTAGCAGAGCACATCAGTGAAAGTTACTTATGAATAATGTCAATTGAGGTAGGCAGCAGAGAAAAAACCCCAGAAAGCAGATTTCCTGGAGGTACAGAAGGGAGACTGCGCCTTGACTGAAATGGTGGCTCTGTGACAGCACCAGCAAATACTCCATACAGGGTAACAGTCCAGTAAAGATTATTCTGCTCAACATGATCAGAAATATTTAACTGGGGCTACTTGGGGTGACAGTAAAGTCAGGATACTGGAAGAAAACATTTTTCAAAAACTAGCCAATATAAAAATTTTAATTATTTAAAATATTCCCTCTGGATTTTGTCTTTCCAATATGAATTTCCAAACAAAGTTACCCAGAGTCATTCAACTGCAGTTCCTGAGGCTCACAATATGGTTAATTTACCCCTAAGACTCACCCTCTTTAGGAGGATTTGGCAGTGTCTTCCCCTGCAGGAGGAAACTCCTTTGGGTATCGTTACAGATCATCCAACAACTGAGAAAAGACTTACGTTCTATGATTTCTGTCATGAAATCATCATGCTTGATGTTTTAACATACAAACATAGAAAAGATGGAACACCAGTGATTTGATGTGAAGTAAATTTCCATAGTAGTTTCTGTACTTGCTGATCTTATACACACTGTGTCATAACAGTCACTGGAAAGAAACAACAAACCCCGATATAATCCAAATAAATAACTGATGAGGTCAGTTTTTGTACTCAGAAAATTATGTTTAATTATATACAAACATCACTTCTAGCAGTAGACATCACTTCCAGCCAATGAATGAGCATAAAGCGCCCAAGTATCCTGCCGTGTCCACATTTTCCATGAAATATAGATACTCAAGGTATAAACAGAGAACATTTCTAACTGCCATTCCCCAAATATGGATTGTAGTTTCTGCGCCAACCTACTTTGAATACATCTATTTTAGAATACACAGTACTGCACATTAGGAACTGCCTTATGGAAACACAGATTCATTCACAAATGTTACATGGTTGCCATGGTTCTCCCTGTTTAATCTTTTCTCACACTGATTAATAACAGCCTGAGGCTTCTAACACAACCGCACAGCTCTCTTGGTATTTCTACCTTGTTATTTAGGATACATGGGAAAAAAAAAGTTTAATCCTTAGATTTCAATTCTCTTCCCTTTCATTCACTGTAAGCCATTCCAATCGTAAATATACACTTACCACGCTACGAGTGGAAAGGAAAAACAAGACAGAGTTCAAACCCCCAAATTCTAATCTTCAAACATGCAAACCTTTTTCATGAAAACTATGCACTTGTTTGATTTGGAGAAATTACGTGCTGCATTACCACACTTCAGTCCACCAGAAAATATATTTCCATTTTCTGTGGATCATGTGAAGGTGAGACGTACATGTTTTGCAAAGAGGCTTTCGTCCCTTGGGGAATGCATTTTGGCACTGAATGCAAAAATAAGAAGCCCAAAGAAACGTGTCTCTTTTCCCCAAAACTCCCATTTGTATCAAAAGTTTACTTCAGTGCCAGTTAATAAGCTGTGTATTGCTGAAAACATTTCCCTGATTACTAGGAAGTTGGCACACAACTTTATCCAGGAAATAAATCCTCATGACTGGTGTCGAGGTGCACTGATAAACACTTTTGTGTCTCAACCACAAGCACATGAATATCCTTCCCATAGCCTCTGAAAGTGACATCTGCCTTGTAGGGACAAAGGGACAAGAATGAGTAATTGCAAACTAGATACACTGGTAAATGTACTTCAGCTTCTGAAACAAAAACAATTCTATGTTTAGACAGCAAGCTTTTAACTATTTAAGCATATATTAAACTACTGATATGGATAAAGCACATAAACAAGTAATTTCAGGAATACAGAACCACAGAATTCAGTCTCTGCTACAAACTAATTTACACCCATACAACTTCTATTGATACAGCATTTCAAGCACTTGTATAAGAATCTTATAGGAACATACAGTATAATCTTGCAGATCGGAATTGGAGGTAAGGAAAGAAGATGTTTCCCCAACTCTTCTTTTTAAAAAACCAATTGCCAAATGTCTTAGAAGCTACCAATACTTATGCTCATTATATTACAGAATGACAGTATTCCCAATGCCAGTCAGAATAAAAAATAAGTTCAGCTTTTTTAAAATGCAGATTAACTTTGGTCCAAAAATGGCACATTATGAGTAGAACAGACGTATAAACCAAAAATGTGGAAGACATTTCATGCCATTCTATACTGCTATTATATATAAGAATTTAGGAATTTGGGAAAAAGAGTGAACTTGAAAAAAATGTACACATACAAATAAGCCTGCAAACGATGCCCCAGTACATGTAGTTACTTTGGCCTTTATCTTTAAATACAAAGAATGAAGTTCTGTGTAGATGAGGGCTCCAAAGATTTCTAACACTCACAGATAATACGCTACATTTACCTTTTCCCTATCTGAAAAGAGATTCTCCTGTAGTCATATAAAATACAGTAAATAAAAAAGATTTTCCACAAAATTAGAAGTTGGAAAGGTTCTCTTTCAAGGACTAAAAAATGGGTTACATCTACATGAAACCTTCCTTTTCCTGTACTGTTTCACCTCCAATTCTCTATTTTGTGCTACTCACTGCATATATAGACCACAGATCTCTTTAGTATTCTGCAAAAGTTAATAGTTAAAGTATATAAACATACATAACAAAAAATGGTAACAGGGCCATGTATTCTTACTGTTTTGTGCAGTAGTACTCCTGTTATTTGTCCCTGTCTTCTGCTGTACAAGGTATTACCTGTATTATTATTATTAGTATCTTACAATAAAACATTGTGTGGACATGATCACCAAAGTTCAGGGTCCTGCTGCACTGGACACTACAGTCCCCAAAGGACTTTTCCCTTCATAAAGATGCAGCTGCTGTCTCTCCTCACAGAGTGAATCAGCTTACTAAGTGTCCTGCACTGCACAGTACTACACATTCCAGATTTTGGAGAACTAAATGCCTTACCAACTTTTTCCCAGGACTCCTCTGTAAAGTCTGGTACATTTTATCTTGGGAATTACAATGATCATAATAAATCACATGTTCCTACCATACAGATCAACATTTTGTAGAAAAACAAAAACTCTAATGGACTTCTGAGGTCACATTTACAGCCAAGGGTGTAAAGCACTATTTCTAATCCACTATAAAATTTCTTCCACTACTCCCACTGTAGACAGTGGTCAATGTATCTGTTCCAGCTTCTGTGAATCCACAAAGACATTTTTTACCATAGGTTTTCAAGCAGCATTAGAAATATTATTCTAGTGTCCCAAAGAGTAATTTCTTCTTTATGCACTCTCCAAGATATTCCAGGATATAAATCCTGGAATGCAGCAAAGGCTCCAGTCAATGATGTGCAAACTACTGGCTAAGCAATTTCCTTACAATATTCAACAGCACACTTTTGGGTGAAAAAAACCCCAAACATAAGGACCATAAGGGACACTTTTAGCAATGCAAAGATTCTGCCAGGGCAGTGCAGGCTGCTTCCCCTCCCCTCAAGCAGCCTCTGATATTAGAACACTATTACACGCCTGGGTAAGTTTCTCTTGCCTACTTCAGGGGAGGCTGGGGCTCTATCTATGTTTATTTAAATGAAAACACTTTTATTTTCTTTAGCTCAGCAATACAATAACATGTGGCCTCTTGGTAGCTACACCTGCACATAGAATTTACCAACCCAGGACAGACCAGTCACAAAGTCTGATATTCTGCTTCAGGACAGGCTAGTAATTGCTACTCAAACAGAAGTGAAAAAACCCTTTAATGTAACAGAGCAGTCTGAATGAACCAGACAAAACCCTAGTAAGAGATTGCTTTTCACCCTAAGGAGTGAAAGAAGTTTTCTCTCACTTCAGTTTCACTAGTTATAAATTGATGGTCATAAAATTATGCAAACCTATTTTTAGTCCAGCCACAGTTTATGAATCAAAGGCCAGTCGGAAGAGATGTCTTAATAATTGAAGCTACAGCTTCACATGCTACTTTCAGAAAATGACACGATCTTATAATTTTACCTTACAAAACCCCTATGATGCTCCCACATGACCACCTAATATTTTTTATAATATTTTTTTCTGCATCTTTCTTTCTGCAGTTTCCGATGTACATGCATCTTCTCAGTTGTTCTGATGATCAGATTGATGTAAATTGCATTACAGTTTACTTCTTCTTTATCCTAATGGAGCAGCATTAAGTACAAGATTGGATTGTCTGACTTGTCTGACTGAAAATATTTGCTGCTAATGCTGTCTGACTAGAATTGCATGTGAGAAACATACTTTGTTAAAATGTTGATGATACACTCAAGGAAGCAGGGACAGTGTTTAGTGAGAGGGAGAGGACAAGCGGAGAAAGGTAAAAAGGAAAAGCTGCACAATAGGTGAAGAAATAGACTCCATCTAGGCACAGGACAATTGGAATGTCTGCTATTCCTGTTTAATCCTGCTTAGATACCTGATGGTGAGTGTAATATCATAACTGTACTTAGACTTTCAGTAATCAGAAAACAACAGGAAGGGAGTGTATCCTATACTTAAACTGGCATATTTAGACACTGCATGGGGTAACTTTCAATTATGACTTTAGGGCCTGACTCTGCAAATTGCATTTTTCTTGACATCAGGAGATAAACTGAGCCACATCAGAAACTACTGGTGGCTACAGGATCTGTCTGTGTCCCTGAGCTCAAGGGGTGATGGCCCATAGTATGTTTTTCTGCCCCTGAAAGTAGAGATCTATTTCTCAATTTTAATAAGTGGTAGGGTGAGAGCAGGAGAATTCCATTAACAACAACTCTTCCCAGAGCACCCTAGAAAGAAGCAAGACCCAGCAGTTCCACATTCACATTCAAAGAAAATAACTTTGAATAACTTCCACCATTAGAAACACTGCCAACTACAGTAACATAAAGCAATTTTAGAAGCAATAAATTAGGATTAGGACCCTTTACAAAAATATTTTGATAGTGGGGACGCAGTTTACTTTATTCAAACAGCTTGCCTGAGATTGAGAGGACAAGAAAGAAATTTTAAGGAGCCTAAATTTTTTTTTAAAGTCAATGACTGTGTACTCTGGTGTGAAAAAGGAGTAGGGGATTATGTCAACTGCCACTTATCAGCAATCACTTTCCTACACACTCTTCTGGGGTGTGAAAACAGGTGTCAAATTACTTCCAAAATAATATCTATTAGAGTATCCTCTAGCAACAGTGGATACTAAAAATGAATGCTGCATTTACTGAAATTGAGGGAAAAGTGAGTGGGTAGGAATGCAGTCTCTAGGTTTGTGCATCATCCCCTTCTGATCACATCACCTGTGCTCTGCTGTCCTCCCAGTCTGCTCAGAGTAGCATCTCCTTCACTTTTCCTTTCTAATGTTTCATTCTGATTTGCTTAGAGAATACAATTTTCCAGCTTTAAGCCCTTTCTGTACAATGGAAGAGTTTACTCTTCTTGAAGCCCAGGAGATACGTGTTACAGAGTAGGCTCAGTTAGAATCATACTGAGCTTTGCTTTTCTGATCTGTTTTTATCATCTTCTATTGCCTGCGATATTTCCTTTGTCACACTTATAAATCTCTTATCATGAGAATGGTATTAAACAACTTTCAATAAGCAGTAGAGAACCCAAAAGAAAGGATGCATTCCTGGATACACCACATACCTCTGCCACACTCTGAACAGTGGACAGTAGATAAACCAAAAGGATGAGACCAGCTGAAAGATGAGTTAATGTTCAAATTATGTGGAATGTTTTTTCTGGAATCATGCAATATCCAAAAGGAAGATCTTTCTAAAAAAAAAACAAATAAACCAAACCACAAAAACCCAACAAAAAATTCCTAAAATATATCCCACTATAGTTTTGTTCAATGAAATCAGAATAGAAAACAAATTGATCCAGATATTTCTTTTTATGAAAAAAACCACTTTTTTTTTTTTAAATACTAAGAAAGCAAGAAGCATAAGTCTGTTGGATTCTTCATTAGAATTCTATCCATTAAATTGAAATAATATTCATTTTAACTCACATGAGAGAAATAATCTTTGTACTATAAAACTATTTTATATATATATATATATATATATATATATATAAATTTAGATAATCAGAGGACTTTGCTCCTGAATCAATATAACTTCTTAAAAATTTTGACCCCATCCCGTACTCTTATCCTCCATTTATCCATTTAGCATCCAAACCTCTCTTGTACTGGCACTATTTTTCAGTTGTCTTGCAAATGGATTGAACAAATAAAAATCAAAACCATAAAAAGAACACTCCATAAACATCAGAAGAAATTACTCCATCAGCCTGTGTTAACACAAGTTGTATATAATTTTCTACACGCTGTTCCTAAAATGCCACCTTTCTCCCACTGATAAAACATCAATGCTGCTACAATGGACTTCGGATTAAATTAGGTACTTCATACTAATTCTCTGCCATCAGTATTTCAATTAGACCAAGGCACTTGAATGCTAGTACTCATTCCAACCATTTAAATTATATGTCCCCCTTTCAGACTTTCAATAAAAATTATTAACAAGCTCTTTACTGTTGGGAAAAAATTAAATATTTTGCATTGAGGACTGAGAGTTCATATGCTTTTTATAACCCTTTACAGCAATTTCTTTCCAAATGGATCTGAGTCACAGAACAATAATAAATTTTAACTCATTTATGGTTTCATTTTTGGGGAAGTTACAGTCAGTTATGAGACACTTCAGTATCACTGATATGTAGAGTCAACTAAAGAGAGCTCAGCCCACCCATATGTCTAATCTCACAAAATTACAGAATATTCCGAGTTGGAAGGGACCCATAAAGATCATTGAGTCTGACCCCTGACCCTGCACAGGACCATCCCCAAGAATCACCACGTGCCCAAGAGCACTGTCCAAATGCTTCTTGAGCTCTGTCAGGCTGGTGCTGTGACCACTTCCCTGGGGAGCTGTCCCAGTGCCTGATCACACTCTGGGTGAAGAACCTTTTCCTGATATCCAACCTAAACCTGCCCTGACACAACCTCAGGCCATTCCCCTGGGAACCATGGTTGGTCACCACAGAGGGAGATCCGTGCCTGCATCTCTTCTGCTTACGAGGAAGTTGCAACTGAAATGATATCTCCTCTTGTCCAGGCTGAACAGACTAAGTGACCCCAGGTGCTTCTCATGCAGCTTCCCCTCCAAAGCCTTTGCCATCCTTGTGGCCCTACTATGGACACTCACTAAAGGATTAATTTTTTTTTTATATTGTGGTACCCAAAACGGCACACAATGTTAAGGTGAGGTTGCCCCAGTGCAGAGCAGAGTGGGACAATCCCCTCCCTTCCCTGGTTGTGCCAGGACACAATGACTCACATTCAACTTGCCATCAACCAGGATCCCCAGATCCCTTTCCATGGCACTGCTCTCCATCATCTCATTCCTCAGCCTGTCTGTACATCCAGAGTTGTCCCACCTCAGGGGCAGAATCCAGCACTTGTCCATATTGGACATCATATCATTTGTGATTATCTCATAAAAAAACAGGTGGCTAAGATGGAACATACTGAAATTCTAAAGCAACAGCTGTAAGAAAAGAATTTTAAGGATTAGTCTTCACTGTAACTTTCATCACTGCTTTCAAGATTCTGTGGGTTTTGGTACTCAATGTTTTGAGGGTTTTCCCAGTTTGAAGCCTTAAAATTTTGGGGGACTCTTTTCTGAATTCTCAAATAAAAATGGCAGCAGCAACCCCTTCAACTTCAGAAGTATGTGGGGAAGCAGTAAAAAATCCCAGCAGCCCACCTACTTAGCAACATGAGTCACCGTGAACGCTGTCTGCACCAATTCCACTTTAAATAGAGTTCACTTAAAGGTCTTTATCCAGTTATTCAAAGCCAACTTGAACTTTGCACTTACTCGGGAGATAACTTCACCCTCTGTAACCACAGTCAATGAGAAGAATTTAACACTGATAGTAAAGTCAGCCCATCAGTTGTGCCCAGAGAACAATTTTCTTGGGAACTAGACCTTGATTAGGAACTTGTTGCCCTCAAAAGTGCCAGAAGTAATATTTACTTTATGTGAGGAGTTATATTTCTTTCACAAATCTATGCTTGATATTGATGTGGTTTTCACACATATATAGGGCATTGACTCTATAATGCACTCAAGGTAAAAAAAGAAAAACAAACTTTTTTTTCCCCTAGAAGGCAGGGTGTGGGATGGAATTTCTTTTGAGTAGAAGAAAATGATGCTGACATTATCCTTTCATGCATGCACTCTCTTGATATTGCAAGGTGCTTGCATAAAAAGAAGCAAAACAGAAACAAAATTTCTGTTGACTTTTTTACTGAGTCACAGTTATGCATTCGTCTTTTACTCCACATACTAGACATTCAGATTTGTAGTAGTAACAGGAAAGAAAGTTCCTCATGGTGCAAGTAACTCACGTCTTATATTACACAGAAAGGTGTCTGGAAAATTATGTAACAAAATGTTTAGTCTTTTTATTGTGTTTACTATAAATTATCACTGTCTAGCATCCATTTGAAACAAATTATGCAAAGACATAGAAAAAAGATTGCTAAGCAAATATTTTCCTTCTTCATACCCACAGATGAAAGACAGTGTACGTTTTCTCTTTAATATACCTTTTTCAGTGCTGTCAGACTAAGCTAAATCTTCTAACTCTTTAATTATTATCAACAATTTCCTAACAATACATTCATTAGGAACACAAATGACTGTTGAAGCAGCCTGGATTACACCTTCTACCACAGAATCTTGATGTTCCATGAATGGAAGGCAATAGCTCAGTCACAACAAATATGCAGTGAAGGAAAGTAGCCTAAGGAAACATGAAAAGGGGAGGTAGTGAATTTAATACATGTGGCACTGAATAATAAAACATCATCCTAAGAATCCTCAGAGGAAGAACATTTCCAGGATTAAAAATTAAGTATTGAATTTGACAGGAAGATGCAAAACAAGTTGCCCTATGTTAGCACTGGTGGCTGCTTTCAGCTTAACTAATTTTCTGCAGGAAAAAGTTCTACAAATTACACATATCAAGTAGACAAGTTTTTAAATTTCTTTCAAAACATTATAGGTTAATGCTTTACTTATACATGCACATGAACAGTTTCACACCTGCAGCTGCTAAAAGCCTCCCTCCACCCCCCAAAGCAAACTAACTAACTACAGTTGATAATTTAAATTATTAGAGAGTTAGAGTTGGAAATTAGCTTAACCATCCTAATATGATGATGTTAAAGTGGTATTTATTATTCTACTATCAGTTATTTCCACAGCCTTTTACTCATGTATTTTATGCTTATCATCTTATCTACAGTAATTGCACTTTGGATTTGTGACACATTTCTGTGTTTTATTATATATAATAAAAGTCAGACTGTAATCATCAGAAGATTAGAAAGAACAGCTGCAACCACTATTCAGATGAACAACTAGAGCCACTCCATGCACAGGAGAGAGCAAGTTTGATGCATGCTCCCGAAGGAAGAAAGATTCTTTCCTTTCCCTTTCCTATTTCTGCTTTATATTGTAATGCTCTAATGAAAAACCAATTCAAACCATCAGACTTCCTTTCAAGGGCAACTGTAACATCTGTGTTCTTGCTGGAAGAAAGCTAAATCTGTGTCTTCCTGTCACAGAGGAGTTAATCATAAAGCTGTTATCACTTCATGTTCTTATCAACAGAAAGCAACAAATTTGAACAACAAGCAACAGCTGAGCAAAAGTCAGCTTTTGGTCAAGAAGAATTATGGCAGCTCCCTGGCAATAGGAGCTGTCTGGCACAGAAGTCTAATGGCTTTATGATTAAAACAGGATTGAGGGGCTAGCATCGTGAAAATAATGACCTGTCCTATCAGCTACCATATCAACAGCAGAAAAACTGTGTTTTTATTTCATCAGAAAGAGCAGACATAATCCAAATTCACAATGCCTCTGCTAGAAATTCACTGCCGCTTCTACTGTGTAAACAGTACTGCACAAAACACTCAAGAGTTACATATTTCTCCCTTTTGTTTGGTTGGTTTGAAGGGGAATTTTTTTGCTTGTAACATTTTTCTTTTGCAATTCACAACTGAAATCAAACAAAGTGTATGAAACTGAAATTACTGTAATATTGCAGAGATTTATATATCCCTACTGCCAACCAAATAACCTAAATCTCTTCTAGATATATGCATGGATCTAGTTTCCAAATAATGTGGACTTTGTGTTCACTCTGGAAGGGACCCAGTGGGATTCTTAACATTTTGTCCATAGGAACGATGAAGTGCAGATGAAGTAAAAGTATTGTAAAAAGAAAACCAAAACAAAAAAAACACCCCACCCTATTGATTATCTTTAAAGGAATGCAAACACCGTGGGCATGAATTTCAAGTACATTACCATTGTAAAACCAGGATAAAAATCACCTGGTTAAACACAGGCAAAATACCAGAATTTTATTCTAAAAACCCTGTAATTTAAACTTATACAGCAATCATGCTTAAGACTGTTGAGAATTAGCAGAACATGCACATTAATACTCATTTCAAGTGAGGCTGAGTCCAAAGGGCTGGCCTTAAACACAGAATTTGTTGTAATGCAAATTTTCTATATTAGTAAATACTGTAATTTGAATGGCAAGTAAAAACCGAGTGGGAAAAAAAACCAAACCAATACAACCATGCAGGATCATTTTGATTTGCATTTGAGAAAATATTTGAAGTAGAGGCTAGACTGGTACCTGCAAAATATCTGTAAAATGTGATATTTACTCTAGATGAAAAGATTTCACTGAATAGCTTGAAATGTCAGAACTGACTTTGAAGAAATCCGAATGTGGAGGTCAGATACAGGAAAAACTTGCCATAGCTTCAGGATACATCTATGACATTCTTTAGTTACCACTACTATTATACTCCTGTTCTAGAACTATGTTAAACAAAAAGCACTCATACAAATGGATATGTTTGAGTTTTATTTTTCTCCAAAGTATGAGCAATATTTGAATTACTATGAGATTTAAAAATTAATTATCTAATTATCTTAAGCTGATATACTCCATAATATTCTCTCATTGGCCCTATGAGCTGACACCACAGGGCACCACAGCCTACAGAGATGGTGGAGAAAGTTCTGGCATTACCCAGAATGAGCACCTTAAGAAACAGGTAGAGAGACTGAAAACTGTGAAAATGAACACAGCAGGTAACACATGAGGTTGTCTCATACACCACAAAAGGGAGAAAATAACATCTTGATACACATTGTACACTATATAAAAAGTCTAATGTTTCCTGGCTGCAGTTTTTACTTACTTTCAGTCATATGTCAGAGCTAAAGGCATAGAATTATAATAGATTAAACTTCATGCAATGTTTCATTCTGTCCTTTGTCATATAAAATTACTTTTGGAGAAATCATTGAGAACTTTACATAATCAACACTGACTTGTGTGTTTCAAGATGGCAGAAATACAGGATAGTAATAAATACTGTAGGATGTAGTCAATAAAAAAACCCTTAGTTTTTCTACAGGAAGTATTGGAAGACGTATAAATAATTTTATTAGGAAATCTAAGCAGTAAGAAATACGACATAACTCATAAAGAGATATTACTCAGGTAAGTAGCAACTTACTTGACTTGTGTAGAATTATTTTACATATTTAATCTGTCCTTTTTTTAGTTATTTCCTCAATTTATTAGCTTATTAATACTCGGTTTACATCAAGCAAGGTGCATTTTCTCTTCCTTTACTGAACTTGATGAAATTAAAGTTCAGAGGAATCCTAGAAGAATCCTGGTTAAAATCAAAAATACAAATCTTTTTCAGAGAGAAATATAACTCTGTTTTTAATCTTCTGAGCCAAAAAGCCCAGTATTTTCTCAGTAGCACACGTCAGGAGTTGCAATCATACAACTTCCTGGTATCCCTGCACAAATACAAGCATGATAAAATTATAACTGAGTGAAGATTATGAGTGACTTATTGCCGTTTCTTAATTTTTCAGTCCTTTTGTATTTAGCATATTGTTTACTTAAAATAAATGTAATCCAATTAAAATACTATTCTAGTTATAACATTATAAAATACTTTAACTTATCTTCTCTTTTTGCAAGTGGACGAATGAGTCACCCTACCTTGGATTTTCTTTCACTTGCCACTTCACTCTGCCATATGCAAAGAAAAGAAAAAGCAAGCTACGTTCTTACTTAAAGACTTATTGTGCAAAGGGAGTGCACTCATTCAAGCAAAATATGTTTATAGTCATTAGTATAATGGTGATATGGCCTTGGTAATTAATCCTTTAGTATTATGAAAGGAAGATATTTATCTGTTATAAACACCTTCTCCCAATCGAGGATAAGTGCAAAAATGACCTCTAAAAATACAAATTTGTTATCAAAATTTGATACAAGATGTAAAACCAATGGAATAACAGTTAATTAGAAAAAACTTATAACAAGAATCAAGTCAAATGTGCATATGCTGTACACAAAAATAAAAAACACACCAGAAAAACAAAACAGATAAAAAGATTACTTTGAAACAAAAATCTTGCATAACGTATCCCTCCAGGAATGTATAAAAGAGAATGCACCATTTAAATGACATATTTTTTCTGCTACCTAATTTACTGAAGAGTCCAGACAACGTACCACCATTCACACATCAGGACGTTTTATGACGTGCTTCTGCGATGACAGACAGATACAGGATACAAGAGCTTGGGATCTCTCCTCTTTCACCCTCCCACAGGAAATGTATATGTCACTCCTACTGCCTCACAAAACATCCAAAACTTTACCAGCCACATGGCTTGATTCAGAACTACATCTGTGCCAATGTCTGTTATGTCACGACTGTTTCTCTCCCAAATTACAAACCCTTCAGCTGAGAATCATGGAAGGAAACAGAGACTCCACAAGTCCTACGGAAACCTTTGCCAGTGGCTGAGCACACAGATACTTACTGAAGGAAGGAAAAAACCAGTACCACTGAAGAATGTCAGTTAGGACAGTATAAGTGCTATTTTTCATAGATAACTTGACAATTTAAGACCATTAAAATAC
The DNA here is from genome assembly GCA_013397095.1 of Sterrhoptilus dennistouni. Lineage (NCBI taxonomy): Eukaryota > Metazoa > Chordata > Aves > Passeriformes > Zosteropidae > Sterrhoptilus > Sterrhoptilus dennistouni. Next base: position 253,682 of record VWZU01013206.1, read on the forward strand.
TGTAGAGGAGTGTGGGGGAGTGTCTTAAACAACAGTGTAGTACTTTGTGTCATGACCTGAATTCTGCTTCAGGTAACTTACTCACCAAAATTTACTCTGTAAAAATTGAGCGTTCATAATTCTAACATTCTGTCAAGAATATTTTCCCAGATTTCAAAACTTTTACTTGAGAGGGAGATTAAATATATCACATTTTTGTGTTGTAATATATATATGGCCTAGATACTGAATGCAGAAGTAAAACTGGGAGCAATCCAGAGCTTGCGAGCATGAAAACCTTCTCTAGTACTATAAAAGAAATCATAAACCAATACTTTAAAATATACATTTTATAAATAAATTAACATGCAAGCGTCGATTTTTGCAGAACTCAAGCAATACTTTTTTTTCTTCATCTCCAATCACCTCCTTCCAGAATTTCATAAGTGAATGGGAAAGTAACTTACTTGCAAATGTCATCTTCTGGGTCCTCAAGCCCAAATCTTTCATCAAAAGTAAGTTGTATCCATACGTTTTCATCAAGTGCTACTAATCTCCACACTAGCACTGTGTTGCGTGGGTATGTGTTTGGAAACTTGGGGCTGTGAATACTCCCATTAGTAGTCACAGTAATTATCTTCTCATGGTGAGGGTCCTGCACACCTACAGGAAGGATAGAAAAGCGAGGCATCAATGCTCATTCCTTCTCCTTTTCCCAGAGTGTTAGTATAGTATGCACAGATAAAGACGCTTTTGTTTTGTTTGCTTTTCTTCATCTGGCAAGAATTTTTGCTTGAAAAGTCCATACAATAGCAGTAAAACAAAGAGGTTTTTTAACACCTGTATATTGTCAGATTTATATTTCATACAGCAAATTACAGGAGTTCTCAGAGGTGGGTGGTTATTAATAAATTTTGTAACAAAATACAGCTTTAATTTTATTCTGGAGATTTTATGTTACTTTCTTTTCAGCTATTCATTTTTTTTTCAGTTAGATATTTTACCTTATTTTTTTGACTTTTCTTTATAAGAAGCATTCTGATGAACATTCATTTGAATTTATACAAGACATACATACTTCAGTCTACTACAAAAATACACACTGCAATTGTACCTTAATATAGCCACATATAAAGGTTGACAGCCAAATGAATGTAGTGCAAGAGAAGAAGCCACAGACACTGCACTGCTATTTTTAAAGAATCAATCTATACTTAAATATAATTTAAAGTCTGATGAACTTTTGCCTTCTATTCTTCTGGACTTGTGCCTTCTACTTGTGGTATGAAAATGATAAATTTTCTTTTAAGTAGAATGGCTGCTTATATCTAATGTAGTGTGGTCTTGCCAACATCTACACACATTTGCAAAGGACTGACTGCAGTAAGAGAGGACAGCATGCAGTAATAAGAAAAAAAGTAATATGAAAAAAACCCCAGAATTCCTAATTTAGATACTTCATTGGGTTTTTGTTAGCTGAGTCACAAACATTTTTCTATAATGTACAGTCTGTCAGCTGAGAGCTGCATGCTAAACATGGGAGCCAACAATAATAAAAATTACTTTCCCAGAGATTAGTGCACCAGAGTGCTGTTTCCAAAGCATTCAAAGGACCACAATTTCAGATAAACATGTCAAAGTGTGGTATCTGATGACACTATACTTAGTGGCACGTTTTGTCTTTAAAAAGACAAACAGCATTACAAACCATGATATATTTCACAACATATTAAAAAGTGTTCTCTTTTGCATCATCAGGGCACTGATAATAACAGCACTGCAAGTAAGGACTGTAAATAGTCCAGGCATATCAAAGGAGAAGTCAATAAAAAGGGGAAAAGGAATGAAGAGATATCTATTTATTTAGTGAACTGCATCTCCAGTACCTTCAAGTTCCCCCATTTGTAATGGAAAAATACCTATTTGCTTTACATACAACAGTGTTACACAAACATATCAAATTCCCACACACATCACTTGCTCCATTTCAAATATTTGCTTTTGCACAGTGGAATTTATTCTCTTACTAAAGAATTATTTTGCATGACTACAAAGGCAAGTAATTGCTGTCACTGGAGAATGAAGCTTGTTATTTCACTTCAGATAATATTTCTCTTCTCCTTTTTATCTGTTCTACAAAATTTGTACCAGTCTACCTCAAAACTCTAGCCTTTTTCTATTGAAAAAGGCTATTTTTCTACTGAGTTCATACATGGTCTGAAATTTGCTTTTGAGTAGGCTGTGTGTTAAGCACAGCTGTCTGTGCATGGCTAAAATGAGACTATAGTTTTTGTTCTTTGTGGAATGACTTTGCAATTCCTGACTTTATTTTAGGTATAAATCAGTCTAAGTTACACTAAAAAGGCAGTAACAAGCTCGCTCAGATTTACAGCAGTCAGCTGTAGAACTCCAAATCTATATACATAGCTGCTGGGGGCTGTCTGCCTTCCTATGAACAACCATCCTCCCTACCCTCATCCTGATGTCTCTCCACTGTCAGAAAAAGAAAAAAAGTAGAAAAGAATTATTACTGTACAAACAGCATTGAAAAACTCTGAAGCATCAGTTTAGGTGAGGACTGAGGTAGAGAAGGCACCATCTCAGCCAGGAGACAACTGGAAAAATGGGGACAAGACAAGGACCAAAACAGTTTATTTGCATCTTCAGTAAAGAGCTTCAGCAGACCATGAGCAACTGAGATCATCTACAGGAGAAAGTCCTGGAAATGAGTCAAACTAGACAGGAAAAATCTCTGAGTTGACCTAGAGATATGACATGGTATTACACTTATTAGGAAAGGACAGCACACACTTAACATAGCCTGAAGTTGAGGAATGAGTCGCTGCAGTTGTCTTTGATGTGGTACAAGATGCTATCACCAGATTTATATATCCATCAGTGCAGAAAGTCTGCTCCTCAAAATTACAAGATTCCAGGCATTCTGAGAGCAGGGCAGTGCCTAACCCTTCCACCAACATAGTAATGCAGATGAAAAACCACAGTATCACCAAACAGATCAGTAGATGCCACTGTAAATTGAAATTAAACCCACCGATGAGACAAGCTCATTCCTGCCCACTTCAAAGTAAGGCTCTTCCCCCATGGGCACAACACATTTCACAAAGATCAGCACTGACGCTTTTTAAATATAGCAAATACCTCTTTCTTAGTACATTGTAATCTCTACATTTTAGCAAGGGTCATGGTTAAAACTCAGACAAATTGCGTGCAGTTCAGGAGACAGAAGGGGAGCTGCAGAAGAAGAGAGGAGCATCATGGGTGGAATAATGACCTCAGCACTGATTCACTTAAAAGGTCACAAAGTACTGAAAAAAAAGTTTTTTAATTGTTTTGTTAAAACTACAATTTTTCCACAACAGGACAACAGTACTGCTAATCACACAGTCTTAATATATATTATTTGGGTAATTTCATCTGATAGCTCCAAGTTATGAAAAACAACTTTTAGGCCTTTAGAAAGAACATTTGCCAATGTGTGGCTATCACTGCTTAAAAAATAAGGCCAAATTCAAACATAAAAAACCTCTGAACTCCAAATATTTACCAATATTTACATTAGAATTTTTTCAGATATACAGCAATGTTGCAGTTTGTGAATTTTCCGTTTTAAAACTGAGAAACAAAAGATGCCAGTAACTATTTGGTCATTACCATAGAACTTGAGAGGGAAACAGGGTTTTTTAATTAATTGAAAGGATTTCCAGACAGCATTCCCATATAATTTTTACAGCACACCCATCTGTACAGAAACTGAGACTTTGTAAAAGAAATTCTTTGAAATGTAACATAACATGCTATTTTTTTCCTCTTTCACCAGACTTTCAAGAAGCAGTAAGCCTGCTTTCAAAAGCAGTAACTCAAGCCATAGAAGGGTACCTCTTTCTGTCCTGTCTCTGATTCAGTTGCCTCTGGGCACTTCTTAGCTATTATCTGAATACAACAGTCAAAAGAAATTTAACTCTTTTTGCCAGGCACAAAAGAAAAACTGAAAAATCATCTGTTACTGGCAGAAAACTGAAGACAAATACCTCTGTTTTATATTGTTTGCACATAAAATAGCTATCAGAGCAAAGTCACTCAAAGTCATTCAAATGCTGCTATGCAGAGACCTCTGGAGACCTCCAGTCCCAGCTCCTGCTCACACCAGAGCAGCACAGTCATTGGAGGGTTGGCATTTTCTAGACAATGCTCAAAGCCCCTCACAGATGGAAACTCCTCAGTTATCACTTGTTCCACTGCTGCACTACCTCTCTAGGAGGTAAGATGTTTTTTCCTAATATTAAATTTGATCCTCTCAAGCTGCAATTTTTAGCCATGATTCATTTGTTGGTTTTGTGGGGCTTTTTTTGTTTATTTGTTTGGGGGTTTTTTAGGGGGAATGGGGGGTTTGGTTTGTGTTGGGTTTTTTGGTTTGTGTTGGTTGTTTTTGGTGTGTGTTTTGCTTGGGTTTTTTTCAGGATTTGTTCTGGCGTTACACTCTGTACCTTCTACCAGGAAGAGTTTAACTTGTCCATTCCTTGCAACTGCTCTTCAGGCAATTGGGGGCCTGCTGTGGCTGCCCCACAGCCTTCTCTTCCTCAGACAAAAAAGCCCAGACTCCTCACTGTCCATCACTACCTGCCACCAGCCAGCTGAGCCTTCAAGCCTGGCCATCCAGTCAATTTTCAACCTAACTATGCAAGCAGTCTATTCTTCCCAAACTTTTGCCTTAAGTTGCACAAGAAATGTTTTCAAAGCTCACAGGATTTGCTTTCATCATCAACTTTTCCAGTACTAAGAAAAAGAAAACTTAATACGGACTTTCTGTATCTCCTAAGAGAGCTCCCCTAAGCATTATGATCTGCAACTTTTCTGGGATACATCTTTTGAGACAGATCTTCTATGGATTTTCCATTTTCTCTTGGCTTCTATGATACAGCTCCCTATTTTAAGTTTTGACATGACTCTTCAAGTATTAGCAAGAAATTAGAAAGACAGATGAGCACTACCCATAGTACACACACACACACACAATATACACATGATCTGTTAATATCACAACATGATAAATTCAACCTCTAACTAGAAATCTGATAATTTGCACACTCACATAATACCCCAAGTAACAAAACGTAAGAAATGCAATTTATAAAGTATCACATGGATACAAAGTAACAAAGTAGGAACATGTAAGATAACTATTACATTTTGTTTACATTACTCCTCCCTCTGACACATACTTAACTCATACACTTGGAAAGACATGTGAAAAAATTCTAGTTCACACAACTCAAGATGAATGTATAGAAGAACTGTATTTGTTTTGTTTTTTTTAAATCCTACAATTTAACCTGTTTCTTTTTTCTTCAGTGACTATTCTGAGTTCAAGCTTGTACTGTTACCTTAGGCACAGAATATACTGTTTGACTGCTGGCAAAAGGTTTTTCTGCCTTTCACATTATGTTAAGGACTGAACACAGAGAAGAAAAAGTTTTCTAATTGATCTTCAGGAACCCTTAGTTTTGGCCGCTGGCCCAACAGGGAAAAACAAAAGGAAGAAAAAGAAAGGGAGGACAGAGGGGTGGAGGCAGAGGGGAAAGACATCAATGGGCGACAGAGCATGGAACTGCAGTCAGTATAAAGTTTCCACACAACTATGTGACTTAATGTCCTGCAGAAGATAATAATGACTAATCAGAAAGTAAAAAACCTTTTCTGATTCCAAAATGCATCAAGAAACAAAAATGAATTTAGACTTTTACTTTACAAGCTCATACTTTATAACCTTCAAGTATTTTGCCAGCACTTTGCCTAGTACTCTGGCTTCTGCTCAAAAAAGAAAATGGCAATTAAACAAAAGTGCTTTTTGGTGGGGTTTTTTGGTAGGTTTTTGTTTTTTGGTTGGTTGGTTGGCGTCAGGTTTTTTTTTTCCCTGCACTGTAAATCTTCTTGCATTAAAAGTAACATCTATTGAGATCTGTTTTCAGAACAAATTCTTTTGGAAGGCAGTCTTGGTCCTGAACTTCTCAGTATCTTCTAAAACTAGATAAATACTACATTTTAGCCAAGATAAAGAATTCCTTTTGCTAAATGCTAGATGAGGTAACTTTTTGCTGTTATCACATTCTCAAGAATCTAATTATTCTGGAGTGTTTCAATAAGCATTTATTCCAGGTAAAGTCGTGGCTGCACTGGAATTGATATTAAAGCCCCTGCTGACTTGAATATGAAAGGAATTCCATCTATGCTAAATACATGAACCTGTTAGAATTATTTTATAATGGACTGATAGTAACATGATCTGCTTCCTTTATACTGAAAAAATAGGATTATTAGTACATTGCCTATTCATAAGACAAATACATATTCTAGTCACTCAAAGATTAACAAAGTACTCTGTAGTACAAAATTCAGCAGTTAAAGTTATTATAGTAACATCCTTCTTTTCTTTTATGGAAAAAACAAATACCAAGCTCATATTTTTGATATTTTTCTCTTTCTTCTTTTTTTTTTTCATTTTTTCTTGTCTTGGTGGTTTTTTTCATAGTGAAAATATTATACAGTAAGTAACCATCACATAACATACAGTCTCTAACCAAGTGTTTCTTCCTGTCTCTGTCCTCTGACCAGATTCATCTCAGAGAGAAGAGGCATCACTTAAGGAAAGAAAATTCTTACCTCTTTCTACAACTATTGCTATTAATATATTTATCAAATTAATATCCAGAATTACAATTTTTTCTGCAGGTGCAAAGCTATAAAGAGGAAAGGATATCAAATGTCCAGCAGAAAGTGTTTTAGAAGTTTTCAAGGGCCTATATTATAGTTATTTCCATTTCCTTTTTTTTTTTTTTTACTTTTGAATAATTTAAAATTAATTTACATTTGTGGCGTGCTCTCTGAATGTCAAAGCAGTAGCTGAAAATGTGAAGACAAAAACAAAGTCACAACAAAATAGATGGAGAAATGGTGGAAAAGAGAGAGATGCAGGGAGGAGAGGAAAAGGAAAAAAAGATAAAATCCATCATTCTGAGTAGATCACTCCCCCTACCATTACAAGGACTGGCAGACAGTAAACAGCAGCATGAACAGTAGGCAGGGCAGACAACAATTGTGATCAGCCTAAATACCTGGCCTTCACGCATCCACACGAGCTCTTTGTGACTTCCTCACCTTCCTGCAACAAGATCACTCAATATTTTTTTCTTTGCTGCTACATAATATTTTTTTTTATGTTTTCTGTTTCATATTTCCTCTTCCCCTGCTGAAAGGGGAAGCATTTTAAGTAGTCTCCACTCAAAAGTCCCTCTATGCAAAATGATTTCAATTAAAAACTGTTGAAGCTGAAGCAAAGCATAACAGTATATAGTGATGAATCTATTTTCCAGGTTTATCTCACGGAAGGCTAGAACATCAGGTTCAACCTTCTTTAATAATGAACAAGTAAAATGGGTGGTCCTGAATGATAACAAAACTCAGGAAGGGAAAGGCTTTCAAAAGCTATTCACCCAGGTTTTAAGAAACCCATGATTAAATTAATTGCAAGTCTCCTTGGAAAAGTACAGCTTCCTCTACATGAAAAATCTCAGTAGAAAAGGCAGGAACATTTAATGCTGAGAAGGACCAGGAAGCAAACGCAAGCAGATAACCAGGAAAAGTTTTGCCCAGCTGGAGATATTTATATCTACTAAGAGATAACAAAGTTATTTATTTACTTTATAAAGAAGAAAAAAAAAAGTATTTTTAAAGTCTTACATGTTTGGGAGGTTTGGGGAAAGAAAAATTAGTGCTTTCAAATCTGTAATCTTTCCAATTCTGTTACTAAAAATAATTGTTTCTCTTTTCCTATGGGAACTGATTTAGAAAAGTTTTGAAAAACATAACTTAATTCCAAAACGTAAACAAACATCAACAGGAAGTACAACTATAAATAGTATCTACAGCAACAACAGAAACTCGAGTGAATGTAAAAATCATCACATATAAATGTTCAATCCTAGCACTACCAATTTGTTTTCAATTTTATTACAACAGCACTTAGAAGCTATGTCCAAAATTATCTTTGTTAGTACTGGAGACCACACACATGCCCACACAGTATCAGTCAGTCTGCCTTGAAAAGCTGTACATACCAGCTGAGATAGGAAGGGACAGGGAAACAGAGCAGTATTACCCTGACTTTCCAGACTGTGCATGGCACAGAGTGGTTACAAGTGCAAGAAGATAACTTCAACAAAACAGTGAAATGAACCTGGATTTCCTTTCATCTCTGTTAGAAGCATTAGTTTCAATGCCATATATTAAAACCTACTTGTAGCTCATTTCCTAATACTACCTATGGCTCTTCACATGCTTTTAAATTCATGTGATTCATGTCCTTTATAGATAAAGTTCTGTAAAATCCAAACCATTTGAAACGTGCACCTCCCGATCTTAAGTCAGACTTTGCTGAAAAGCAAGGCTAAATTTTATTATGTCCCTTTTCTTTATGGTGCCTTCAGTTTATATTGTGCAGCACTTGTTAAGAGCAGATACTAGTAAACATTTGGGAAAAAGATTATCCATGGTCCATGTGGAATTCAGTCTGAATAAATAGACTCTATGGATACGGAATGTGTTAAACAGCTCTCTCTCATTTTAAGTAATATTCAGAATGAAAAAAAAATAACTCCAGACTGATCATATTTCAAGAGGTGGAAAGAAGAAAAAAAAATAAATAAAACTACCACCCAAATCTTTAGAAGCACCAGCCCTGAAATGCTTTGATTTGCTGTTTGCATTGTTTTGCTATTTATATGGATTGTATTTTTTTAATTCTTTACACAGTAGGTTATGTTATAAATACAGCAATTCAAACATTTATGAAGCTCATCAGTCACATTCTAAGTTCTGAAAAAAAATGTGCTGCCCAAGACCATTTTAAAAAGCATTACTGCAAACACTTTTAGTCAGAAAATTACAGTTATGAAGTCCTGTAAGAGGGGACATAAAAGGAAACCAGAGACTGAAGGGTTTGTGCACTACAATGAAAGACAGGAATGCAGCACGTGTAGGACTAGTTTCACCTACACAGCAAGAGTAACTATAAGAATGAAGCCCATGTGGCATACAGTTCACTGTCAAAAATGCAGAGGGTCCTAAGCAAAATTCTTAGTACAGAAGTGACATTGCTACTGGAAACTCCATAAACCAACTAAAAGTCATCCTAGGCTTATTTCATATACACACAGTATGCACCTCCAGCATATTCTTATGTTAAAAAGGCAAGAGAAACAAAGAAAATATAAAGAAATCATTTGGCATCTACGTATTTCCTGAACTGGACTACACTATACTTCCAAATTCAGAGAAATAAAAATATTATATCTTTATAGTCTACTTAAGCAAAAAAAATATTTTAGCTGGTGTTAGCCTCTTAAAACAAAGCTTTTGGAATAATATGTCTTCACCTTATCAAAATTTGATTTCTAGAAGATGATTTTGCAGGAAGTAGTCATGTACTATCAATACAGATCTGCAGAGAGATGAATGCAGTGCAACTGTTACTGAACTGGAAGACTTTCAGGCAGACAGAACTCAGTACAAAATCAAAGTTGAAACATTCATTTCTAATATGTTTGAACGGAAAGTTAAATCATGCAATACTTAACAGTATTTGCACATGTAGAAAAAATTTAGAAAGGAAGCACAAATACAGCTACAGCAGACAGTCTGTTGTTCTGCAAGGGCAAAATGAGAGAGTTTTTTACAGTATAAAAACACCATATGGAGAAATAATACTTTTTACAACTCTGTTATCATGCATCTCTGATCCTGCTGGCTATTGAACTCGTACATATCTGAAAACCAGGACCTGTTTTTACAGACCACAGTAACAAGAATCTGATATTTAGACAATCCGACAAGAATTTTATCAGGACAGAGAAATTTTCTTGCTTCAGAGAGATAACTCCTGCCATTCTCTCTAAATAAGTAAAACACTTTCCATTTCAGGTAATTTTAAGTGGTATGAGCCTAATTGATCATTCAGTCCTTACTCTTGAGGCAAGTCAGATGAACAATAACATCACATTTGCAAATGATTTATCCATATTTTCCTATGACCTTTGTATTTTTTCAAAGACCATAAAGGCATAATGGAGCATCCATAAGAGACCTGTATCCCACAGGCTAAAGTACTGCACATGGTATTTTATGTAAAAACATTTCCAAAAGACCCTTTTTCTAATCTAGTAGAGCAGGTGTCTTTGAGGAGGACTGACAGCAGGGCCCAAGGACCATCAGTCACAATTTATGCTACTGAAAAGGTTATATGCACTGCTGCAGTCTTCAGCAACCTATTGATATACTGATTTAGGCTTTGTTCCCCAGAGCTGCCAATGTTCACCTTATTTCCCATGTAAACTTACGATTTTATTTGTTCACAAATAATTTAGGTTTTTTTTCACATAACATGCTCGAGCTTTTATCACTAGATTATTTAATGGGTTTTTTTTTCTGCTGTCTTTAACATAAAAATCTTCTCAGAGAGCTATGTTAAACCCAATATCAAAAAACTCCATATAGGTTCATCTGAAAAAAGCTTCACAGTTATGATATGAAAAGTGACATTTGAAATTCCTAAGTCACTCCAATATCCTTCGTTTCAGGTAAGTTTCCCATTTGTCAAGCTTTTTTAAAACTACAGAAGTTCTGAAACTTTAAAACTTTTAAAACTGTCTGTGATCTCCCCAAGGATCTTGGCAGTGCTGTACAGAGCTATATTACTTCAACATAATTTGCTCAATCAGCACTGCTCATTTTGAAATCCAGCATGAGAAATATGCTGCTCTCCATAACAGTCTTGTCCTCAGTGTCACTCAGGATCAGAATGAAGCCAGATCTGTCACTACATACTTTTCTAGAAAGTTTAACCCTTGCCAAACCAGCCGTACTACCCTTCAGTATTCTTCAAAATCTTTGAATGGCACAGACATATGGGCATATGGGAGGGTTGGGGGAAATCAATGCTTAAAATACATTTTTGTTGCAGTGCTCCTGCAGTTCCGGAGAATATGCAAACAGTACAAAAGGAAAGCAGACCATTAGCAGGGAAGCTCATAGACTGCTGAAGTGGATTGGCTTCAGTCTGGACAAAAAGGCTTTACCTTAAGAGTCAATGGTAGAACAAACACTGATGTGTGATGGAAAACAATAAATAAGACCTGCTTTCCAGATAATTTATCCTAGGTGAAGAGTAAACTAGGATAGGATACTCGATGAAAACCACTTTCCAGTCCCTTCACTCACATTTTGGAAGGGGTTTTGGATGCCAGTTTTGGCTCAGTTTGTATTGTCATTTGAACTCCTTAGGGAGAAAGGTAGAACTATTAATTTCACAGGCACAGAACTGCATTTTTTTAAGAGCAGTTTGGACAAGTTGAATTCAAAGTTCACGTCACATCACATGAGTCTCAAGACAAGAAAGAATGAAATGCCAGAACTCTGTCTACCAAAAAGAAGTTAAATAGAAAGAATTTCTTCTAGTTACGCTTGGAGTCACTACAGAATGACTCAAGTGTTAATTTTTGTGCTGTAATTGTAAGAGTTATGTAGATTTTAAAATAGAAGAAAACTATAGTAAATTCAATTAAATGAAATTGTGCCTTATATTAAGGCACTGCATTTTTCCAGGGCATAGCAGCAAGTGAAAATGAAAGAGAACAGCTTTTATAAAGATTCACATCTCCATGCACACTTCATTCATAATTTTATGCCTAGGAATTCCAATGCATCCCCAAGAGAAGGCATTTATCAACAGCTTCAACACTAATAGGTGAAGCTAGTAATTCAATTGCAAAACAAACAAGATAGGAATATCAAGCCCTCAAGCTTAAGCCTTCATGGAAATTAGAAGGAACAAAACATTTAATACATGCATAATCTAATCCAGCATTGCAGTTAACAGGATGTCTGAATCCTTTGGTGATAAATGCTCTGCAATAACTAAACAGATATATATCACACACGATGGCTGAAGAAGAAAGTAAATATTTTTCATATCTAATCAGTTTTCCTCTGCAGAACTCTAGCAATATCAATGTCTACAAACTTTGATGGTCCATAAAGTTGTTTATTCAGTCCACCATAGCATTGTGTGAAAAAGAAATCTATATATGCAGAATACTTACAACGAATCTGAAGATTGTTAATTAATAGCTTACTGAAATTTTAAGCCATGTTAATATTTTCTTCTTATTTCTAGGCACCTTAGCAGAAGTCTATTTTATTAAAATCTTGCATAAATAAAAAAATAGTAAGTAGAAAGGTCCAAAGTGGCAGATGTTTTGTTTGAAATTGAAAGCTTGAAGTTAAAATTATAATATGCCACAGGTAAAGTATTATCTGCTCATCAAAGCATGACTGCTATAAAGAAAAATGAAGCTCCAGATGCCAAATGTTGACTACCTCCACTATGAAGCTGAGTAAGAACCAGAGTTCTGAACGAAAATCAGCTGAGAATGTTTAGGCTTTGGGGGGTGAGGGTGGTCTTGTTTCAGTTGCTGGTTGTTTCAGAGTTTTTTTGAAACAATGTATTAACATGTTTTAAATATTTCTGGTCTTCTGTAAAAGCAGAAAAGTTACATTATCACACTGGCAAATCTGTCTTGATGATTGTTGATTTCACTCTTTTAGGACTCCTTCCTCACTGAACTGGATTTGAGGGAAGTAACTGATTTATGTCTTACTGGTTGCACTTTAAATTAACACAATTTGGATTTGTAGTCTCCAAATGAAAAAGTTTACTTCTTAAGAGCATTATCCCCTAAGATTCTTTTAAAACATGGACATCATATACCACTTTTTTTAGGATGTTTAAAGGATGTTTTAAAAAGCAAGGGTTTTTTTTTTTTTTGGTTTTTTTTTTTTTTTTTTTTTTTTTTTTTTTTTTTTTTTTATCAAAAGATTTTTTATACCCCTTTCCTTTTTTNAAATCCAAAGATGTCTTAAGCTCACTTCCCTTAGGTTTAGGTCTTCAGAAGAAGCAGAAAGAGGACTATTGGTATTTCATTGTATCACCTATTTGCATAGAATTGAATGTAACTGAAACAGCTGACTTCACTGCAAGTTTAGCAGATTCTCTGCAGTGAGAAAAGTTTTTAAAATAATCTTTGAGGTGCTACTGTTCAAAGAACAGTGCTGGACCATGAGCAATAAAAACCCTACTTTTAAAAAACATGTCTTTTCTTTTAAATCTAAGAAATACAGACTTGCTAAGAGATATACATTCCTTCAGAGGGTACTAAGTTTATTCTGGTTTCAAATTCATTATTTGATATATTTTAAAGAGAAATAAAGCCCATTCTATTAAAAGTAATTAGACTAATTCTTTTTAGACTACCAGCAGGATACACACAATACAAAAACCTGATGGCTTTAATTATTAGTTTTTAAAAAATACCTATATACGGAACTTTTACCCGAACTATTTAAACATTCATAGATGAAGGGCAGGATGGATTATGAGTTGCATTGCTGCAAAGACAAACCACATGCATTCATATACAGGCATTTACTGAAGAACTGATGAAAAAAATATAAATTTTTCTATCATTTAATACTATTTGTTACTTCACAGTTCAGCAGAAGTAGCTTTGTGATGTCTTTACAGATTTCACACTGCTGTTTGCAAAAGAAAAGTTTTCTTGGATGAGGATCTCATCCTAATCTTTTAATTATTTATGATATGTCTAATTAATGCTAAGTGCACTTCTGGAAGTAACATCAAATCTACTTGTAAGACCCAGGAAGTTCATAGCACAAGGGAAAGTGAGAAAATAATTAAAAGGAGTAACAACAATATAAGTCATCATCTCATTTTGAAATCAGCCAAATCTGATGAAGGCTAAAGTGATCACATACTCTCAGCTCATGGGAATACACATTTGCCTCTGGAAGATTCCTGTTGTACCAAATTGGAAGAGAAGAGCAGAAACTGTTTCTGCTATCTTTGAAGCTGCAGGCCTAATACTAATAAAGATGAAAGTCTTTGTGCCCACTTCAGAAGGGATGGATGTGAAATATATCAAATATCAGAGGCATACATGAAGCCAACAGCGTTAACAGCTATATTAAACCAAGTCCATATCATTAGAATCATTACTAGCAGAAAAAGCAATTAAGTGTAGAAATTAAAAATGTGCCAGATTCAGACTAGCACAGTTCCCGGGATTTTTCAAATTACAACCCAAGGATGTCCTAGGATCAGAACTAACCAGTCTTGGTATGGAAAGGTGAAAAATACGCAGAGACTTTGAGAGATGTTAAACAGACTTTAAGAGTAACAAAAAGAACAAAAATTCTCACCACCAGCAACTCGAGTGATTTCATACATCAGGAGAAGAGAAATTGCTCTTTTCTCCTCCCACAAGCTGGATTTCCCATTTGCTCCATTATTCTAGCACAGCTTCCAGCAGCTGTGAGGATCCCCAGAGCGGGGCTGTTCCATGGGGCGTGGGAGGCGAGGGCGGCCCCGGGACAGCTCCTGCTGCTTTCTCTGCCATCCTTACTGGAGTCAACCCTGGCACCAGCTGGGCTCCAGGGGAATTCTGGCTTTGTGGCAATTCCCAACCCTTAACCACACCACCTATGCACCCCATCAGAGAGCCACTAATATTTTGGTCAATATCTTCCTTTTCACACACTGGTAGAAAGCAATGCCTTTGCATTTGGTGGCTGGAGTTAACAGAGCCCCTCCTTGATACAGATATTCATTCTCGTGAGCTCAGTGTTTCAGCTGCTCTGGGTGCAGCTTTCCATATCATAATTATCTCATATACTAAAAGTATGGTACTTAACTGTGAGGGAACAGATGGAAGAATGAAGATGTATTAGGGCATACAAGACATTTGTGGTACTGATAAGGGTTTGTTTAGGAGACATTTCACGAGAACTGGAAGTTTCCACAAGGGTCTGCATTTGCACTTTGTCCAGTGTTGCTTATTACCCTCACTACTTCTAGAGACTGGTCTAGGAAAATGTAAGGCAAAAGCCCAACTGAAACAAAGTAACCTTTGTAAAGTAAAAATCATATAGATTAATAAAGGGGCTAGAAGCACAGTTTCTTTCTTTATTTTGGCAGTCCTTCATATACAACTCCCTCTAACCCCTAACAGCTGGAAGACTGGGTTTTCATTCTGTTTTCTGGTACATCCTGCAGACGACAGTAAACCCACTTTATCCATTTGCAAAATCGCTTGCTTTCCTTGTGGCTGCTGTTAAAATTCAAGCTGATAACAAAACCACCCTCCTTCCCAAGGAGACACACAGCATTCCCCAGCACACACCCCTCAAGCGCTAACGCCTGGTGCAGAATTGGATTACTAGGGATCAGAAGTTGGCAAATCTGGGTATCTACTCACAGCTTAGCCCAAAGTCACTCTTGAAGACAATATTCTGGGTCCCACTGAAGGCATTTAGTTATAGCTGTTCTTGTTTTCAATTCTAATAATCCCCTTCACAGGACAACTTTTTTTGTTAGTGCTACTAAAAAAGAGTGTCATGTAAATTTTGAGTAACATCAATACTTATCAGCAATTCCCAATTAAATATCCCAAGGACTTGCTTAATTCATCCCCTAAAGCTTTTACAGTTACTGTATGAAGAGGAAAGCAAAAGCCACTTCCTTTTGTGTTATAAATTTCTCTTCAATAATATTTATTCAAATTCTGGCTACAAGCCAGAATAATTGTGTATCATTGTGAAAAGGTAGGAGTTAAAATAACAATAAATAACAATCAATGAAAAAGAACACTAATGATAAATACTTACTGTGCCTGTCCACTCATGGAGATAAATCCTGAAATATGATGAGAATCCCATCCCCTTTTCCAGCAGAGCATGTAATTATCTTTTCACCCAGCTCATATTACCAACCAGTCTGGGCTGGAAGACCAGTCTTATATTGTTAACATAATAAAATCTTACACCTTTAGTACAATGGAATTTATCTTAAGTCAAAGCAAAAAAACCAAACCAAACCAAACCAAACCAAAAAAACCAACAAATCCCCCCCCCCAAAAAAAACAAACAAAAAAAAAATCCAAACAAAGCTGAAAACTTTTAATGACCCCCAAAGCTAAAAAAACCCAGCTTTTTTCTTTTCTTTAAGTGCACTAAATAGGCCATCATTTATGTCTAGATTTTAGTACTACCTTAACATGAGAACACCAGAACTTCATTTCATCCTCCTTTATTACTATCATCATTGGGAAGTGAAAGCAGGTAGATGTTTCCCTTTTTTCTGCCTTCAAATTCAGAGTACTGTACCACCATTAATACCTAAATGTTTAAATTAGTCATAGTCATTTGATGACACAATCTACTGGAATCCTTCTCCTCTTCTCTTTCCCTCTTTTATTCCATGTACATTACAGCTGGTAATGTGGATGAAATCCAGATGTTATGTAAAACAGCTGCAAATATGTGCTTCTATTTAAGCCTCCAGTACTTTTACTCATATACAGAAAATGCTTATACACTCAATGTCTGTGAGATCAGTTCACTGGAAAAAAAAATTAAGTCAGCTGCTATGCCTTGTTAACTGAAGTCAAAAAGATACCTCACTCAAACTCAGTTCTTAAAGCTGAACACCAGTTGCTTATCAACGTATCCATTCAAGGACAAAATATATTACTTTGTGTACCGTTTTTATGCTTTTTCCACCTATAAACTCACTATCTGTCCCACTTTATTTTTTAATCTTCATCCACATGTACATAACAGCAGCACATGAAAGCTGATTATCTGTTCACTTCCAAGGTTTGGCCAAGTTTTTTCTAAATCTGCAGTTTATTAAGTTCATTAAGGCAAATGAAAGCTCTAATTTTTTTCCCCATTCTGTTGCTTTAACACAGAATTATATTGTTTCTATTCATAACACACCTTTTAGGGACATTAAACAAGGAAGGAAATATTGATTAATCAGAGCAGAAAAAAAACAAACAAAACCTTCCCAATAGAACTCCAGTGCTAGCACCACATTAAGAACAGTTAAGAGAGGAAAAAAAAAAAGGAAAGAAGAGGACATCAACGAATTTTATTTTAGTCTCATATAAATATCAGATTTGTGAAGTTCAATGTAAAGTTATCAAATATCAGTGTTTGTACGCTTGCAAATATATCAGCAACAAAAGAAGGGCTATGGAGAATCTCCATTTTTATGGATGTATGAGGAAACATAATGAAAAAGGATAAAGAAACTTTAATTTTTAGTCATCTGCCAGACTGTTTCCTGGGACTGGCTACTTTAACAAGAAAAGGAGAGAAAGCAACCAAGAAATATCTTCTGCCATTTACTATGCAGAACCCAATAACATACTTTGGCCAAAGTAAGATATATTACTTTTAATTATCCATGCATACACACACACACAGAGAAACACCATATACACAATTCTAAATAATCACGTTTGTAGGGATGCCTGTGGATATATACTCTGTGGCATGAGAAAGGCACATTTAGCTCTGTCTAAATAGCTCAGGAAGGACCACCTACCTTCCTTTAGCCCCCAGATGAAATTCGGAGTGAAGCATCATGCAGGGACTCTGAATAACAAAGCAGCTAGCTGTCCAACTCTGTATCACCAATTCCCATTGTTTAATGCAGAGTGGTTTTGTAGAATTTTAGCATAAATACACAGCATAGCCTGACACAGCTGAATAATAAAGGGGGGAGCACAAATGCAAGGAACAGCGAACCAGCTGCCCAGTGTGAGGCTAACAGAGAGGTTCTGAATCCTCAGAACTGGTCTAAGATTACAGGAACAAACTGTTGAAAGCTTTTCTACAAATGCAGTCCTGCTGTATCCTTCTCCTGTATGAGTGACCAAGGTGAGACAGTGCATTAAAAAAACTTTGATAGGTCACTATCTCCTGAATAGTGGGGACCTAAGAGAAAAAGAAACTGAATAAAGATGAACAATGTGTGTAACAATAGAGAGAGCAGTGTAACAGCATTACCCTGACAGTGAAACAGCCAGGGCACCAAACACCTACAACCACCTTTCCCATTTCCACATCTTGCCATGCACAGTAGTTCTGTGCAAGAAAAACACAGATAAAATCTCTCTCAAGTTATTTCATTTTTTCCTTTGTCAAATGATAATTTTACTGCATCTGTTTGGGTTTGCAACAACAGTAGATTGCAAAGGTTTTCCAATCAGAAAACTATTTCATGCGTAATGTGGGTTCTCAGTTTTATCACTGCAGCAGCAAAACTGGGCACTGCTTAGTGAGTACTGATTGACAACATGGTTGGCTACAGACAAGATTATCAGTATTATTATTATTATTATTTACACTAAAATGCTGGTGAGATTATCAAAATGGCCACGTGTCTAACATGTGGAATGATGGTTTACTGACTGCTGTATTCAGAAAAAAAATAGTAGAAGTGTGAAAATCTAACACAACATGCATAAAATTCTGAATTTATGACTGTTCATCAGTTTGAACTGGGAAAATCAATTTGCAATTTAATTCCATATTATCCTACTCTTTTTGGTTCTTGGGTTTTTAGAACAAAATACCATTTTTACAAGACATAATTCAGTATCAATTGCAGTCAGTCACTGACAGTAGTGGTGAAACTTTTCAATACATGCATTTTTAATAAAAGGCCTTTTTTCTCCCTGAATTATACTCTTTCATATCCCATTACACATACTTTCCACTTCCACTTCTAAATGCAGGAGTTTAAATTTCTTACTTAACAAAGATGAAGCTTTACTCTTTTTCCTTATTTATTGCTTATGATTTACCTCTCCTTTCAATTTTAGAAAATGTGAAGTGAATGGGATGAAAAAAAAAAAGTCAGTTTGAAAAAAAAGTCCCTGCTTTCTCTTATGGGGAAAAAAAAATAAATAATTTAGAAAATGTTTTCACTAAGCACTCTTTATCTTCCTTTCCCATCCAATGAATAAGAAAATAAGTACAAATATTTTAATCAGTAATTAACAAATTTTACAAGTTAAAACATTTCTGGTTTGTATGACCACAGCTTTAAATTTTAGGCCTAAAACTAATTTTCTGTTTTCCACTTACATGTGCAAATTAAGTTTCATACATAGAAAGAAACCGTGACAATCACAAATATTCTCATTTAAAAACAGAAGTTAAAGGGATTTTTTTAATTTAATGAAATTACACAGACAAAAGGAGAGTTCTATTACCCTACTTTTGGCAGATTAACTCTATTTTCCGAAATGAGACCTCCCTCAAGTAGCTTTCCATTGTTTTAGCAGATTCATTTAAGCTACTTTCATCTCTCTTGAAAGATAAAAATCTTGTCAACAGCAGAATATAGATCAAAAAGACTTTACCTTCAAAGGAAAACAACTTCAAATTATGGCCCATAAAACAATAACATTGCTAGTTCATTCACTGTGTCTTTGTTTCAAAAAGGTGTTTTTAGGTATTCTTCCTACAAGTTCACCTTCTTTTTCTCCTTCTACATAACTACCGTTGTCACTGGTAAGTCTTAAATGCACTGAAACCAAACTATTTGTGAGACTTGGAAATATCAGGATGGAGGATCACTCCACACATGCAAGTCTACAGGTGCTTAATATTTCTTCATTTAAATTAGCACTCTCTGGCTGCTTCTGCAGCCATCAAGAAGGTGCTGGGAGTGCTTTTTTGAACAGACCCACAGATGAAACATTTCCATACCAGGTGCCTCCCTCCAGAAGGACATGTGTGTAGTTAGGAAGCAGGCAAGTTAAACAAAATTTTTTTGCAGCTTATTCTTGCAGCTGTCTTCGTTCTCCTAATACAGCTGTGTAAGCCATGAAAAGTCTACATCATAATTAACTACTATGTTTTCACTTTTCATCTCCTCTATAAAAGGCATGTAATCAGTCACTTTTATGCTGAAGCTTGTAATATACATCAGTATAATTACTGCTATAGTATTTAAACAAAACTCAACAACTGCTATTTAGCCAGAATCATAGTGGCGCTTACAGTGTTAACTAATGGCTGCTGCTAGTGACAAGTTACTCTCAGTAGATACTTTATACAGCAAATGTCATTTCTCTTTTGGCTGCATTACTATCAGATAATGAGATTGCTTGTGCTTTTTGGGTCTTGTTTTTTTTTTTTTTGTTTGTTATTTAAATAACTCCCAGAAGAAAAACTCCTAAAATTTTAAGATTAATTACATGATACTTATGTCCTGTACTACTTTGGTGCTGTTCCTAATGTTAACAAGGGTAATTTGGCAGAATTGTAACATCCTGCTGTTACCTAATTTTCTGTCAGACTATGGGTAAAAATTCATAATTTTTGATAGCTGTATCATATAAATACACTTTTTAAAAAAAGTCTGCTTAAAGTATCTGAGAGTTTGTCCAGTCTAAATATTTATTCTCTCTACTATTTTTGAGGTCTCCAGTTTCTGTAGTCACTCTCACAACTTTCACCAAGGTCTCAGTGATGCACAGTCAGCTTCTGCCATCTCCCTGGGGATTACTCTCAGACTAACACATTCTTCATAATGATTAAGTCCAGGGGGATGTACTCCTCAGGAATATCAGACAGGCTGAACTAGCAGCATATTCAAAGAAAAAAGGTCTTCAGAGTAAAACTACTTTTTCAGACTACATCTACCCAAAGCCCAGCATAAGTCTAACAAAACTAAATAGTTCTGTGTTTGCAATGCTCAGAAATGGCAAGGGCCAACCTTTGTCTCATAAAATCCAAGTTGCAGCCAGGAGCATTATTATAAGCACACTTGCCATCTGTACTCAAATGCTAATGGCGCAACTGGATTGACTGTATATGGACAGAAATGGTCTCAGAAAGATTTGGATTACAAAACAGATAAAATATAACAGATGTGCCCATCAGCAGGCAGGCTGGCATTCACTCTGCAGCAGCTGAAGCTTCCAAGAGTAAGCACACTGGAGTAATTCATCTCCTTCAAGCTTTCAAGTCACAGAAAGCACAAGTTCAAAAGTACCCTAAATATATAAGAGAAGGAAAAAAAAAAAAAGAAAGAAGGAAAAAGAAGACTTGTTCCTTGAACCATGGATTGATTACAAACAAGCTCTAGCTCCAAGCCCTGTAGTATTGTTCTATTCTGGATCCAGCCTCAGCCAATCCATTCTGCAATTTCTGAGTGTGCCTCAGCTCCCTGGTGAGCTGGGCAGAGCAGCTCTCTACCCACGGGCACTCCAGGCACATCAGAAATGGGGTAAAACAAGCAAACACCGCAGTGCAAACCTGCAAGAAGCACTACAGCACTGCCCACTTGCTAAAATAGGTTTTAGCATTGCAATGCCCACATTCTCCAGCACACCCATGCTGAGCAGCAGACTGGAGAGCAAAGCAAAGTGTTGGGAAGAGTTCTTCCCCATGGGGAGGGGAAGAACTGCCTACAGCTTAGGGGCACAGATTGCACCACAATGCAGCCAACTTTGGGTTTCTGCTTCAACTGAAGGTCAGCATTACACACTTCCAGCAGTATCAAAGGGCCACCTTCCTCATGGGAAACTGGAGATGTTTTGAAAATCCTGGGAAAATCTCTTCAGGCTAAGAAACTGATCAGTTTCCTAAATCCCATGCAAATTTGTTAAGGAAAGGGAAGGGAACAGCCACCATCTCTTCTTGTAATCTTGTTGCTAAATTACCAAAGCCAGTGACAGATTTACACAAAAAATTTTTTGACAGTATGTTCAGGTGGTGTTCCACTTTCAAAGACCATAATTTATTGTGCGTGTCATCATATTCAAGGGGGGAGAAAAATTTTAAAATCCATCTTTTAATATTTGCCAAGCTTCTACCAGAGTGGCAGGCAAGCACATCTGACAGTTTTATCCTACTTAACTACTTTTGGGGGGGAAAAAAATGCAACACATAGAAATACTGTTTCCAAACTGAAAGACAGAATTTTGGAAGAATCCCAACTTTCTTCCACTCTACTGATCTGAAAATGACATAATGACCTGATGAAGTCAACTGCCAAATACTTCTGAGGCAGACTTCAGGAGCTCCAGATGGCATTATTCGGAATTTCTTATAACCCTTCATCCTACCGGCTGGCTCAACAGCATTAAAAAATTGTTATTTTCCATATGAAATCCTACTTCTGACCACAGTAATATTTCCACAACAAAAAGGATACACGCTTAGAGATGACATAAGGCAGATTGGGTTTGGTCTAATATGTCTCCATGCTTCAAATAAAACTAATATATGTCATTAGATGGCATTATTAGTTAGTATTAATATTGTATCTATATTACAATTCTAAACAAGTAAACAATCAGATGTTGCAGATTATACGCATTCCAATCTTGTCTTGCCAGTTCCAACTCTGGAAAATTCAAGTTCTCAGATGATTTGGGTTAATATCAGCAATTCTTCTAGTTTTATATAAGAACACTTATTATACCACTACAAAGGATTTTCCAAAGGTTATCAGAAGCATTGTCTGGAGAGAACCTAAATGTAAGAGTCTAAAATCAGAATTCAATTACTGTAGAAATTGGCATTAAAAGCAGCACAGGTCTCAGTTTTCAACATATCAGAACATAACCAAACTGGTGTTAACATCTTATGTAAAGGTGGCACTTTCAAAGTTTTTCTTCTCTCTTCTCAATACCAAATGAAAAATCAGTATAATTCACTTTGCTGGAAGTGAAACTGTGCTGGCAAAATGGATGCGAGGTAAAAGAGCTTCAGCACTTGATTTTATGTGGTTTTCTTGTGAGGTCTGGTCACTTAGAAAAAAAGTTAAAGACTAAGAGCTAAAAATGTTGTTGGCTATTACTACTCCACCCCAAGGACTGATGTCCTGCTGGACATTATCTTTGAGAATCAATACATAAAAATACAGAATAAGAATGCAAGTTATTTACAAAAGCAATGAATTAGCAGTTATTTTTAAATGAACCTGTTAGGCAAAAAAGAAAGGCTAATGACAATACTCTGGCTGTGAAATAGTTCAACTCCTATTCCTCTATCTCTTCCTCCTTCAACTTGAGTGAAAATTTTAGTTTGACCTTCCAACAATTCTACTCCTGTTGCTACAAAATCTGCTGATCTTATTTCAACACCTCTAACTATTCTTTGCTCAGATCTTGAGTGGCCATTAGTGAAAGAGCACAGATCAACAGTAAAGATGAGAATTAGCCAGCTAGTTGAACAACATGGAAATGTCTTCTAGCATATGGTCTCCAGGAGGCTGCACATGAACACAACTGCCATTTCCCAGAGGGGCCAGTGGGACACGAGGCAGATTGCATTTCTTCCATCAGCAGCTCAACATCAGACCCTTCAGAGGAAAATCAGAGGTGTAAATACTCCACTGTAAGACAGCGATGACAAGGAAACCAAAACAGCAATAGAGAACACTTCGACCAAAAATATTTCTGGAAATATTTCACCTATTTATATGAAATATTCAAAAATGCCTTTGAAAGGTACCGAAATAAATTATTTTGAAGGCATGCAGCAGCTGGGGAAGTCTGGTATTTAGTAAGGGATCCTCATTCGCAGGTCTTATTTCTCTGAAGTCAGCATAAGCAAAAAGTTTTTGTTCTTTGTAGATAATTCTGTGCTCTTAATTTTGATCATTCTGAAATAAGAAAACACTGTTGCAATGCCTTGGTATGTTAATGGTGACCTTAATAAGGTATTTATGTGAACTGTAAATTTACAAAATCCTTCAAAACAAACAAACAAAAGCCCACATCAATGAGACATATTTCACTCTGTGAAACAGCTTATTATTTACAACCTCAATTTTGAAAACACTTATTCATGTGCTCAATGTTAAAGACTGCAGTTAGTACCACAAAGGTCAGTGAAATCATGCAAGTAAATTTAGATATTAAAAAAAAAGCAGGCACATAAATAGATAAAGTGGTTTTAATGGAAATTTTTGTTTTGATACAATTTATGTAGAAACCTTTATTTTTTATTATTTTCAATGATATTTATAAGAGTACCTTAGGTCAGAAGCAGTTTCCCCAAAGACTAATAACTGGCAAAATACAGAAAATTATGGGTAGGTATTTGGGGGTTTGGGGAGGGATATTTTGTTATTTGTTTGGGGTTTCTTTCTTGTTTGTTTTTTAATTTAGAGACAACCATGTGGTCCCTCAAGAAACAATGATGAACCTACTGTTGCTGGTCTACTAGGGATTTGTTATTAAGTGGACCAGGGCAGGCAGGGACAGCCACTGACAAGGTCATGGCTCTGCAAGGAAGGTCCTTGGCATTGTGGTGGGCAGCAAAAAATGAACAAGTGAGCAACAACAAGGGCTAAACACCAGCCTGGCTGCACCTAAGGGTGGGACTGCTCAAGGTGCTCCTCTGCATCAAATGGTGCAGGAGGAAAGACTGCTGAAGGACTTGGGTTTGTTAAGCTTGGAGAAAAGAAGGCAAAGGATCTCGTATCAGTCTTCCAGAACTTAAACAAGGGCCATAGAGCTGTAACTTGGGACACAAGTAACAGGACAAAAGCCAGTGGTGGCCAGCTACAGGAACACAAGGTCTGGCTGAACATTTAAACAATGAGGGTTCACAGAAAGCAGTCTAGCACTGGGACAGGTACCCACAAAGGCTCTGAATCTTCATTCTTAGAGACTTCGAAAATTCAGCTGCATAAGGCCCTAAGCTATATCATCAAACTTTTCCTTGCTTCAAGAAGGAGGCTGGACAAGGTGACCTGCAGCAGTCCCCAGCTAAAACTTCATTAATAACTGGCACAGAACAGCTTCATTATGCTTCAGTGAAGCTGCAACACAGTCAAATTGCAAGACCAAAGACTACAAAGGAACTTGTTAAATCTGAGTGATTTCTTTAAATGCCAAATACTCCAAAGAAAGAACCTCAAGCATAGATCACACTTGAAGTCTGTTTTTGGTCTACATCCCACAGTACATCTTACCTGCATGCAGATGCAGGCTAGTTTCTGACAAACTCAGTGCTCCAGGCACAAAGACAAAGACTGCAACAGTTGATGGTCAAGTGAACTTTATTTTACACCAGATATTTCTCATGTATTTCTTTATCTACCTGGAACACTAAGGGTAATCCAGAACACAAAAAGAACTTTCAGAAATATTATTTCTGCATGTGTGCAGAACTACCAAGAAAGATGCGTTTAACATAGAGCTTATAGAGCTTGACATTATTCCTGAGAACTTTAAAATGGTTTCAACTTCAAATTGTATAATTGCTTCACACAACATTATATGACAGAAAGCAGAACTGCTTTATAACTTTTATGCTACCCTAAAGCACCAAGATAACTTCATTACAAAAAGAAAACATTTTTTAACAGGTGACTCTAAACCCCACAGGAAATTCAAGCAGTGAATCCCAAAAGCCAAGGTACCAAAAAGGCCATGCTTCATGGGTCTTTTTCTATTACTCTATCCTTTTCAGCAATATTAAGTTGTAACTGTTGCATATAAACAGAAAACAAATGCTTATGTATTAATGTATACACTAACAACTATCAAATGCAATTTCTTTCCAGGAACACAGGTTCCAACTTCTCATTCTACAGGCAGACTGAGCAGAAGAGAAAGCAAAACATCTGATGTATGCAACATCATTACTTACATTAAAAAGAAAAAAATTACAAAAATCTCACAACTTGTGCCTATACTAAAGGCAATCTGCTGGAATTATTATTATGTGTTCATGAGAAAAACTTTAAGTCTTTAATATAACTGTAGTTATAATAAAACTTCATGTCCAGTTCTGGAAAAAAAGCCCCACAACTTTATTTGGGGAAAAGCAATAATAAAAAAAATAAACAAAAAATTTAGGACCACTTTCTTTCAAAAATTTAAACCTAATTCTCTCTCCCTTCTCTACTGTAGAACTCTGCACAGTGATACATTTTTTCATGTCTTGGAACTACATTAATGATAGGAAGGTTCTTTTGCTAAATATATATATATATTTATATTTATATATATAAGTAACTATACCTGTCCCCCTAATAAGAAAAACAGGCACTGCTTATGCTATTTGAAAGGCAGTTGAATGAATTTTTCTGCATTAATAGCACTTCACTTAATTTTTGGTGTCTTTAATTTTGCACAAACAGGATTTACAATAGGACCAAATCCAGAAAAAGTTAGAAAGAAATGTAATAGAAAGAAACCATTTAAAATTTCAAGCACAAGACAATTCCCATTTAAGATATTTCATGCAGCAACATGCAGGAATGTCCTGAAAGATAATCTGTAGAGTTCTCCGGCATAGTAAAGAAACAGACAAAACACTTACTATTGAAAAAGCAACACCTTTCATATCTGCTTCAGAAACTGATCTATGTAGAAAAAAATCTTAAACACAGAGAAATAAAAGAAGAATAATGTTTCCCATGGAATTTCTCCTCTTAAAACTCTAGAATACATTTCTGGAATTTCACACACAGGCTTTGCTATGCACACTAAATATAAAAGTGAACCGAAGCCTCATAATTGAACCTCACAGAATTTTTAATTAACCAACAGTCTGTGATTCAGAATTGTGACCAGTTCTGCCAACCAACACACTCATCAGTGTCAAAGTTACCTTGAAAACGTGCCAAAAAGAATCCTCTAAGAATACAACTCTTTTTTCTGAAAATTATACACTTACTGGAAGTTGCAAGAAATAAGTGTTCCTTGCACCAGCAATGTCCTAGAGCATGCTGCTTAAAAATTAAAAAGGCACATTCATGAAACATTTACCAGGCCAGCCAGGACAAAAAGGAAAAGTTCTACATCATATGGAATTCATAAATGAGTGTGCTTTAGAAATGTTTCAGTGAAACAAAGGAACAAATGAAACAAATTGGTTCTACCAGTCAAAAGATTTGTACCTACACAACAATACTAAAACATTTTCCAAATACTAGTTGTCTAAATGGGGATGAAGTAAAACTTCAGAAGAGATAAATACCCCTCAATTAGCCTTACCTGCCACTGGTCCAACTCCACCCAAACTATTTTTAACGTGTAATGTGATCTAATTATCTTTTTTCTTTACTTATAAGTTATTGTATTTTTGTACTCACTCAATACGTGGCTTTTGCCTTTAACTGGGCCTGAGTACAAAAATGGATAATTTCTCTGCATCTAAAAGGATATGAGAGGAGACAGAATAGTTCTAATTCTCTCTGTTTCCTCATTAGGCATGCCACTTCTTGAGCTGAAATGACACAGGGGGAATCTTAATTTGCATAAGCTGTTCATCCTTCTATGCTCGAATTTTTGCTGAGAATTTGGAAAGTGACATTACAGGGCAGATAATAACTTATTTCACATGGCCTCTAGCAATGACCAAAGTGTCTGTGCAATTTAGTAGATTCTAAGTGACACATCTACANGACCACTTTCTTTCAAAAATTTAAACCTAATTCTCTCTCCCTTCTCTACTGTAGAACTCTGCACAGTGATACATTTTTTCATGTCTTGGAACTACATTAATGATAGGAAGGTTCTTTTGCTAAATATATATATATATTTATATTTATATATATAAGTAACTATACCTGTCCCCCTAATAAGAAAAACAGGCACTGCTTATGCTATTTGAAAGGCAGTTGAATGAATTTTTCTGCATTAATAGCACTTCACTTAATTTTTGGTGTCTTTAATTTTGCACAAACAGGATTTACAATAGGACCAAATCCAGAAAAAGTTAGAAAGAAATGTAATAGAAAGAAACCATTTAAAATTTCAAGCACAAGACAATTCCCATTTAAGATATTTCATGCAGCAACATGCAGGAATGTCCTGAAAGATAATCTGTAGAGTTCTCCGGCATAGTAAAGAAACAGACAAAACACTTACTATTGAAAAAGCAACACCTTTCATATCTGCTTCAGAAACTGATCTATGTAGAAAAAAATCTTAAACACAGAGAAATAAAAGAAGAATAATGTTTCCCATGGAATTTCTCCTCTTAAAACTCTAGAATACATTTCTGGAATTTCACACACAGGCTTTGCTATGCACACTAAATATAAAAGTGAACCGAAGCCTCATAATTGAACCTCACAGAATTTTTAATTAACCAACAGTCTGTGATTCAGAATTGTGACCAGTTCTGCCAACCAACACACTCATCAGTGTCAAAGTTACCTTGAAAACGTGCCAAAAAGAATCCTCTAAGAATACAACTCTTTTTTCTGAAAATTATACACTTACTGGAAGTTGCAAGAAATAAGTGTTCCTTGCACCAGCAATGTCCTAGAGCATGCTGCTTAAAAATTAAAAAGGCACATTCATGAAACATTTACCAGGCCAGCCAGGACAAAAAGGAAAAGTTCTACATCATATGGAATTCATAAATGAGTGTGCTTTAGAAATGTTTCAGTGAAACAAAGGAACAAATGAAACAAATTGGTTCTACCAGNAAGAGATAAATGCCCCTCAATTAGCCTTACCTGCCACTGGTCCAACTCCACCCAAAAGAAGAACTATTTTTAACGTGTAATGTGTCCCAATTATCTTTTTTCTTTATTTATAAGTTATTGTATTTTTGTACTCACTCAATACATGGCTTTTGCCTTTAACTGGGCCTGAGTACAGAAATGGATGATTTCTCTGCATCTAAAAGGATATGAGAGGAGACAGAATAGTTCTAATTCTCTCTGTTTCCTCATTAGGCATGCCACTTCTTGAGCTGAAATGACACAGGGGGAATCTTAATTTGCATAAGCTGTTCATCCTTCTATGCTCGAATTTTTGCTGAGAATTTGGAAAGTGACATTACAGGGCAGATAATAACTTATTTCACATGGCCTCTAGCAATGACCAAAGTGTCTGTGCAATTTAGTAGATTCTAAGTGACACATCTACAAAATTCAACTGTTCAATCAGTTTCTTGAACTTACCTACTCTGTATCATTCCATTTATCTTATTTCCTCCAATCACTGATAAAGTATCTAATTTTACACCTACCACCACAAACCTTTACTGCCAGCAGTTGTCACAAAATGATAAATTGTAAAGTAATTGTACACTGCCTCAAACTCTATGACTTTCTAGGCAATCTTAGGAAAGATCAACAAATGAGTGATCACGAGACTTATCAAAGGCACTGAAAGCACATAGAACTGCATTGGACAAAGCTGAAAATGCCTATAATAATACTGAGTAACAAAGATTCTCTTTGCTAATTCAGAGGACTTGATGGTGGCTGGGGAAGTCCTTCAGATTGGCCATATTAAATTAAATCCTGTGCAATCCCGACCAGAAATTCTATCACTTTCTTGGGCTCATCTCTTTTCCTACACAATGCCCAGCTAGCTGGCAGTAAAGCAGATTTATAGAATGAAAACAAACTGCTATTATTTCTTCCTGACTCTTGTTTTCTTCTGATTATCTTCTGAAAGCTTTGTAATAGAGCCAAAGGTAATTTATAGTCAAATTTAAATGAAGTGAATAACAAGCAACTGCAAAGTATTAGATTTCTTTACAGGGTAGCACTCCAAAGAGTAGACAAAACAAGTTGGCCTAGGGAGGCAGCAATAGTAAATTACACTTCATTAAACACATGAAGGCTTTAATTCTGTTCAATAAGCTTTTGTTCAATTTTTGCTTCCTTGAAATTAAAATGGTCATAAAAAAGGAAAAGTGAGGTAACTTTCAAGGATTATAGCAGGAAGGCATCTGTTGTCCCACAGACATTCAGTGCATTCATCCTCTATTAATGAAAGGGCTGAGAAAAGTGATGGAAATGCCAATTTTGCAGCACTAGAAAATGGAAAGCTCTTCAAGCTGGCCTTCAGTGGGATGGTCAAAAGAGGTTAATGATTCTTCCTTTGAGCATACTTCCCCAAAACTCATGCTGTGATCATTGCTCCTGGCATCAGAACAGCAAAAAACCCAAAAGCATTTCCACCAAATTTTATGCTATGACTGACTGAAGAAGCAAACCTGCCAACACATCCATACAGTAGTCTACAAAAATTTCCCATTCTCCACTTTTTAATGCATATGTATTGCATTAAACACAGGAATTAGCAAAATCACTGCTACAGTGATTCAGCCATTCTCACTCAGGGTAAAGTTGAAGTTTCAAGGACATTTACTTCCTGCACTCACCCTCCACAGCATCTCAATTTGCTATTCCACAAGTCAGATTTGTTACATTAATATATATTTTCACTAGCCTCACATTCTTTCCCAATGAGCCACAAAAAAACCACTCACTTATATCTTCACGTGCAATCAGATTGACAAATAAGACTGGAGGGAAAAATAACAAGGCAAAACAACAACACAACAACACAAATGCAAAGAATGCTTTTTTTTCCTCTTAAAGGCCACAGTAGGTGAGTCATTTATAAGCTAGAAGTGACACAAATTTTGCAGAGCAGGGCCAGGCACAGGAACATTCACAGGAACACCAAACTGGCAGTTAAGAGCATGGCAAGGTTTGCATCCTTCAAGTACCTCCATTCCCTTAGGATAAGACTGGCATGTAAAATGGACAGGCTTCTGTCATAGCACAAGGTTCACAGAAAAAGGTGAGCGAGGAGAGGTCCATTCACTGAGCAACTGCAGGTAGTAGGCTCAAAAAACCAAAGAAAGCAATTCTTTACAAAAATGCATGGCTAACCTGTAAACCTCTTTACAACAAAGTACTGTGGGCGCTGACAATATACACAGAGTGAAGCAGACTGAAGGCTGGACATGTTACCAGAATAGAAGTTCACTAGCACAGAAACTGCCTCTGATTCATAAGCTACAGCTCATGAAAGAATTCATGCATAGCTTATGCCTTTTCCCTTTCGTAATTACTAATGTGTTTACCTTTAGCCACTTTTCAGACAGATATACACAGGCCTCTGAACATCCTATGTGTAGTGGTGTTTTTTTGGTCTTATCAGTTTTATGCATGTATTTGTTTCTTGTTTTATATTGTTTTTTGTAAGTTGTAATGGTTTGCCTCATGTCACCCATGTTCAACCCGTCTTGGTTTTACCCCAACCCCAGTTATGTGTCAGTCATAAGTTATACAGCCCCTGGGTCTTGTCTGTCACTTTGGGGTCTCTCCCAAAAGTCTGGAAAGTTCCTGTAAAGACCCCAAGTGATTGGACAAGACTTCAGCTGTCTCTCCACCCAAGTTATTGATTTGTCATAATATGTGTCATTTACCTGCAGAGCCATACCCTCATAATCCCTGATTTGTCCTCAGTTAAACCCATCCCTGAGTTCCTCTTCCCAATAAAAGATGTTACTTGGGGGGGTTTCCCGTCCCTTTTTCCCCGCTGCTTCTGCAAAGGGGTCACTTCTGCTGAGGGGTGTCTGCTGAGCAGATACCCTGAACTGAGGTTATCCCCACTGGGGAATGAATAAAGCCAGCAGTTAACCCTGAGTCTCTCCCTCTTTCTTTCCTGCTCTCGTCACTTGACTCCTTCGGGCAAACAAGAACCCAAGGGATGGGTGAGGTTCATCCTGCTACCAAGACTTCACTGTCCAGGTGTCAGGGCTGGCCAAGGCAGAGAGACAAGACACCTCTACACCTATGCTCATGGTTTTTTATAAATAAAAGGAAGTTATGCATATATTTGCAGATTTGCCCTGTTCATTACAGGCCCTTGTGAAAAGTCTCTCTCCAGCTTTCTCGTAGGCTCCCTTCAGGCACTGAAAGGCTGCAATAAGGTCACCCTGGAGCCTCCTCCTCTCCAGGCTGAAGAGCCCCAGCTCTTTTAGTCTGTCTCCACAGAGGAGAAGGTGCTGCAGTCCTCTGATCATCTGGGTGATCCTTTGGACTCACTCTGGCAGATCTGTTCTTCCTGTGCTGAGGACTCCACAGCTGGATGCGCTACTCCAGGTGGGAAGTGAACGATAAATGCAGTAATGTAACTTAAATATTTAAACCACAACAAAATACTATCAATACTAAACCAAGAATTTGTGATATTGTGCAGCTTAGGCTATCAAACCTGTATAACCAGACACTCTCCAACAGTCTAAAAGAGTATTTTGAAAGAAATATCTTTCAATATAAGCTTTCTAACATGAACATTGCATATTTTAATTACTGAGGAGGGCTCATCCCTCACACTTGGATGAATAATCTTAATAGTAGGAAACCATAGTAAAATATGAGAGTCGAGATTGCTTCTTCCAGACTTCTCCCATTCAGGAAGAAATAAGGTACCTTGCATATAAGGCTGCCTCACATGCCAAAGCAGGCACCCAACTATTGCAACATTTTATATAGGATATGATTCTTAGAAGGTCAAGGAACTAGTTGTTGTTGTTGTTTGTTGTTTTGTGGTTTTTTTTGGAGGGTGAGGAAGGAGATCAGGAACAGTAAAGAAATAACTGTTTCATCCTATTTTTACCCAGGCGGGCCAGACATCGTGCGTTTTCCTTTTCAGCTTGATGAAGATAACTAACTATATATTTTTTGCTGCCTATGATGAAAAACCCACATTACTTAACCACAAAAACACATTCAGTGTTGACAAGATATTGAGATACAATTCACAAATAAAATGCAATACATATGACTGGCTTTCTTCACTGACATTTAGCTGCCATATATGAAAAGGGCTAAAAACCAACTAGAGAAATTGTATGCTAAGAAATATCTGTTTAAAGAACCAATTTATTTATAGCCTATTAATTTTAGGCAGATGTCCCTAAATCAATATTTATAGTATTTTTAACCAAGAGTTGTTTAAAATAAATTATTGGATTCAAAACATTTTAAAAATAAATCCCACAGGCTTGGAATCTCTGCAGTTTTATTACTGCAGCACCAAGCATTGATAGCAGTGTGAGGAATGCAGGTATTGAAGAAGAGTGCAGATGGAAACAGCCCTTCAGAGAGTTTGCCTCAAATCGATTTCAAGCTTTGAAGATAAGAGTATTTCATTTCTCCTCCGAATGGGGGAAGGGGGACAACAAACAATCTTAACTCTTCTCTTTCAACAAGTGTTTGACTAATAAGGGTGGTGGTCTTTTGTGCAAACAATATTTGAGCTTGGGTTCAAAGTATTCTCAGGAATACACGGGGTCCTTTTATAAACAACAGACTAGGTCTGCTCTGTAGTTAAGCACACAGAGCCCTGTATTAGCTTCTCAGAAGGGCAAACGAGCCCCTGCAGAAAAATCCTGCTCCTGAGATTCCTGGATAACACTGTACAGGGCAGAAAAAAAGCCCTGGTAACTCTACTGAAGTGCATCATAGAGTTGCATCATTTTAAAACAAAACAAAGACCCCCAAAACGTTTCTGCCATTCAACTACATTTAACTCTGCCAACATGCATGGGGAGTTGTGCTTTCTCAGTTTTAATGTTCTCCTTAAAAGGAGATTTTGCCTCAAAGAACATTATCTCCATGTTCCCAAGAAGTCCCAGAAACCAGAGCAAAATGTTATTTTGGATGGTAATCTATTATTTTACTTTCTAATTTAACCAGTTATAAGAAGCACCAAGTTCAGATTCAGTTTACACACATTGGATGATATTTAACATAAACATCTTCCTTACATCCAGTAAGGATTGCCATGCCATTTTCAAATGTATCAGGCCTGTGCACACTGACCACAAACAGCCATTCTTAGCCCAAATTACTGAAGTCTTTATTTCCAACATAGCAATGACTACATTACCACAATCCTTTCGAACAGTAAGCTCGCCCATCTCAGATATTTCTAATTAGAGGACAAAACTAAGCTGCTGTCTAAATTTAACAAGGAAGGCCAGAGCTGGGGATCACAATTCTGGTCTCAAGGGTATTCCAGTCATGTCCACTGCCTCCAGCCAGAACCCACAACTCTCACATCCTCCAGGCTAAGTCAGTAACACAATTTTAGAAAGCTCTGTCTCCTCTGTCTGCAAGGTACCATTCTACAGAAAAGCTTCTCATCAGCTCTAAGACAAGCAATAGAAATCCAAGCCATTGCTCTTATCTGCAATTTTACTCATCATCCCCAATAATCTCCAAATTCCTGAGAGAATCCCTGCAGAAGGAACTCTCAAGAAGTGTTTCATCTGTACCCACCACGTACGCACATTTAATTCAGAAAATACTGAATGTCAACCATTGTGTTTCCATCCCCACCCCCTTTATCCTCAGATACAGCAAAATATGGATGAAATTTTAAAAAAAAAAATCACCAAAAGAAAGCAATTAGTGGCAATCCCTGCATTTTACTTTAGATGATTTGCTACCTACATAAAAGGCAGAATTTCTCAGAAACATTTGTTAGTGGTTATATGCTAAAACACTGTGCACAATTTGTGATAAACGACTGTTAAGAACTGTGGCCTGTCACTGTATCACTTACCACATATCAGATATAAAAAGAAAAGAAGAATTTATAACACAGAGCTTTCCAAAATAAGAAATAAAGAGCTTATCTGCAAAACATTTAGGCCTAAACAAAAAAACAAACATGCTTGAAAAACATTGACTGTTTGAGTCAGGCAGAGCACTTGAAACTGGTTGTTACAGATAAATCAAAGAACAGAAACAGAGTCTCGCCAGAAAATTTAGAGTTGTATTATCCATTTTGAACTATGTGCCATCACAAAGTCCTCAATTTACTGGCTTTTAAACTGCTTCTTTCTACACTGTCTTCTTGATCTGCTTATAGCCCAGAATAATTTTGTTATCAGTCACATCATTTATCAATATTATTTCATCTACATTTGAAAAAGAGCTCCTTAAAAGATGCAATTTTGCAAGAAAAGGTGTATTATTCATTTGTATTAAAAGGAAAAATTGTCAAGATATAGAATCACAAATATGTTGAGAGGGAGTAAAAATTTTCCTTACACTTTTTTGCTTAAAAGTCTTACCTTTATTTTTCAATTTTTATTTTTTTTAAATTCTACATATTCTAAAATAGGAGCCATTCACAATAACCCTGATTTTGCTCAATTTGCACACAACCATAACACACTTCTAAATGGAAAAGGTAAGGAGCAAGGTAAATTCCTTAAACTGAGCTGCATTGTAATTAAACATGGTGAGCAGTTGTGAGAAAAATATTGGAAAGACAGATTGATTTATACTTATTAAAGCCTGAGAGGAGGACAAAGGTTGTTCTTTGAAGTTTGAGGGAGGCAGGTATCATTTCAACATTGACTTCAATAACTCCTGCTTTGCAATTAGAAGCCATATTTCTTACAAGTCAGTCTTAGCATATCTGAGCATTTTACTGATAAAAGGTAGGATAACCTGAAATCGTTCAAATTAAATTTGAATGGTCCATTGAACCCTTAATGATGTCTAATCCCTTCCTTTTTGAGATTGTGGATGTATTTCCAAAAGGCTGTTGAAAAGGCTATCTTCAAATAAGCCTGAGAAGCTTCTTAAGTGTCAAAGAGATTCAGAACAAGACAGTAAGCAGATCCAATGTACAACTAGGAAAAACTGGACTGAATAAACCTGCTTGAAGCTGGTGTAAAACACAATAAATTACGTCATGAATATTAAACGGTACGCTTTATATGCATGATTTAAATAATTATTTCACAAAAATTTCCCCTGCAATATCTTTATAATTATTAATTAGTATTACCAGAATCTGAACATCTGGCATAAGTATTAAAAATTGTTTTGGATTGCAAACCTTTGGAATACTCCTGCTGATTTTGTTGACTACTATGTCAAATAGTCACTAAACCCTCCTAGTTCTAGTCACAATTATCTTGGCACTAGTTATTAACCAGTTAATTTAGAAAACTTCACACTTCAAAAATAGAGAAACATTACTTTGTAGATGGATTTGAATCCACATTTGTGCTTGTATATGTAGCATAAGCAATAAGCTAAACACAGCTTTAAAGGCAACATTTTCCTCCACCAGTTACCAGCTCACGAGACTAAAAAGCACACAGCTAAATTAATCCAACATATTTGTTTTACTACTTAGCAATAGCATCATGATAGCATCCAAGAAACTCCTGTTTTAATGTTCTTAGAGAGGAACCAGAAACTCAACTATTCCCAAAAAGAAAACAAAGAAAAAAGGAAGAAACAATCTAAATATTGGTTGTTGCTATTATAGGCATAGACCTTGCAATGAAGTTTCCTACAAAGGAATCTTCACTAGGATACTGACACAAATCCCTTTACTGAAAGCTTCAGCGTAGCAGACAGTAAGAGAATCTTCTTATATTTCAGGTAATTAAATTCTAATTCATAGCTACCTACCTTAGCTTTTTATGCTAACTATATTACCTATTTCTCTTTTTTTTTAAGGGATTGTGCTTTTAATACCGGTATATAATGTTCTACATGCAATAATGCAAATATTTATAATTTTATTTTTGCTATAGGAAAAATGGCTAATCCTAATCAGATTTCAAACATGCAGTAATTTATGCTATGACTTTTGAAAATATGTTTGTGCAAATCAGCTCAGTTACAGCTGAACTTTCACAAGATAAATATATCACTGAGATTTCAAACATCACTGAAGCCATCTTACAGGCTAGAAAATGGAATTGTCAGTAGCCACTTTCTCTAGGGGAACACATTAGCATAATTTTAGCATGATTACATTCAATAAGGAGTTCAGATACACCTTACATTTGGTTCAATGCCACATGGAGAAAGGTTGAATGTACATCAATATATTATTCCTGCTGCCAGCATCCCTAGAAAAGACAATGTTTGGCTTCTCAGATCATGCCTAGTCCCAGCGCTATCACTCCAATTGCTAAATCTTACATTAATTTTGTGAAAATTTGATGACTTATCATGAAACAGGGATGAATACCAAAACAGCAGGACAGTATCATGCATGTTTTGTGTTTTAACGTTCAGAGTGACATGAACTTAAAGTAAAAAAAATAAATCGTAATTCTTTCATAGCGCCCTACGGACCAAGACCTCAATAGACATGATTTTTACTACTAGGAAAGCTGTTGGTCCTTCAGATATTGTACTTGTTGCTGCTGATGTTAGTTTTGGTTTTTGGGGGTTTTTTGTTTGTTTGTTTTAAATTTTTGGCCTTTTATTAGACTCTAAAAGGGATGCTTAAACAGATGCTCAGCTTCCAGTACTGCTTACACTCTACATGCAAATAGCATTCTGAAACGTGTTTAATAAATGTGATATATTTCAGATTTTCCTCACTTTAGGAAGAAAATGCTTAAAATATCCACCTTGGAACACATTCTGCAATATTTCTCTTCAAAGAACTCAGAGTGACTATGTATGGGTTTGCATTCATGCAGACCATCTCACACTCTACATTTCAAAATGTTGCACCAATGTAGAAAGCTTGGTAATTTCAGCTGTTAATGGGAATTGCAAGGGAAGAACATAAATCACTAATCTCTCAGATGACATACACCCATCCTGCTATTAGACCCTCAAATAATTAACAGCAGCTTCACTGAAAGCAACAGTTGATAGAAAAGGGAAAGCTGATGTAAAGTCATGGAATTTACAACAGAACTAAATTCTCTCTGTTAAGTCATGTTACAATCTTCATTTTAAATCATTCTTGAAAAAAAATGGCATTCGCAATTTTCACCATCAGCTTAATATTCTTTAAAATTAATTTAAAAGAATTTTTCATAGAGCAGGACTTCCTAAACTTCCAAACAATAAGACGCAACCCTGAGAACATGGATAATTTCCCCCTTTTAAATATATGTTTGTGTAATCTTTTCTCATTGTTTGCAACTCCCTTAATTCTCCTACTGCAACTCCCCAGGAACTCTCAACAGTCAAACCTTGCAATGCTGATCCAGAGGGGTTAAACCAAAGCTCACATTGGAAAACAAGTAAGAATTGTCTGTTGTAGCTCTCGCTGCCTCAGGACCAATTATAAACAGTGCACATGTGAGAAGAAAACAGCTTTATGGGAATGAACATCCACGTAGAGGTGCTTAAAGCTTTCACAGAGCTACTGCTCTGCAGTTTGAAAAATACATGAAATTATTTGGCAGTCTTCTGAGGGAAGGGGAACGTGCATCTTCAACCCATCACTCAACAGCCTCAGTTCTTCCCAGGTGCATTCAGCAAGCTGGCAGGACAATTTGTCACTTTTTCAAGCTGCTGTACACTGACAGCATAAACTACATTTGTTTAAGAGCTCTCAAGTTCTCTAGACCTTTTTAAATAGCTATGGGTTACTCTGCAGACTTAGAAGGTGAAGTGCCAAGTATTAATGCCTCATTACATTTTGAGATAAAGACAATTGAACTTGTCCCCCTGCAAGTTCAGAGGGCAAAGGAACAGTTGCCCTCCTATTTCTTTTCAGGCAAAATGGAAACAAGGAGAAAAAGCAGAAGAAAAGCCTGTGCAGTTGCAAATTTCTCCAGTAAATAGATTTTCCACTTCACTCAGAAAACTAACACATAATTCCATGTATTTTTTCAAACTGCATTTTATTCCTCATAATAATGTCTCATTTTTTTTCTTTCTTCCTGTCTGTCTAGCTGCCATTTCTTCTCACACCTACCTAAATAAATTTCCTTTTTCCCTAGAACTGAAGCAATTTCATTTGTTTTAAAGTTCATTACATTTGTCTTAGGTATTGCATAGCAAAAATACACATATTCAGCTCATAATTCGTTATAAGTAACCCTTCAATTTTCCTTTGAGCTTTATCCAAGTCATAACAATATCTAGCTCATTGGAGTCCCATACTTTCAACGAGGGAAGTTACAACTGCCCAGCATCTCTCAAAGTTGAAAAAGTCTTTCTTTGCTACCACATGGCTTCACAGTCCTCTCTGACACCACTGTTTTTATTAGTCCCTCCTTTGAT
This sequence comes from Sterrhoptilus dennistouni, assembly GCA_013397095.1. Classification (NCBI taxonomy): domain Eukaryota; kingdom Metazoa; phylum Chordata; class Aves; order Passeriformes; family Zosteropidae; genus Sterrhoptilus; species Sterrhoptilus dennistouni. Next base: position 292,416 of record VWZU01013206.1, read on the forward strand.
TGAACTTCTGTGTTCCAGTGCTATCAAAGTGATATTTTCATCTTCTATATTTGTTCTTGGCTGTCAGGTACTCATTATTCTTTATCTGCCTTTATCTGAAAAAGTATTCAGAGAAATTCTTCACTTTTGATTCTACTGTAAATATTGCTTTTGTGGTCTTCACAATTTGCAGCACCTCTTTTTTTTTGTTAACAGTGCAAGGAAGCCATAATCTCACTGTGCTTCAGCCTTATCCTTCTCAGATCTAAGTGAACTGAAGTCAGCACATCTGAATTTGACTTGCCTCCTAATTTGATATTGCATAAAGTAAACTCAGCAGCAAACATCTACTGTATTTCATTATGTGTTTATTCACCTCCTCTATACTCTTCATCTCCCTTTGGCCATCTAAAGGAATTTCAGAGACCAAAACCACCCAAAATAAACCAAAAAAAATCTGGTCCCTTTAAAGACAGAGTTTGATTGATTTATCAAAAACATTGTGCAATTTAAAAAATAAGAAGCTGAGGCATCAAATTCCTTAATTCTATAAAAATAATTTACTTTTTAACCATTAAAACTTACAATGGTAGGATATTCAACATAGAGACACAGAACATCCAGTCACAGAGACAGTGAGGAGCTGTCTGACTAAAAATACTTGTTCTACTGCTCTATACCACAATGAGAGTTAAAGATCCATCCTAAAAGTCATCATGGATCATTCCTGCCTCAAATAAACTTCAGTGTAAGGTAGAGGCTCTGAGAATTTATACGGACACTGCACATTTGAAACTCAAGAATCCACAACACACACGGAAAAAACCCATATTTTTTCTCTTTTTGCCCTATTTGTATTCTTTCTTCCAGTCCACTATCTAAAATTAATTGAAACTTTTAAGGAGTATGGATTTGTGGAGCTGTTTGGCTTATCCTTCTATTATAGATCCACTGCAAAATAAAGTGAAAATGCACACAGCACAACATTAGGGCTGAGCAATACTTCAATCCTCACAGCTTTAAAATTGTGCATTTAAAACAGTGGATCTAACAGTGCTATGGTCTAGTTGACAGGGTGGTGAGCAGTCAAGGGGGGGACTTAATCTTAGAGATTTTTTCCAACCTATATGATTCTGCGATTGCTTCTTACACATAAGAAGCAAACACAGAATTTTTTGTTATATGTATTATAAGAACATATAGAAACAACATGATACCCTTAATAGGAATTACTGCTTTGAAAGAAAATTCATCCTATGGAAAAAAAACCCTTTTCTTAAGGAAGACTTTAGATATAAACATACACCTAAATTTTTTATATATATATATATATACATATATATGCATATTTTTACATATATATACATATATATATGTAACATCTTCCAAATCCTTCTTTTGCATACAAATGCTTCAGCAAAATGTTTTGCCCTCATACAGATAATTAATTTACATTAGATTAACCTTGGAGCCTTTCAAGACTAAAAGCATACATGAATGTAACTCTGAGGTAACATTTCGCCATAATCCAAGATTGGGACTTGGAATATAAAATCTTTAATTCCTCAGAAATTTGCTCAAGTCTCCACATTCTTACTTCAACTCAAAGTACTACTTCATCACCAACTGTCCTACCGTTGCTACTTTTGTAATCTCTAAATTGTGGACCTAACTCACATAAAGAAAAATAATTATTAACATAGTAGAGAAAAGCTAAACCACACAACTATCTCACAGTGTAGTCATATTTACAGGGTTTCCAAAAGAAAAAAAAATTAAAAATCCCTGTTGTTAAAATAATGTGAGCACTGGAAAAGAGCAGCTAACCTCACGAGAAATATCACTGTTACTTCAGGTGTGTTTCCCAGTATCCCATGCTCCTGGAGATGGCAAAAAATAAAAGCAGATTAATTCAGATGATTTCAAAAAACAACAGTGCCTCAAACAGCAGCCACGACAGGAAGGAAGCTTAAGTTTCCAATGTCACACAAAGCAAACTACACAGGCACATTTCCCACACACACCAGGTATATTTAGCAAAAATACAGATATATCTGACTAGCAGGTGGTCTGCATTAGGGAAACTTTAACAGACACGTTCCAGTGCCAAAAAGCCACATTTTCTTACTACTGAGAATAAATGGTTTGTACTTGACATTCTGAGGAAATGATAAATGATATTCCATTTTAGATATCTGTGTTATACAGAAAATCTCTATGTACGTACCACAACACAGAGTAAAAAACATTGTTTAAAAGTATGAAATAATAATAACAATGTAACTGAAGTACATGTCAAATCGTTCAGAGTTCTTGACTGGTGTTCTGAAAAAGGGTCAAAACAAAAGAGAAAAAGCAAGCCTAATTGTATTTATAGTATGAAGACATTGAAATATTAAACAATGTCTAAAATGCCTTTTTAGCACAGCAGTCTATTTCCTCTTCCCAAAATGAGCCCTGAAAATGGGCTCCTTTGCATTACAGTGACATATATGCTTTTTCCAGATTAATTGTTTTGACCTACAGTAACCACAGGTTAAGTTGAATGACACCAAATTATTTCAATTACAATTTTATCCTGGTTATCCCAGTTTATCCAGGATTTTGCCTTTCCCAAGTTGGTGTATTTATCATCTTCTGCATCTATGCTTCTTTATCGCCCATTTCTTTCATTTTGCTATTCCTCCACAGAAAAGGAACTGAAATCTCTTTTCTCATGGTCTCTGATTAGTTCTTACATTCCTTTCCATATCAGTTTCTCACATATTCCCTATCTCTCTACATCCTTCCATAGAGGAAGTCATACGGACCAAGCATAATCACCACAGTACCACTTGCTAACACATTTTTATCTAGAATTTTTTCCTGCTGTGAATTCAGCCTAACTCATTTTAGAGTGCTTTGGGATTCAGAACCAAACCTTTAGTAAGCAACCTCATAAAATTCTTCAAGTGACTATGCTACTCTACAAAAACTGCCCAGTGAATGACTTGAGAAAAGTAATTTATGCAGTGAAGGGGTGAATTTCTTTTTCTTTTCTTTTTTTTTTTTTAACTTTCATCTAGTAGAGCAAAGAGACAAAGATATCCTTCAAATCCTGTGCTATTGGCTGTTGGAAAAGAGTAATGAGCAGCTGGAACAAGGATGGATGAAAATACAGTGTTATGAAGAAACAGAACACATTATTTTGCAGCTTAACATTGGACTTGTGACCAGGCTAACGAGGAACACCACAAAGACACACCTCACTGGAGCAGAGGGAGAATCCTCTGCCTGCAGGAGGACAGCACAGAGCTGGAGCTTAGCTGAAATGTTTATCTACAGAACCTCAGATTTATGCAGAGATTAAATCCATTACTTCAGAGCACTCAAGCACTGCTTCTCCACGGGAGGCCTGGTACTAAGATGTGTGTGGTGGGTCTCTGCTGTGGAAACAGCTGATTACAAATACTCAGGTCAAAGAAGTCACCTCCAACACACTGAACAAGGCAGCTAAGCACCATTACCTATCTAAGGCTACCCAACACACGCACAGATTAAATGCCAACTTTATCCTTTCAGCTTTGTTTAATAGAAAAAGACACCTTGGGATTTTTAAGGGGAAAATGTTTTCAAGAAACATATTCCTTGTCTCTGTTTCCTGAGGCGTACAAAAGCAGAGACTCCTTGGTCAGAGCCATGTGCTGAGGTCCAAAGAAGTATAATGAGGATGGTTAAGGAGAAGATTCCCAATGACTTCATCAAGAACCAAGGTGTATTTTCTATGTCCACAACCATTGTACACACTGACAGGGTTGTATTTATTTATTTATTTGGTTTTTAAACTACTAGTCTGAAGTTACTTGTAGCTTAAAAAAAAACCCAAACAAAAAACCCATGACTAACCAAAAAACTGGGTCTTCCATAGGTGTAAGGTAGGTAAAGACACACCCAGGGAAGCAAAATGCAGTTTTTCAGGGCAACACGTTCACATGCTACTACATTTTCCAGTAAAAGAATTAACTCGAATTTCACACGAATATGTGAACTAAGATGTAAAATGCAGGCTAAAATCAAGAGAGGTATATGTTCCAATAATCAAAAGTTTGTCATTAATACAACAGTCAAGTATACAGAATCCAGATCCTTTTATCATTAGCAGGAGATAGAGGCCCTGTTACAGCGAGTGACACCAAAATTATCACATTTGTAACTTTCAGGAGAAAGCAAAATCATTACCAAAAAACAAAACGAAAAAAACACAACCCACCAAAACAAAGCACTGCAACTGTGTCCTTCTAACAAGCTTGAAACTCTGTCATCAGGTTTAATATGATCCAAAAAAAAAAGAAGCTTTAAAACACGATACTCATGCCATGTTTTATTCTGCAAAGGTGACAAGGATGCTGTTTGTTCACTGCAAGTCACTGAGACAGCAAGGCTAACCCAGGTGTCCTGGTCACTGCTTTTGGCCTTTGTCATGGGAAGACTTTGGAAAGGGCTGCTGAGGAGCTAGAGCAGGCTACAAAAGTACCAGCTCAAAAAAAGATAAATACCCAATATTAAACTTGTAGCACTTTGCAAATTTTATGCCACAGACACTAATTAGGAGACCGATACTTTTTAGAGCATCTAATTAAGCCTAAAAATTAACAAGTCCACCGTGATGATTATCTGACAATGAAGCAGGTATTCTCAAGTCATTAAGATGATTTTCATGCAGTTAAGACATCCTCACAGAACCCACATGTAATACAACAGCAGCCACCACACAGCCTGGAAGAACTGATCACTGCAGCTATTGGCAAGAAAATTAGCTTTATAAATAAAACCTGGCACAGATCTGTAAGTCTTTTTTTTTTTTTTTTGCTTCCCATAGCTCATGAGACTATTTGTGTCAGGTAAATGCTGAAAATGCTGGTTTGTGACTGCAGCAATCTTACGTGAGCATAGTAGAGGACAAGAAAAAAAACCCACCCTTTTATTTCCTGGGAAAGAGTCATCTCCGTGTTTTCCACATCAAATCAGTATGGGATCTAAATCCTAAGTAATGGAGTACATAATGGACAATGGCACTTTGATGAAAGCTGAGATTAATAGTGACATATAAAAATTTAAAACCAGTTCAAAATATCCTCAGCAAATCTTTCACTATTCTGCTGGATTTTGTGGGTTTGGTGGGTTTTGTTTCCTTTTTTCCCTTAAAAAAAGGCCTCAGTAAGCCTTCTCATATATTAGCTTTTGGGAAAAATGTTTATGGGTTCAATCTTTGCTGTCCAGTGTGAAGTTTGGAACAGTGCAATGATAAGCTGATAAATGTGTGACTAATTCATGGATTATTTAAATAGCATGCACAATATTATACGGACACTGCTCAGATTTCTAGTACTAAAGATTTGCCCATGTTCCTTCAGTAAATTCCTGCTTTTACAAGGATAGAGATTAGTATTTTGTAACCAAGCTGGAATGGAATGGTTTACAACACTCATTTCAAAAAGATTGCTAGTTTTGTATGTTTACATAGATACAGGACCAAAGATTCAACCATATGCATAAATACATGTATCCCAAAATTTGTAGTACATTGTACATAACCTGTCACTTCACCGCATTTATTTGTAAAAACTTTACTTGATTCTAGACAAGTTCACAGGTTTTCCTTCAAAATCATCATCTAAACCCCAAGTTTTGTTGTTACAGCACCTCACATTTAAAAATATTCTATACATACATATATATGGTTTTTAAAAAATACATATACAAGCATGTATATAACATATACATCATATACAACATATAACACATAACCTCCTCTCAAGGAAAAGAAAAGAAAAAATCCAGGCCTTCTGTCATGACATTTTTGCCCAAAACTCAAGTCTTACTCATAGTAACAAACTAAAAATAGTTGGGGTTTTTTTTCAGGACTGTTGTACTTTGGAGTGTTTGACTTTATTTTTCGTTGGGTGTTAGCTTGAAAATTAATCTGTATCGCTCCAGGCCAGCCAGAGTCAGGCAACAGTGCCTCTTCATGGGCCAACAATCAAAACAAGAAGCTGTGCATAAAACAAAATAGCAAGCTCTGCTACTGTTGCCAGTTCCATGGACATTCAGAGTCTGCAGACTACTATTTATGATTTTTTCATTCATCCACCCTATTCTACATTACAAGACAGTTCCATCTCTAAAGTTTCTCAATTTCCCATTATTGTCAGTGCTCATGAAGAACAGTTTACAGAACATATCCATTTTAAAAAATACAAACTTCACTGACAGTAAAAAAGACAAAAAAACCCAGATTTTAACACAAGCTCATGGGCCACAGAATATACATATTATAAATTTGTCCCATGTGTTCACTTTAAACAGTTGATTTAATTAGCAACATGCTCAACATATCTCCACAAGTTATTTTTCTTTCTTTCCAGCCAGAAAAGCTATGGGCTGAAAACAGAACTCCATCAGTCACTGGTCACATGAGGACTGTTCAACAAACTTTACCCAAAAAAATAATATGTAAAGTAAACTATCACTGTTATTAAGAGGTAAACAGGAAAGATTGATGAACCAATTTGCCAGATACCTTAGAAACAAACGATTCATGGGAAAATTTTTGCTGCTGACTGATCTTGTATCCCATGTGTATCTCAGAATGTTTTACAAGTTACATATAATTTATTGCTCTCTTGCATAAATCCTGTGTAAGGGTTTCTAAGCAAAATCAGTCCTAAATGTAAAAACCAGCATTATCCAGGCAGTCTCTTTATACTGGTCCAGCAACTACTTTTATAGCCTGACAGGACCACCTGTGTGAGCTTAAGTAATAAAAGTAGCATTAAAAATAAGAGAAAGAAAAATAGGAATCATGAAGAGGTGACAGGACAGACACAAAAGGGAAGATAAGACTCCTAAGATTTATTTTGTAGATGTAAAAACATTGTGCAATTTGTTATCAGCTCTACTTATTTAATGGTTTCTCACCAAAGCAAGGGATAGCGTTTCTGGACTCCAGTCACATTGCAAAGCCTACTGACTTTAAAAAGGTAATAAGTCAACAAGAAGCACCAAACATAACAATTCAGTTATGCAGAGAAAAAGGAACTCATCTCATTCATAACCACACCTTTTAAGGTATGCAGATGTTCTGAACTGTTTCTTCACTTACTGCCTAACCTGGTAGGGTAGGTGTGACCTCAGAGCACAGCACACAAGATTATCTTCTAAATCCACAGATCTAGAACATGATCACGATTTACCAGCTTAGCAACCACACGTGAAGACTGATCCTGTAAGCTCTTAGCCAGACATTTCACTGGGACGGACTCCACAGGCTTTGAATGATCCCACTACTTGTGTAAAGCTGTCTCTAAAAGATCAGAGGCCAGTCCTGCCGAGATATCCATGCCCAACAGGGTCTCATTCCTCTTTTATTATACAGGAGAACAAAGACTGAACGGAACAGCGCTCCACTGCTTCACACACAGGGGGACAACATTCACCTTTCTCTCATGCCAACACAATATTTTAATGCTGACAGCACATCTTTGATGATAAATTAAAAAGCTTTTATATTTTACACCTACCTCTCTGGTTTAACATTTCCTCAATTTAAAGCAAAAGAACTCTCCTTTTATGGCATGATACAATGGGTTTCTGTAATAGATGGCTTCTGTGAGAATTCAGATATAATAGCCTTCATCAAGTTGATTATGTGAAAATCCAATTTTTTCATATACTTGTCAAGCAATTAGAATTTTGTGGACACTGAAAATCTACATATGTATCCGTGCTCCAGTCAGTAATAGGACCACCATAGTAACACTCTACTTTCTCTATTTAAAAAATAGACCAAACAAAATGAGAGTGTTGGTATAAACTTGTAGGTTGGAAAAAAAAAAAAGGCCCATGTAAAATATCTCAGGAGTCAGTGATACTTACATCAAAGGGACCTCAACAACATGAAAGTGGCAGATGGAAATTGGAGCTACCCATCGACTTTATAAGCAGTTGAAAAACTCTCTGATTTATATATACACTGAGATTTCAAAATTTGTATCAAATAAATTCAGTTTTAAATTGGGATAACACTGTGACAGTCAACCCCAACCCTGAGTTCAGTGGAACTGGGTGCATTTCTAACATCATATTAACTACAAAATTAGAATCTCAAAAGCCATAATTCAGAGCTGCCTCAGTTGACTTTCCTCCCACTTAGATAGGCCAAAAATGGTTGTTTTGGAGTTTGGTTTTTTTTTTCAGAATAAAAACAGGGCACCAGAAAAGCCACCAAGTCACAACTTTCAAAGTACGCATTTTATAGGTCTGTCAACCAGCTGCTATGAATATTGAAGTTGATAAGGTAGAACACTGTTTATGCGCATTTAAATTTGTGAGTTTCCAAGACTCACACTCAATACTACAATATGTTCATACAACAGAAAAAAATAAGACTACATTTGATGCTTTATCTCCATTAGATCTCTAAACAAGAGGGCTTCATTATTTTACATTCAAATCTATAATACCTTTTAAAAAAGTATCGATGCTTCTTAATAAGTACAGAACTATTATTTCACACTCTCACAGTATCATTCAAACTGTGATAAATACACTATTTCATAGATTTGTTTTGCTTGGTTGCTTCTAGAAACCAAAGCTGTATCAAATTCTCTAGCAAATTTGATGAGTTCTTGAAATAAATACCAGAGTCTCTGAAGATATTAAAATATTTCAATGATTAAGCTGTAATTATATTTATTACCTGTTGCACAGGAAAAATTCTCTAAGTTTTCTATTTTAGCTTTACTCTTAATAAAGCACAAAGGGTCAGCTGCAAAACAGATTTCTGGAAATCTCAGAGCCAATGGCCTCAAGTTACACTTCACTGTAGGCTTTATGCAAACAAGAGGGGAAAGAAAAAAGAGGCTGGAGGGGAAGAGAATAATGGTGAAATGAGGTCTAGACAATCTCTGAATAGAGTACAGCTATTTTCTTAAGTTTGTATTTAGCAAATGGAATAAAATTATTAAAAAATGCATCTCACCAACAGTAATACTTACTATCTACTGTTATTGAAATGTGAATTATCAAAGACTAATATTTTAAATATTATAAACCTATGGTTGTGACTGCATTTTCTTAAGCTCCTTGAAAACTGAAAACCATGTTTCACAAATTTGTGGGTTTTTTTCTCACTACAGACTATTTTTTCAACAGATTAGCATTCATTTATAGAACAATCTAAATCAGAAGTATAAATTTTACTTTTACCAAAAATAATGCCAGACAAATGCATGTGCTTTGTTTTTTGGGGTGACAAGGTATGTTCATTGGTTTTGTTTGCTGATTGGCTTGGTTTTTTTAAAAAAAGGAAACTACTACCTATTTTTAGAAGGCCCATATAAAAATCGTACATTCAAAGTATGAAAACCTGAAAGGAAAGATACAAGAAAAAAAAAATTCATGGGCACTGTCATACCTAAATGTTTGGCACATGGGCTGGTTTCCAAACAAATTTGAAAACCTGTATCAGCCTCCTGCAAAGAGAAACTTAATTTAAAGAACAACGAACCACACATTCATCCAGTTCAAATCAGTATGTGCACCATGAAAAGACTAAAGCAGACTCAAGGCAAGAAAACACCATGGTGGAGAAAGATGTGCTTTTTTGGGAGTTTTGCTTTGAAAGAAGCTCCTCGTCTTTCAAAGACATCAGTCCTCCACTGAAAGTTGATCTACTCAGATCTGCAAGTCAAAATCTCCTCCTGAAGGTGCTAAGGTATTTAAACATCAGGACTATTTAAGTTATATTTTAATTCTACTCTGTGTCAGAGATGTGTTCAAATTTATAAAATTACATACTCTTGGAGGGATCCTGAAATGCCGTGCTATGGCTTTTCTCCAGGAAAATCAGACACAAGGTTTGAAATCCCAGTGATAAAGGAAAACTCCTGTATCTGTCTTATGTGCTAAGCTTGAGGGAAAAGCAGATTTCTTTACTGCAAGAAAGAAGCACTGCCATTGCTGTTTTCTCAGAGCATATGTAGGTAAACGTGAATGAAGCACAGATTAACACTCAATTAAAAGCCATCTGGGAAGTTCAGCAAAAGAATGTCATCTGCATTTGGAGACTGCTCATATGATTAAAAAAAAGCATCACCTCAGCTTGCCAGGAGCAGAGTATTTCTGAATATACACAGGAGTCAAGCTTTTTGGGTAGACAGCAACAGTATCAAGGCACATTAGCTTTTTTCTGCTCTCCTATCTCACCAGCAAAGACAGGACAGTCATTTTGTGATGGCATAGATGATAGGCACATATGACAATAATTACCTAGGCCAGAAACTGCAGGACGAAAAACCTGGAAAACCTTGAGATTTAAGTAAACTTTTCAGCCAAGGTCAAATGCCTTAAAATACAAGTTAAAAACCTTACCTTTCCTCAAGCCTATTCTGTGAACTGCATGCACTTTAACAACAGAAGACAAAGAAAATGCCTCCATCAATTACTTCAACTTTGAATTATGTCAGCGCCAAAATATTCTTCTGTTTCATTACAATTTTAATAAATGAATAACCTTAGCCCTGAACTTGAGCAGCAACTGAGGATACTATTACAAATATAAAATTGGCAATAAAATCAACTTTAGCTGAGTCTAACTTAGTAATACCACACTCAGTGTCACATTCCTTGCATCATCAATTTAAAAACAGGACTTCAATTTTCTTGTCCAAACCCTTCAAAATCCTATTTTCATACCATTTTTCTGCATCCCATAAAAAAACCCCACACGTAGTAAGAAAAAGCCCACCCACACGACAAAAACCCAAACCAACCACTATCTGGTGGGAATGCAAAAGAGGTTGACTCCAAACAGACAAAAATGAAAGGAGCTGTGAAAGCAAAGGATGCAACAGCTCCACAGTTTTGACCTTTAGAAGGACCCAGCTTTTCAGCAAACATGAATTCCTTTGTATTGGAGGTGAAATGGCAAATATTTCCTGTTATTAAGGAAGGTTTTGGATTACCTTCTCCTCACTCAAATACAAGACTTCTGATAACTAACCACAATGACAATAAAAAGACTGTTAAGACTATCCTGAAGCTGTACTTAAAAGCAGGTCACGTTGCTATTGAGAAGAACAATAACACTGCATACATGGCCATCACAAAAATTGAATTAAGCCTTTTTGATGGTGCAAACAGTTTCAGGGCTCTGACAGCTGGGAATTATTCCTCTCCTAATTTCAGATATAAAACCAACAACCATGGAACATAAAAACTAATGACCTGCTGCTTTAAAGGTGAAGAGATCTGAAAATAAAGACTGAATTTTAACCCTTTGGTGCCATCACAACCACAGCTCCTGCAAATATCCCAGGCTCACAAATGTAGCCTTCCTATCAGCTTGGTTTGGAAAGAGCCACCAGAAGTTTCAACAAGGCTTTGAATCACAGAAAGGTTTTGTCTTTGGAACTTTTCATTGATGATTCCACAACTGCAGAGTTTTGTTCCTTTATTCTCTCCATACCATGTTTTCAGCTTCAGCGGTAATAGAGGATGCCATCTGGTTCATTATCATTCAAAGCAAGAGGTAGCCTTTAAGTAACCAAACAAATTTTTGTGTAGTTCAGAGCAAAACCTGATGTTATATACACAGAGCCCATTAAAAAAGCACAGATAAGATGCAAAACAAAACTCTTCAGTTTAATATGAAATCTGATATTTTACGTGGGTAGTCAGGTTCAAATTACTATTTTGTAGCCATATTTGAGTGTGAAGTTACAATGCACAGGCTGTTACCTCAAAACACATATTATTTTAGCATACCTTTACAGGTTAACTATCACTAGTCGCTGGAGCAGAAGAAAGAGATCTGAATCTACAAGATACTGCACACTTTGACCCCAATCTAGCAATGCATCAAAGCAGTAGCTGATCTTTCAGTAGAGTCCCTCTGAAGAATTTCCTGATCAGGATCAAAGTACTCACATTGTATCTCACACAAGAGAATCAGCTCCTGTCTAGTAAGTCATGCATGGGATTCACACCTAAAACATGAATCAGCTCCATGACACTGAGTATGGCTAACTGAGGAACAAGTTTAATCTGCAATCACAGGAAAGAGAGGTCAATAAGACCTTTGAGAAGTCACCTAAAGGTCATGCCTTCAGCAATGACATAACCAACCAACATCAACTACAAAAGCACATAGAAGAGAAAATAACCCATACCATATAATGATACCAATAACAACCGTAGGCAGCTAGAAACGGTAAAACGGAACAAAAGGTAATTAAACTGCTATATGGAAGCAGGAGGAACAAAAACTAAAGAAAAAAGGAAAATAAAAAGATGGCATCCTGATTTTTAGAATAATATTTCATAGAAGCCATATGTTTAGTCTAACATCAAAAGGCAGCTTTAACTCAAAAATTTGCGGGTTAGTTATTTGTAAATCCAGCTAATTGCACATGGCATGCCCTGTGAATCGAGAGATAATTAAATACATTAAGTGACAACAATTGAATTCTAAGAATACACTTGATCCCCTTAAGGCCCAATTTTCTCTGTTTTAATCCTGCTCACTTATTTCCACTTAAATAATAGCTTTGCTTGACTCTGGCTGAGCAAAGTTCAGGATTACACCACTAATTAACTAGTGGCACTGGGATTTCTAGGCCTACAGAAAGTAGTGAAGACTTAAGTTGAGCAAGTGCCCTAGAAACTCTGCTATGCCACTGATTTTTACTTCTTTGGAACAGAAATTACTCTCCTGGTTCATCTGTGGTAGGGTTACATATTTTCAAAGATTACATCGCACCCGTTAATGCAAGAAGACGATGTTGTAGAGGAAGCTCCCTACATCACGAAAGCCTCTGCAAGGTAATCTTAATTGTCTGAATTCCTACTTGTATGGACTGACTCTGAGAACTTACACACAGCGCACTTGCAAATTTTTAAGCCAAATTCTTTATGGATGTCTCCGTTGACTGCAAATATAGAACTCTCTGAACTTAACTGCACCAATTCTGCCTTTGCAGAATGGTATGACCAAAAACAGCCTAAGTGAAAGGGAAGTGGCTATTAGATGCAATTCATCTTTTCTGAGTAGAGAAAACCCGAGCTTCCCAAAGACTTTATCTTGACTTGAAACTGAATATTTAAAACACCTAAAAGCACTATAATCGAAAATAATTCTTAGCACATATGACACATACAGTTATTACAATGTTCAGCTTGTTTTCATTTTATTTTTGACCTAATTAAACAGTCCTGAAATAAAAAAAAACACTTCTGTGGCAACTCTCACATCTCACTGCACAAAGATACATGTAGTACAATGCATCTTTTAGAAACTAAGTGGAAATTTTGAAACCTACCCCTTTTAGTATTCAGCAAGTGATTAGTTTTCCTGTAGGTATTCTTCCTTCCAGAAAGTATTAAAAGGGGTTTTTTTCTGATTAATCTGAAGACAGTAACCACTTCTAAGAAAATCTATTTAAAACTTTTTAGGATAAAAGCTAGAGTGGAGTACTGTGTGCATCATGGCATAGGAACTATAAACTGTTTCAATACCTAAAAAACCCTCTAGCTCTTCTAGCATATTTCAAGTGTTTCCAACTGTCCAGCTTCAGACTACTGTCAGTTTCTAAAACAGTTGATGGAAAACTAAACCCCACCCGGGCACATTTTGTAGGGCATTACAGGTTCCCTAAACCACTTTTCCATTTCCCATGAAAGAAAGAAAATATTTATTACACTCTCTGCACCTAAATTGCTATGCAAGTAAATTATTTTATTTGCATCCTCTTGAGACGATACGTTGTGACAGTGACATTTAAGTGTTCTGTATTCATCGTACAGGGCTGGAAATCACTCAAATTGAATGAAAATTTCTTTGATAGGTGAAATAGGCCTGCAAGAAACTACTATTTTTAAAATATTTCCACTTCATTGAGCCAAATTTTTTGTTGTTTGTGAGGTTTTTTCCCCTAACAATATTATTATTCTATTAATAATACTATTACTAAGAATATTATTACTGCTAGATACTATTGGTCCATTATGATCAACTGAAACTGAGTATTTAGAAAGAGTTTTAGATATTTTAAAAGGACATTCTCAACTGAATCTCTTGATAAATAGACATTATGGAAAGAAGACACACAGTCATTAGAGCCTTCATCTAAGTGCTATTTATATAAGTAAACCTGGATGATGCAACCTAAGTTAGCAAAAACCATCAACTTCAAACCCTATTTGTTTATCTTAAGGTATTTTACTACTGGAAAAAGAAAAAAAAAAAACCAAACTTTTTTTGCCTTTAATCTCCCAACCTTCTCTGTTTAAACTGAAGTTTACAAAGCGCTAGCTGTACGATTCTGAACTTGGAAATGTGTGGCTCTCTGGGCAGCTCACAGACAGAGGGAAACACCCCTTCCTGACCATAAAAGGTCCGAGTGCATGTTCTCAAGCGGAAAATGTGTGGGATCTTATTTACAAACGTATAAATACATGCCATTCCTTTGCGCTCACAGGCACAGTTGAAAGCAAGCCAGAAAAGGAAGTACTAGCAACTTGATCTGAGATTTCTATTACATTTTGTCTGGCATGGTACCACTTCAGCCTGTATTTTCATAAATGTCTTATTATTGCAGTGAATAAGGTCAGAAAATATTGCCCAAATATTAATTGTAGCTTTCAGTTTGTGCTCCAAACATCTTTTTCTCTTCATTCCTCCCCCAATACCTTTACGTGCTCCTAAGGCAGAGGGAAGAGACCTGGGGAAAAGGCTCAAGAGATCAGTACTGGATCCAGCAACAACCAAGAAAGGAATCTCACAGCAAGCAGCTTTTTCCCCTGGAAAGGGTTTCCAGCAAACAAGAGCCAGTGGCAAGCAGTGTGGCACTGGCATCATCCTCAGGGACACCAGTCCCAGCTCCTAGCACTGCCTACCAAGAAACAGGCTTGGTTCACTACAGGCTTGATTTAACAGGTTCATCCAAATTTCAGCAGAGCGTGCACTGGGCTATTCATGACTGCATTCATTCATCCTCCCAAAATCCATTCGAGAGAAAAAAATCAAAACAAATAATAGTTCAATTGCTAGACTCTCTCTAAATATAAAAGGCAACATTGAAAATTACTCTTCTAAATTATCTCAAAATAAATTACAAATAATTTTCCAGGGTAAATTTAAAGGTGAGTTTCAATTCAACAATTTAAACAAAATAGTGCCATGTCGTTCTCTAGAACGGCAGAATTTAAAAATACTACTAGAAAATAAGTACCTAGTTCCTATCTTGTCATCTCTACCTGATGAGGTTAGTGAGGATTATCACTGGAGTAGGTGTTATTTATTCCATGCATAAGAACCAGAACTTCAGAGCACAGAAGAAACCAGAGGTACACGAGTTCTCTATTAATTTACTTTTCTAAGAATACTTTGTATTTTGGTTACAGTCAAACACCCCATTTCTAAACGCAGAATGGCATCCAAATGCTGACCCAAGAGAAAATTGAAAGATAGTTAGGTGAAGCATCTGGTACTCTGAAATAGTTTTTCTTCATGTTAGAAACCCTAGAAAATATTCTGTTTAAAGAGGAGGCGGGAGTGGAAACCAATCACTATCCATACACAAGGTAGACAAAGGTGGGGTTACCTCACGAGAGAATATCAATAGTAAACAAATAAAATTAAAATCTAAAACAGGGCAAGGAACAGGATGGGACACCACCAACTCCTTTGCAATATCTTAATATCACTGACTGCACTGAAGAACCATCTTACCCCCAGAGGCAGGTTGTCCTTCAAACTAGGGTCTAAAATGATCAGCAAGGACTGAAAAACCCCAAATCCTTAAATCTCTGCTCTTCTTAGACAGAAGCATAATGGAGGAATAGATTCTGGCCATGAAGGTCTACAAATTAAAAAAAAAAAAAGTCTATGGGAAGAAAACCAAGGCCAAAACAAACAGAACACCACTTGACACCACAACCTAATACTAGGAAAGAACACTTGAGAAAGTTTACTTTATATTTTTACAGTCATCACCTGATTCACAGCATCTCTTACCCATATTAGCAATGATACACTTGAAGTAGAACATTGAAATGTCTTGATCCTGTGAAATTTAGAGCTTTGACTCACTGCAGTCTCTATCACTTCCAGATCTGTGCAGAACACAAAGCAACTTCTGAGCACCCTTTCCATGTGCAGAGGAGCTGCTATCTGTCCTACTGGGACAGGACTACATGGCTGAGAGGAAAACCTGAATATTAAGAACCTGAGGCAAAAGCATGGAAAATTAGAGAAAACACTATAACTGTGTAAATCCAGGGTCTACTCATATCTTGAATGCTACTTCTCAGTATTTTTTGATGCTTGAAATAGCAGAAGATACATATTTTATGTGCATTTTTGCACATACACACGTGCATATTTGCTACAGGCAAACACTCTGCAGGAGAACAGTGTGGCAGATCCAAGGCTTGGAGCAACAACTAGCTGAGGCTCCACATAGCTGGTCAAATCTAAAAATCATAGGCAAAACCAAAGAGCAAGATGATACTGAATAAAATGATCCAATAATGCGCATGAAACAACCAAAAAAAGATATTTATCAGTTATGTGGTTAAACTTTCTCACTAGAAATTGTAAATAGCAAAAGTTTACAATACGTCAAAAATCCCTTGGGCTGCCAAACACCCAAATTCTGCCTGCAACTTATAAAAATTTCTGACTCTTACAACATCCTAAGGGAAGAGAATAGTCCAGGGAATCACTGTTACATTCCTTACTGGGTATTGTCAAAAAAAAAAAATCACATTGAGCCAACTATACCTATAATTTGACCTGGAATGGCTGCTATTACCTTCTAGAACTTTCTGAAGGAATTGCCTTGGCACATAGGTTTCTTTACTAGTGCTTTCTTTTAATCTACAGTCTTGAGAACACAGCTTATACTTAACCTTATCTCTTCCTTTTGGCCTCATTACTATTTGATGATATTCAGAATTCACATAATATTCCATATCTTTAATTACCTGCCTTGCCTACGTTTAATAAAACTGTTTCATCTCAAATACAAAGCACTTCTTTTTTGAGTACAATCAACAATATTGTTTCTTGAATTCTCCTCAGCCTAATATTAATTATATAAGCTACCTACTGCTAAGTTTTACTTCCTTAAAAATACCCATATTTACAAGGTAAATTGATAATTCTTAATTCATGTTTTCTTGGTAAATAAGAGTCATGTCTGAGTAAACTGCAATTTTTCTGCCCATAATTCTGTTCCATTTTCCTTCTCTTTCTCAAAGATTTTAGTTCTGTCTTCAAGCCCTACAGTTCCTACAGCTTCCCCAATTTAAAAATAAAATTTAACAAATGGCTATTTAGTCACATCTTCCATGTAACTACCTCAAAAAAATGCTAAAACGGGTCCAATTTTGTGTAAAGCTAGGCAACAGAACAGCAACTATGCTCTTAACAGATGCAAATGGTAGATAAGAACCTCAAAATAGTTAATAAATGTTGCTCTAATTGCAGACATTATTGCAGAGCAAGAAAATTAGGTGTTTAGAAAGAAATTTATGGGGACCAAAAGCAATTCTCCAATTTGATTTTGGTCAAGACAGAGTGCTAACCTGCAGCAAGTGATAGGAGATGTCAGCCACTGTCTCAACCCTCCAGCATGAATGGGGGGAGAGAAAGGCAAAAACATAACAAAGCAAGCAACAAAACCCTCACAATCAATTCCAGAAGAGCTTTCCTGTCCCCTCTAGTACCAATGCAGATGGAAGACAAGCACAGTCTTCAAACCCTCTTCATCTAACACTCTATTTCCTTGAAAGGCTACTCAGGTACTAGCTAAACCTAATTTCAACTAAGATACAAGAACAGAACCTCAGCCTTGTGTTTTCAACTGCTAACTGCTCGTGCTTTGTTACTACCTGAATGATGCCACGATACCACGAAATAGAAGTGAAGTGTTACACTGAGAGACTGTCATTAAATGAAGTCCCTGGCAACAGTTTTGCCTCAAGGCAGTATTAAAAAGTCTTCGTGATCCTGGAAGATTTCTGCAGGTGCTTCAAGAAAGTTGTTGACACTACCTAAAGCCTAATATACAGCATCAGGTGAAAAGTGCATATTTAAATTGCATATGAATATAATTGTTGGAGGTGACATCTTCACCATTAGATAACCCTCTGCAGAGAGATCAAGATGGTAAAATTCTAAAGCGAGTTATGAGAGAGCTGTGAAAACAGAATTATTCCTAATCTCAGAAATTAACAATATAAAAATACTGCATTTTACCTTAAAAAAAGACAAGTAACTATCCTGAAGCTATTTAGAGAGTTATTTTCTGGACACAATCTCTTTAAATCAATATTGCTTAATTGAACTGGTATTTGTAAATAGAAGTTTGATGAAGTAGGGAAAATATTGCACCTAGAACCAAGGTACCAGATACTCTGCAAGTAAGGAATAATCCTTATTTAAAGGAATAAAATTCAAAAAAGCTGAATTACATGCACAAGACTTCAGTTCTGGAGCTGAAGGAAATTCCAGAGCAGGACGAATTTTAAGAACCATGGTACAATACGAATGGAATTCTCAGAGAATGAAAGTAGTTTCTTTGAATTAGATCTTGTTTGCTTACAGACATTCTTAAAATCTGTATACTATTACCACTTTTGCCTTGCTACTGTCACTACTTTTTAAACACAGAATTTATGGAACTGCAAAAGACAGCATCTTACCAGCATCTCTTCCTCTACTGAAGAGAAAGCATTTATTCACATCACCTGGCTAAAAATCATCAATATCTTTCATAGAAAAGATCTAGATAAAAATTATTTACCAGATAGGTCATTTTATTGGATGTCCTTGTTTTTTTTAAACCCATCTTTCTTATGATGCTTCCCTACTGTTTGCTACTAAAGGTAGGAAACATCTTGGTCCTTTAAGCAAATAATCCCATTGTGTTTATAGGGTGTTCTTTGTCGTCAAGTAATCTTGAAGAAAAGCACTGATGATTTTTTGTTTTATGCAGTCTTCAGGAACTGCACCCCAGACAACTCCAGTAGGATGCAAGATCTTTCCCTGTAGCCCTTCTCTAACTGTGACAGAAAGCAGATGCTAGCTGAGCACTCAAAGCTTGATGCTAATCATTAGAACTTATTTCTGCAAAAGGTGATTCCAGAGGCTCCAGGGCTGGGCACAGGCAGAGAAATTACCAAATTTCCTCTCTTTTTTCCCCTCCTCTTTTTCCTGTTTTCCCCATGCATAAATAAATACACATATAACCATTTCTGATCAAAATCTTTTTGACAGGTGCAAGCTGCTGACCTTTCTAATCAAAAAGCAACCCTTTAGCAAACCACTGTCAGCTTTATGCACTTTTTCCTTAGGGTCAGTTTATTTTAAAAAAACTTCCAAAATACAGACATCCACACATTCTCACACACACACACACAGGGAAAAAAAAATCAGGAAGAAGAGAAGAAGGGAAGCCTTGGATGCAATTTTATTTATCCTCAAAAACATTTCAAGGGTTATGAAATCATTTGCTAAAATAGTGCCAGGAATAGCAACAACAACAAAAAAAAGGGGTTGCAGGGAATCTATCTTGGCACCAATGTGCCACTGAGCAGTTAGTTACATTCTCTCCTCTGGCTTTAAGGATCAAGATCCTAGTGGCAGCATAAGCATGTGCCAGAAAAGTAAATACATTGGTAATTTTCAGAGAGATATATTATTTTCCAATTGCCATTAGGTTTCAATTTTTAAATGCTTCAGTCTTGATTTAAAAAGTATTATAATTTCCTCTTGCTTAAAATAATGAAAATTACTGGCACAAAGCCATCCCAGAAAGCCCCACTTACTGGCCACACAAAAGACAAGCAATTTGAAAGGCCATGTCTGATATTTTAATTTTGGTGCACCAGAAAAAAAACACAGAAAAATACAGATTGCTTATGTTATGAACCCAATATCAATAAAAAGCCTAAGCATCTGCTACTGTATCTGCAGTTCATCACACATATAAATGCTTACATGACACTGAAAAATGTTTTAGCATGAAAAAACTGTAACAGCTGAAAGAATGTTTCTTTCTTCACTCCCTGGGATATGAACCCTGTTTAAAACCACCACCATACACATCCTATGTTTTGAGGAACAGACCATCAAAAAGAGCTGTCAGTAATGCTGAGGACAAACCAAGCCAGTATATTGCAGTGTTTATGAATCAATCACTGTCTTTGCTGTTTACACCTTCATGTCCTGTACCAGTGAAAAATCTTCCAAACTCCCCTTTTAAATATCTCTACATGATGGAAAAATCAGGCGCTATCAATCCAGCAGTATAAAAAAAGTTCCTTATATACTGCAGGATGAAAAGAATAATTAACCCCATTCAGTAATCCTCAAAGAAGAGCTGCTGTGCTAGAGCCCTTTCATTCATTCTTCTGCTACAGTAAGGGAAAAAGATACAGAGAAAAACAATTTCTATGCAGTGTTGTCACAGCATCTTGGTTTCTTCTATCGTAAACTTTCAACACAGATTTTTTCCCCATTTCTGTCTTTACCTCTCGACATACACCACCTCCTTATGCTTCAATGCATTCGATGTTGTTCAACTATTCTGCAAACTGCAAAAAAGAGCATTTCTCCCTTGCCATAAAGGCAGAAGCATAGGGGGTTTTGTTATAGTTTTTATCAATTTTTTATCAAGAGCACAGGTATTCATACCTGTCCATTAGTATTTTACTGTAAATCAAGTTGAGATCCTGTTGTTCAGCATAAAGCTTGGATTCCTTAGCTTATTGAGCAGAAGAGAGCTATAAAAGAAAATAAAACTCAAAATATGAAAGCATGATTAGCTTTTATCTTTCAAACACTATTTTACATAAATAAACTTTATTACACTTTAACCATTATTAGCTGGGGATTTTTTCAGATAAGAAGTAATTTGGATCCAGCAAATGATTTTTATAGCTAGACAGGCATGGCCACCATAGCAAACATGAACACAATTGCTGAACTTTATTTCACATTTAATATGTATAATCAAAAATCTGAAAAGGAAGTCATCAACATGTTTCCCTTTTCCAGGCTTTGAATTAATGACAAGGTCTTGATTTTGTAAGTGCGCATCATGTAATTTTTTCACTCTAACTAGATCAAATCACTTCTCAACTTCAGTGGAATTCCTCATACAAGATCAAGCCTTTTTGTGTATCTTAGGGAACAAATCTGCAATATATCTTTGCATCTTTTACATCGATCCAATCCAAAGTACTGTCAGTGGGGAAGCTCAGGGATTAGAGCTAGTCAGCTGATAACATACTATTTATAAAAAAAGTATACATACTTAGTACGCTAATAAATTGCTAGTAGATATAATAGCATGCTTTATAGCAATTAGCAAGTTTAAAATTGCTTTTATGTTAAGGGACAAAAATTAATATTTTTTTGATAACAGCTCGCTTTTATTTAAGATATCTTTTAGAGTAGACTTTGAGCTTCAAAGTAACGAATATTCAGCAAAACGATGGAAAGGAAAAAATGTAACTGAGAAAAACCAGCTACCTCTGAAACTAATTATATTTTAGTTCACTCTGAAGTCTTAAGTCAGCCAAGGGAATGTAGTAGAGGCTCAATAAAAATTGTTTTTAATAAATTAGTTATTAATTAGTGTGAACATGCACTTTAAAAAATAAACAAAAAAAAAAAACCCACAAAACAAATTTGAAAAGCCAAATGAAAAATCTCCTATGTATTTCAGAAGAAGAAGATCCTAAAGTAGGGCTGGGGAATCAGGACTCAAATCAACAGCTCCTATATTCTGTATTCAGTAGCAACATCTGGATACACACGTATTCCAAAATCAGATGGTGTGAACCCTCTGCAGCCACACTTTATCCCTCTGTGGAGCAGACAGCTCAATATGCAGCTTGAATATGGCCAATGATACACATGTGCAACAACCACTATCGCCTGGAATTACATGATTTTAAGAACAGTTGACACGCATGCGGAAGAGCAGAGAAGATTCCATTCTTCCCAAACCCAAGAAAATGGAAATAAAAGTAAATATGTTCATGTTATCTAGCATTAGTTGATCTCTACGTATACATAAAAGATTACTATTTAAACTTTATACGATTTAATGAAAGTTTTAGGACCTGTTAACACACTGATAGCCCTCCTTGAATTCAACCAAAATACTTTTAGCTCCAATATTCACCATTGATTGCCCAAGCCAACTTAAAACAAGAGATTCTCAGATTCTCGCTTTCTGAAAAACTACAGAGAACACATTCTCATCTGAAATGCAAATATTGAATATAAAGTTACCAAACACTCCCTAAAACTGAAAAATCTGAACAGGTAAACCTAGCCCAAGAACAAACCTCAAGAAACAGAATGAGAACAAACATACATCAAGCATCCACATACAGAAAAATGTCAGAATACACCACACATGATTGCACATAATCATAAATTTGAATAATTAACGACCATCTACTGAGCAGCTCTGCTAGAAAGGAATGTTGGGCTATTAAAACTGTCCGTAAGAAAACTAAGCCTCCCTTCTATAGCGAAATCTTTTTAAATGGTTCAGATGAATCAGAACCATTAGCAAATTTGGGTGGGTTTTTTCCATAATGAGCAAGAGAAATCAATTTTATTCAAGGACATTGATCCAACCTGCAAACAGTATTTTTAATAACAGATAGATCCCCAAACTTAAAGAGAAGCTAAAATTCACATAAAATCAATGGTCAGTATTAGATATACTAATAGTACATCGTGATTTCTTTCCCCAGTGGGAAAGACTAACTGGGTCCAAATTTTGAGAACTATGTTGAAATCATTAACAATTTGGAAACACTTCACTGCTACTTCATTGGGTATTACCACTACACCGACCCCCATGTGCATCTTGACAAATGAGGCCAACCAGAGTTTTGTAAGATTCTTGCTGATAAGGCAAGCACACGCTTTAAAAACACGTTTATCTTTCTACTTGACAACTACATAAACCCATCTTTTTCCCCATAAGCAATATGAAAATTACGCAAATCAGGTAGGTATTTAAGCAACAGAGCTCTCTTTACTGTCATACTCTGCCAAGGTGTGACATTCCTGAGGTGTTAGGTAATATCAAAGACAATCTCAGCGGTCTCTGCAAATGAAAATTGAACTCAAACTCTATGCTAGTACTGTTTGGACTCAGCCTGGGACACCCACTTCCCAGTTCTTGGGAAGTCTGGGACACCACACATATACCAGTTGTTGCAGGTACTGAGAACAGGTACAGAATAAAGATTCCCAAGGAAGAAACAACAACAACAAAATGCCTGTTCTCAGCATCTTACGCCAATCTTTATAAAGGCTCTTATGCAGATATGTAAGGACTGCTGAAAAACTCAACTGCCACAAATTCAATCTCCACTTCAAAAGGAATAACTATAAGGCTGCATTAGCACTACAGGCAAGTACTTTGTGACTTCTCAAAACAGCATGTACTGTGAGCAAGATAGTGAGTGCTCAGCAGAAATTTTTTAGAGTATTTAAAACTTCAGACACCAGTCTGCCTGTAAATATGCAGCACACCTTGGGCCTTGGATTTTTGAATGAAGAAAGCAAGGCCATCAAGAATCTTTAGCCGTAGTTTAAGAGTAGGCAAGGTCATATCCAACAGTTTGATCTCCTTTTATAGAGCTAATGTTTGTTTTGGAGCCACTACTTGTTAGCTGTCAATTAAGAGGTTTTACCTCCCTTTCAGATCCACTATAGTTAGACAAGCAACAAAAAGTAAGTATGAACGTCCCTGTGCAACAACAGGCTAAGTAATAAGACATGGAAGCCTTGAAAAATTAAGATAGACCACTTCCCTAAAATTTACTTCTGAAACACAAATTGCCAATAATATACATACAAACCTTTTACACTTGACACCGCCTGATGCAACATTCATTCAAATCCCTTTCTGAAGGACTCCCTCAAAACCTGCATAATCACACATATACACTTTCCAGGTAACAACTGTTAGTTTCACAGGCACATTATCAAGCATCTAAGAGATACATCAACAGTTCATTATTTAGCACTGTACATACAGAGAGCTTCACCCATGTACAGTTAATTACTACTCATGCCAAACTTGTGCTTAGCAAAGTTATTTTCTTTCTGAAATGATCTGCAGATTTTAGTGCATGAAGAGTTACAAAAGGTAACTGAAGTTGCTTTGGTAGTAAGAGAGCAAGCATGTCTTTTTAGAAGGGAAGCTAACACCAATATCCCTCCTCCAAAGTGAGAAAATTGTCCATCCTCAGGCAAATAAATGACCCACATCTTAACATGAAGAAGTCTTAGTTATCATATTTTTCACTCCACTTTTTCACTCCTCTCCAAGAAGTGATGAAGTGAGTTGGGAGGGCCTTGTGAGGTGGCACACCATAGATATGATGTTCAGTGCTTCAATGAGATAGAACACACGTTTGTAGGACTAATACAGCTTAGCTTGGATCACAGTCACTGCTGTTCTGTGCAAACCTATTTATACTGACAGAGCAGAGAGCCAAAACGGTTGCTTTGTAATTAGTTCAGGCATGTTTGAATCCAAAAGGCAAACTCTTTTAGTTGATTTTCCCTGGGAATACTACAAACTTCCACTACTGCTTCACAGTGTAGCCATGAAGATCAAGAACGGCTCCTCATTCACCTAGAAAAATAACAAATCATAGTACTGAATTGTTCTCCTGCATCTTGGCTTTACTCTGAATGCACTGAAATGTTTGAAAACACTTTCTCTGAAAATTTGCCATCTGTAGTGTCAAAGGCATTCCTGTCAGAGAAAGAAAACCTTGTTGAGGGCAAAATTCAGTCAAGATGACTGTAAAAACCTAATCCACACCTTTGAATTTGGACTGAATATCCATCACTTAAACATCTCTCAAATGACCCAATTTGTTTACATGGCCCTGTAGCTTTTTATGACTTTACCATAAAAAAGTTATTACATCCATTCCTTTTATTTTGTTTTAGAGCATTTGAATGAGCCCCAGAACCACAAGCAAGTGAAACAGATTCTCTGCAGATGGAAGTTGCCTCATATAACTCTCTACTACCGGTCAAATCGTCAGAACAACACTTTCAGTTTGGAAATGCCATACCTTCATACACAGGAAAAGAATTTCCTGTGCCATATGTCTTTTTTAATGGTTAACTATTGCATAAAATGAGTGTTGGTTTCCTTGTCAATCCAAAGAGGCACTAGGAGCCACTATAACCTGGATAGTTTGGAACAAGGGTGAACACAGTTGGATGGTTACACAGCGAATTACACTGGGGGAGAAAAAGTAATAAAATAGAAAACAATAATAAACAAACTTAGATATGCTAGCTGCTATCATACAGTAGCTCATCCAATGAAACTCCCTATAGATAACAGTTTAGTAAAAAAATGGACAACTGAGTTTCATGGAAAATACTATAACTAAAGATAACAATTGAAACAAATTATATCATGCATTAGTTCAGAAATAAGTACCTCTTCCACCCATTTCATCTGCTTTTAAACAAATAAAGCTGAAATAGAGAAGTAGCAGCTACAGATTGACAGGGAAGGTATGCTAGGAGCATCTTCAAAATATTTTTTGCAGTGTAAACTACTCTTCAAACATGACACTCTCTGGTATTTAACACACACATAAAATTACAACTTTGCTGATTTGTGGCAAAATGAATAATGGTTTAAAGATGTAGAATACTGAAATTACAAAAAGGGCACCACTCCTTTACCTTTTACTGCCTGAACCTAGTTTGAATCCCATTTATCAGTTTACTGGACCAATTCCCTAATTAACTGCAGCATCTAACTCCTTGCCTCCCCTCACCTTCTTACATGATTTCCTGCAAACTCATTATAAGACTACAGCAGCAGCAATGTAAAAAGGAATTAAATGTACAGAAAACACAAGCACCATTGTGTCCTCCTCCCAAGATATTCTTTTTCTGAGACAGACAGATTAACGTTTCAAGAAAAGCCACATAAAGGTGATAAAGGATCCAGCACTCAAAATTATCACTGGCTATACCAGACATTTGCTGAAACTAGGAAGATCTCCCCTACTTTCCTTTAGTAAGTACTGTAATATCATAGAGAATACCATCTTAATATATATTAGGATAGGTACCCAACCAACAGCACTGGTCATCTGGAAAACCAAAGCTTAAAAAATTTAAACCAAAGATTTTTAATTCCAGCCACAATGCTGGCAAGGTTCATGACCAAAGGAAAACCATGCCTTTAAGGCCTGCCTGCCTTTACCAAGCTTTATGCAGGATCAATGGTACCTTCCACTTCATGTGGAGAAATCAGCACAAAAGTGATCAAACTGAGTCACGCCTGCATGCTGTTTTAAGGCAGTTAATAACCAGTTTTAACTATTTCAAGGAGAAATTTCAGTGTTTTGGGCTTACAGGGAGGTAGGAACAGAGGTGACCTTCAGCCTAGAAGAATCTCCTTAAAACATCCATGCTTATAATGACACCTTGAATGAATTTACCACAAAATGGCAAGTTTCATGAATAATTTATGAGGATTAATTCACTAAAAGGCACATTACCACAGAAAAAAAAGGTGTTATTGATTATTCCCTTGCCACTTTCATTATCGGTAATATAAAAGGATGCCACTTCACGGGAAATAATCTTTGAAATTTTTCTTATTTCATTTCTCTTTCTGCCTGTATTGGATTAAATTAAAGGGAGGTTAATCCATATCTTCTTTCCCCAGCCCCAAACAGAAAAATGGTAGAAAGAGAATAAAATTCTGAAAACAAAAGCAGCAACCATCACTGTGAAGATCCTCACCGCAGAGTCAACCTGCACAGTCTTAAATTAGCTCACAAGAATGAGAATAGCCACACAGTGAAATAATAATCCAGTGGCTCAAAGAGAATTAGCTAAACAGCTGAGCAGCTCTTTTAACTTCAGCTGGGTCTGGTCAGCAAAGGTGAAAGCACACTGTCATGGCATGGGGGGACACACAGACACAGGACTTGCAATTTCCACAGCAGCAAGAAGCCAAGCAGGCTCCCAGCCCAGGGCAAACATAAGGTCATGTCTATGCAAGGTGAACACCAAAGTCCAAAACTGAGGACAAAGATGGAATAGCTAGAAGAGAACTAATTAAGCTCAGAAAAAAAACCCAGCACTTGTAAACCCTAACGCAGAAGGCTTGCGGGAGATTGAGGAATTAGCTGGGCTTTCTTCTCCGTTTATACAAGTTTTTTATTAGTTCTTATGCTCTCGGTGTGTAAGACTTTCTCCCAGAGCATCCAGAGTCCTGTCTTTTTTCACCCAGCCAACCAACTGCTGTGGAAACTGATTAAGTTATGGAAATGTAGTGATATGTGTTATTGTACACATGCTTTGTAAAGATAAGGTACCTTTACACGTAAGACTGCTTAAGTATGGTTTAAAATCATGAAAACAAACATAAATAACCCAATGTAACACTGAAGATTTGTTTGAAAATCTCATGAGAATGATGTCAAGAAGAGGTGATCAGAAGACAATAACCCTAAGGCTTCAATGTCTATGCACAGAGCCAGGAACAAATATTCCAGGCATTGTCATCATAAAATAACACCTCGCAGTCTAAGAAAGCCCCTTCAAATCACCAATTTATATTGTAGCTTCACAATAACGCCTTATGAATTTTCACTTTCCTACTTGAATAAGAAAAACATTTCACATTCAAATACAAGCTGAAAAAGCTCTTCCCAAAAGGGAACGACAGGGCTGAGTAAGTTTTAACATGCAATTAATTTCTCAGAAACTCTGAAACAACAAAGCACTCATACAGAGACTTAAGTGCTACTAAAATAACTATGTTACTATGTGTAAGCTCTATTTACTTTCTGTTCCAGTAACTTTTTCTAAGTCACACTGGTTTCTGCTAAAAGGCTACATATATACTGGCCAGTTCTTAAGATGCTTACACACCAATAAGTGTTCTTCCCATGGCATGCAATTTGTGACTAAAATGCAAAGGCATGGCTCTCTGGTAAAGCCAAGAGAGCTATCTATAAAGCAATTGGAGAGGCTCATTTCCCGGTAAGGGAAGTGGGCTTGCTCAGCACATCCTCTTTCTAGTAATCAGGAACTGCCAGACATAGCAAAAAACCAAAAGTAGCAACCACCCAACAGAGACAGAAACCCCCAAAATCACTGCTATAATGCACTACCACTGCTGTAGGATGTAAATCAGTACTTTGCTATTACATGTTGACTGCGTAATAATTAAGACTCAAAGAGTTTGGATAAAGTTTTAAGCTACAAGAGACATTACGTTTATGTGAAGATAAAGTTCAATCTAAGCTCTTTGGCAATATAGATGTCCCTGACTCAAGGTATGCCGCATGTTTCTTCTCCATTATAAAACTCAATCTGACTGACAGACAAGCTAAAAGCCCCCCAAACAACATGACATAGAGCTTTGAAGTCCAATATACAAACTTAATAAGAAATAGTTAATGCAAAGATAAGATTTTACACTAAAATCAAGATTCAATTTTACACTAAATTCCATTTTACACTAAATTCCATTCCAACTCTAGAAGATACATGGACAGGTTGGAATGACTACATATTTGGGACAAGGAATAAAAGGTCTATGCTTTTAAAACCCTTATTTTACCTAACAGAAGAAACTGAAGAAGGAGAAGTTCCAAGCATCACTCTGCTGAATGGTAAACAATATGCCAGAAGTCAACTACTAACACAAAAAAACCCCCCAGTTTTAAAAACCTTCTTCCTCTGCAATTTATTGTAGTTTTGAACAGCTTCTCTAATTTGCCACAATCTTCTGCTTAAAGTCAAAAGAGGATGTGCTGTAATTCATTACTTTCCAAGAAAACAGCTTTAAAACATTTCAAAACAAGGCTTGAACTAGGCAGAAATAGATTTAACTTGAGAAAAATTGCACCACTACCAAGTTTCCCTTTAGATAACATAGCTTATTTATTATACTTCCTTATCTTCTCAAAACTAAGACAATTTCTGCTACCCAGCAACAGTCAATAGGCTGTGCTGGCACTCTTCAATTCAACATGAGACAGTGAAGTGGCATCACATCACGATAAAATATTCAGTTATAAGAGATAATTTTGCAGTCTAATGACTGCCTTCAAGCAAAAGCACTGACACTCCTGTCTGTAAGGATTCAATGGGCTGCATCACTTGGACATCATCAGGTTTTTCTGATGTCCAACCCAAGTTAAAGAACTTAATCAGAAACTCTTTGTTGTGACGCTGTTCCACTTCCTGAATTAACACTTTGGAGATACACAAATCAGGGAATCCTTTATGTGGCTCAGAGTAGGCGTGGCAGGCCACACACACGTTGAGGTGATGAGAGATTATTCCTCTGGCACTTCAGCAACTCACTCAGTTCCAGCTGCATCCACCAACTTTTTCCAAGGATGGCCTGAAATATGCAAGTTTCAAACTCCGTCTCAAGGACACACTTTTGGATTTGGATTTTTTAAGCTACATAAATCTTTCCCATTTCAGAAGATTTAAGAAATAGATTATGAAGTGTTCAGTTAGTGAAACTTATTATTAGGGGTTTCCATTTATGTGGAGGAAAAAGAAAACCAACCTAATCCCGTTTGAGATCTGTTAAAAGACAGATCATGAATGACACATTACCTGTACTCCAGAACTGACAGAAATCAAGTAAGTGCTTCAAGTAAGTAAGATTTACTCCAGCAACTCTATTTACTGCAGTTCATTCATACTTGAAAGTGACTGCAGGAAAAATCAGTCTTTTTAGTCGGTTCTGGTGAGTTTCTAACTAACCTCAGGTTCTTGGCCTTCTGAAGTCATTCAGTACCACACTTGATATGTACACATCATTTCTTATGGCATCCAACAGTAGTTTTTACATTATGTTCTATAGATACACTTGTAACAGCTGACAGCTTAGCAGAATTACTTTAAACATTTACTGCATCTTGTTCTAAGGCAGCCACGAAAACAGATCTTAGATTCTCCTACCATCTTATGTTGTAATCAATTCCAGATTAAGCTAATAACATCACACAAGCAGGTGCACTCAAGACTTCCAGAGTTAAGTCACTAGAATTTAGTCATTCACAGTACTCAACCTACCAACGGTTCCCAGACATTTCTGAAGCTACAGAAACAGCATGAACATACTATGCCAAAAACACTAGACAAAAGTAGATAGAAATGAAGAAAGAAAATAGAAGTAAACCATCCAATCAATCAAATTCAATATACAAGACGTTTAGTTTTGTGATTTAAAAGAAACTGAGCATTCAATTTCTCTTGACTCTTTGCTTCAATATGGAAAAGTGGTAATAAATATATCAAAGACCCATAAGAGAAATGATAAAGCCACCTAAGTATGAAAAACCCTTCAAAGCATAATCTGACAAGGAATTGTAGAAATGAAATCCACCCAGATAAATGGGAGCCCTCACCACATGCTCCATTTACTACTACTTTACTTTCCAGAAAACTGTTGCATAAACTTCTTTGATCCTACAGATTATTTACTCAGAGGAATAAAATAAAAACATTAAAGATAAATAGGATTTTTTCACAGAAATCACATAAAACCCCTTACTGTCAAGCAGAATTACAAATAAAACCTGGTCTTAGAGAAAAGCTCACTATAAGAGAGGGCAGGCAAATAAAAACTTGGAGGTAGTTTTAAGTGGTTTCAAATGGAGTTACACTGGCCCCACAGCAACCAACACACTGAATTTCCAGGAGGTACCAGCAAAACACTGTTTCCTAAAATATTTAATTTACAATTGCAAAAAATATTTACACTAGGAAATTGCCACGTAAAATAATATTCACTATGCAGCAAAAACAAGACAGCTTCTTATGCAAACAATTAGCAAATAAATTGAGTCAAACCGTAATTTTGAAGTTAATATAATTCGGTTATTAAATAAGGAAATATTAGTTAATCCTTAAGCACATGCTTACCCTTTGAAACACCAGTAGTCCCACTGAATTAATAACTGGTCACAGGCATCTTCAGCACCACCTTGAAGCAATAGCTATAGCACCCATGTGTGCAGCTGAGTAACACTAATCCGTTCTCCTGCAAAACTTCTTGGCCACTTAGCAGTTTTACAAGTTGAGGACAGAATTTTTATTTGTAGACTGTGTGAGTAAAAAAAATATCTCTCTCCTGACCAGAGATTATTTGGCACGTGAACAGCAATATCTCATTCTCATACTCCAGGGAGTTTTAACCTGCCTCTAGCTAAAAGCTATACAATCTTTAGATTGCAGCAGAGTGTAAAAATCACTCTAATTAAATCAAGTAAGAACTGGTTTGACTAGTGTTACTGATCCCCCAAATAATTAAAATCAGTCAAGAAAAGTCAGAGGTTGGTACTTAGCTGTACTTAAACTTGTGCTAATTTTTTTAAGTAAGTTTTGCAATTGAACAACTATAAAGCAAACTTGAAGTAAGCTACAAGAGGAACTTGGACTGTTCTGAGTATAAACTAATACATAATACAGTTTCAGGGCACTTTTTTTTTTTAATAAAATAATTTTTAATAAAATTTCTCCAGGCTTTGCATTTGTTCTAAGATGTAGTGACTGTATCTCAGAGTATGCCAAATTACACTGCAAACCATTTGAAGCCTGCATTTCTGATATATGTGAACAGAATCTAGTTTGCACCATCACATATATTTACACCAGTTTTAATTCTGTGCCGGATGATCTACCTTTTACACTGTTGTGCTCCCATTGTTGCACCCTGGAGGCCTTTCAGGGCCCAGCTGCATTACCCTGGAACAAACCTTTAAGAGGAGACTGACAGCATAGCAGGTTTCTTTCCAGTCCTGACAAAGTTAAAGCAAAGCAATAACAATACTCTGTGTGTTGATAAGCTCCATATGCACACCATGCAAATTTAAGAGAAGGCAGCACAACAGGACGAGACATCAGTATGTAATTGCCAAGCCCATTTTGTCACAAACTGGCCCTAAACACCAGGTAGGATGGGAAAGGGTAGAAAGTAAGTGATTTCTCACACAGAGCAGATAATTTCCTGTACTGTGCACAAAGTCTGATTGGTTTCCTGTCAGAATAGCCCAGTCTCTAAGTCTTTTGATCACTTTCCTCTGGCCCTTCACAGTTGCTCTGATTAGAGATTGATCCCCACGCTGCTCTTTGATCAGCAGCTCCGGCAGTCTGCAGGTGCCATATATCATCACATTAACAGGCCACAGCAGTATTCATCTCCCCCTTTTAAATTTGTTACTGCACTGCATATTCTACCCCCTCACAGAGCACTCCGAGAGGTCTCTGAAACTTTGCTTTCTGTTAGAAGATACGATGTAGAATAGCTTTATCTGGGGAGTCCCAAGTTCAAAGTTGAGAGAATTGAATTAGCCTCGAATCTACGTTTCTGCTTTATTTCATTACAGTTCAGAGAGTTTTCAGAGCTCCCAGCTTAGGCTTTTGTGTTGGTTTGTGCCCAGGGAGAAAGCTTGTTCTAGCTGACATACTGAGCACTAAATTTTTCAAACACAACCCCCCCCTCCCTGTACATTAAACACCAGGCTTTCCATGAATGTATGCTAACAGCCTTCATTTTAGATGTCCTACAGTAAGTGTGCTTTCGTGCAGTATATAACGTTACAGTTTGTAAAGTATTCTTTAAAATGACTTCATAATAGCAGATCAAGAGGAAAGGCGCTTAAAAATCTGAATAATGTAAATCATATGGAGTTCAGAGGCTAAGCAAATTACACACCCCGGAGCTGCCCTTGCTGTATGAAAGGAGTCTTTCTCCAGCTCTGCACAGCCCCAGCCCAGGGGAACTCGCATTTGAGAGTTTTCTAAACATTTCAGGTACACTTGAAAGTTGAAAGTAATTCTCATTTCCTATGCAGGATTAGCTCGTTTCCAGCCCGTACAAAACACCACTCATTCCCGCGCAGACACAAAAAGAGAAGAGAGAAGCATTTAGGGGTACAAAGGTGCGCGGGTCCTTGTTGGGTTTAGCTTGTTGTTTTTTTTAGTTTGTTTGTTTTTATAGCCGGGCGAGGCGGTGGAGGGGAAGAGGACACATTCTGCACCCCAAGTGCCGCAGGAGAGGGAAGCGCTGCCCTTCTACAGGGGCCGGCGGGCAGAGCCGCGCTTCCCCCGCGCCCACTACCCCCGGCGGGAGGAGAGGAGCCCACAGGAGCCCAGAGGAGCGGGAAGGAGAGGAGAGGGGAGGAGAGGGGAGGAAAGGGGAGCTCCGCTCAGCTCCGCGCCGCGCCGGCCGCCCCCGCCCTGCCTCCTTACCGTTCTGCTCCTTGGCGCCGGAGAAGGCGAACTTGCTGCTGAGATCCGACTCGGCGGCGGCCCCGTGCCTCCGGCCGGCCAGGGCAGCTGTCAGCAGGAGCAGCCCGAGGAGGAGCATTG
>VWZU01013206.1:326793-369188 GCA_013397095.1 Sterrhoptilus dennistouni
GGGGGGGGTTTGTACTAGAAGTTGTTTCGGTTACCCTGAACTGGGCCATCTAACAGTTACATAATTACATAATGGAAACATAGGTTCAACTATGTAACTGTCCCTTGCCCTGTGGTACTTGGCGAGGTAAAGCAGGCAGGATTTGGTTCCTTTTTGCTGTTTCACCAGAAACTGAGATTATATCAAGAAGTATTCCCCTGTTAATGCTGGTGAGGACTAACAGGACTGATGATGTTCAGCACCCATATGGATCTTTGCTAGAGATGGCATTTCTAGGTCGCTGGAGGACTTGGACTGTGGCTCTGTGGTGGGTCTGGGTAACAAGACCAAACGCTAACTGGATACCAGGAGGGCAAAAGAAGCAATTAAGACAAACCTCTTTGTCTTGATTGAGAAGTTTTGGCAGGGTTTCTTGGATTTTTGACTTCAGCCCCTATAGTTCTAAAGTTATTTTGGGGATGGATGGGAGACCTATACAGACATATATTTGGGGGGGCCCTATATATCCATGATATGTGCAAGACATATAAGAGAGAAACTGAGTCTGCATTGCCAGAATCTCGAGCACTCACTGTATAAATTCCTTCTCCTTTGACCCAGCTCTTTCCATTATATAACTGAGCTGTTTCTTTGCCTCAGCCAAAGTAACCCTTGAGACAGTGATAAACAATCCCTCTGTTCCTAATAAGTGACATATTTCCAGTAGCAACTGAAAGCTGTCCAGCCAAGCTGGGCTGTCTTCTGAAAAGCAGACTTGGAGCATACCATAAATAGCAACCCTTCACTTACAGAGCATGGAGACAGAAATGTACTGCACAAAGCAGACTATGTAGTTACTTTTATTATTGTTATCCTTATAATTTTTTTGGCTTCACTGTTGTTATTTTTAAATGGAAATAAAAATAACATCTACAGCTTTCCAGGTCTCCTACCCTGATGAATACAAGCAGAGTTTTGGGGTTTTTAAAATCAAATAAATGAAGTATTACACTGTAGCTTAACCTTCATTGCCTGAGGATTTTGTGGGATTCTTTGTATTTCAGAGTACTGATGGGAAGTTCACTCTGAAAAACATGGACGTAATGTCTTGGGCTGTATACATGAAGAATAAAATATCTATTGAAAAATCTAGGCTGCATCAGGCCAGGGTTTCATCTGGAGGTGCTGGAGCAGGAGAAGGGCAGTGGAGCTGGTGAAGGACCCGGAGCACAATCTTATGAGGAGTGGCTGAGAGATCCAGGGTTGTTTAGCCTGGAGAAAGGGAGGCTCAGAGAAGAGACTCTGTTGCTCTCTTCAGCTGCCTGAAAAGGAGGCTGTAATAAGGTCGGGGCTGGTCTCTTCTCCCAAGCAGTAAGCAACAGGACAAGATGAAACTACATCAAGTTAGGTCAGGGAGGTTTAGATTGGATATTAGGGAAAACCTCTTCAGAAGAAAGGATTGTGAAGCATTGGAACAAGCTGCCTGGATCATGATTCCTGGAGGTGTTTAAAAGATATGTAGATATGTCACATAGGAACATGGTTTAGTGGTGGACTTGGCAGTGCTGAGTTTGTGGTTGTACTTGGTCATCTTGGTCTTTTCCAACCTAAATGATTCTACAATTCTGTGGTCCTGGCTCAGATTTTTCAAAGGTAAATGCAAGAACCCACATAGTGGATGAATATGGAATAACACTGGCTAGGGAGGAAGCTTCCATTCTATACCTCCTGTAATGAAAGGTCAGGGTACATTTTTGATCATTAAGGTTTTACTTTTCTACAAAAACACTTCTGTTGCAAATTCCACCCAAAATATCATGTGAGGTAATCTCTATCCTTCAATATGTCCAATCTTCTCTGAAATTCATGCTAAGCATTTATCATCAGCTATGTTTATTTTTAATGTTATCGCTCTCCAGTTTCATCAGGTATATGTATGTGCTTGGGTTATGAAAATAAATAATTTATGTTTGCCTTCTTTAACCTCTTCATCTTCTGTGTTACAGCTGTATCACGTCCTTTCCCAGCTTGGCATTTTTACTATGGTTTTCACATGAACACCTCTATACTTCTAAGGCTTCTCAAGTGCCATCTGTTTTTGTTGTTTTATTTGGAATGGGACAAACAGAACATGACATTTCAAGGGAAGGCCTAATCTAACATTATATAGTGAGTGAAAATAGAATGTTTCATTGTATATAGTATCCCTTGTTCATGCCTTTAACTTTTTTTATGATCTACTCATGTAATAATCCACAGAAGTATTGGCATTAAAAAAGTAAATGTCTGTGTAATTACAACAAACTAATTTATATGTAGTTCAGACAATTCCTGCCAGTGCATATTGGATTGCCCATACTGAATTTCACTGGGCACCACAACGCCAATGTAGCTAAGAGTTCTGGTGACTCAATGTTCAGTACAAAGTTCTCTGGATATAATTTTTTTTCTGTATAGGTTATGAATATTTTTAACTACATAGAGGTTTATGTTCCTAAGTTTTCTCCATTATTAGAATTGCACTTCAGTTTTTGTCTTTTTTATCAATCACCTCACCGTAACTCATTGCACAACTATTTAGTCAACATTCTAGTCTTTCAAAGACTTTTCCCTCTAAATGTTTTGTAATGTAGTCTATAAAGTGTGCCTCGAGTATTTTTCAACTTAAATATTGCAACAGATGTTTCTCTATAAATTGCAATATTGAAATTGTCTGAGATGCCAACTTTGCTCTGTAGAATAGTCTCACTGGTTTGACATATTTTTAGATTGTTTTATGACTCTGTTTTTTATCATCCTCATTTAGAAGTATCTTTGAAGGAGTATTTCTTTTACTTTAATAAAATTTGAACTATCTGGATTATTCGCTTTTATCAGCAAATAGATTTCCCCACACCAAAGTCAAAATAATATGGTCACCAAGGCAACAGAGGTGGGCAGTCAGAGGTGCTCCACACCTTGTCCCTTCACTACTTTGCAACAATAAAGGTTCCCCATTACTTTTAGAACTGGGCTGGAACTAGAAAGGTGCATAGATGTTCACAGACTGCCCTTTAAGGTTTGAGCTGGTGCCAAGACATATGGACTGATTTCAGGGAGCTCTAAATATCCCAAGCAAGTTCTGTGAGGAAGTGTACTATTTCCTTTTCCTAATATGCTGTTTCAGAAAGACTTTTTTCCCCTCCAAACAGTTTGCAATGACATAAGCATTTCTCTCATGAGAAGGAATAGGATGAGAAATACAGTGTTTGGGGGGAAAGTAGCAAAAGGCTGAGACATAAACCCATTTTTAGGTATGATGACCCAAAGGAAAATGGTTCTGGAGATGTCAAACTCTGGAAATGCAGTAACTTCTATCAAATTCATATCTTACAAGAGTTAGAGCTAGACATTTACATACCTTTGCAAGACTACAACCCACTGTTGGGAAAAGAAAATGGATTGATTCACTTTTCTCTTTGAAGCTTGTTTCACTTCTTAATAAGAATAGGGGAAAGAAATGAATTCATACATACATACTTTTATATTCCCATATATTCCAAATGTACCTGTATAATTCTTGTAGGTTCATACTAAAGGTAAAACAGTTTTGCAAAACTTAGAATATAACTTAGAACTTATAAATATCTGTTCATCCAGATACAGAGGCAAGAGTCTGATATTGTGCAAAGTGCTCCTGATTTCAGTGTAGTTACATATGAATTAGTTGCTGGTATAAAAGGCCTGAGCTTTAAATTCTTATGTTCATATTATGGAATTATTTTTAATCATTAGATTAGTTATTAAATATTATGTTTTGTTAAAATCTTTCTATGGATGAGTGATAAATATGAAAAAGAAGTTGCATTACAAACGTTGATTGTCTTTTAGAAAAGCAATAATAAAATATTCTGCCCTCATGATCACCCAGCAATTGGAAAAAAAGGAATTTGTACAAATAAACATGATGGTTCTAATCTTATCCATGTGAGGTGCAAAGGCTGTGTATGGAATTGAATAAAACATCATTCCTGTGTTAGAAAATACTCCTGTAAATAAGGTAATGATAAATTTTAGGGTTTTAGTCTAATTGTCTGTTCCTACTGAATTTGTTGTTCCATTTCCATGCTGCATTTGAAAATATAATAAAGAAAAGTGTTAAGTCGAAAGAGGCTTCAATTCTATTGATGCATGTGATGTGGACTACTCAGACATGAACAGAGGAAAAGGAACTCCAAACATAATTTGGTCACTTGAATCACACGTCTGTATAAAAGGTGCCATTTCTGTTCTGCAAATCCTAAAATGAGACTTGGGTTTTAAAAATACGCCTACAATTAAGCCTTTGAAAACAGATTTCTAAGCGTATCAGTGTTGTTCTGCTTGATGGTGCACAGCTTAATCATTTTTCAAAATCTCTCAAACATTTGAGATCGAAGTCCTTATTGTACTTTTTTGTGGTTTCCACTTACAAGCATTGTTTTAGAGCAGTCACATATAAGAATTCCAATTATTCAGTCAATTATCTAGTCGACATGTATAGAGTCCAAGTTACAATGCAATTTTGCTTTGTGTAGGCTGTGGGAGCTACACCAGGAGACAAGGAAGGAGGCCCACTAGAGGTCTCCCAAACTGTGTAAAAGAACACTACCCACTTGTGGCACCTGCTAGATCATTTGGGTCTTGATGGGCTTCCAAAATCAGCATGTAAAATGTGGGATGTGGAGTCACTTATGTCTCATAACGTGTTTGCCAAATTTCAACATGGACTAAACCCAGCCTGAAAGGGTGGCAGTTGCCAGTCTGAAAGTCATGGTTTCCCCATGGGATATGTAGGAGTGTTCTGGGTACGAAGGTGTCTCTCTCAAAGCATTCACTTCCTTTTGTATGCTTTTAGAGCAGAAGCTCCTGTCATTTTACACCCCCATTCAGATGCACCTCAGTATTCAAATGCCGTGTGCTCTTAGGCACATGCTTGAAGAAGTGCATAAGGACTTGAGTAACTGCCCAGACAACAGGCTTGCTCAGGCACTTGTGAATGTTTACCTATTTATGACTATGTGTGTGATGACTTTCATTATTTATGTCAGAAGTAAGATTTCTGGCTCCTTTTCAATTGGATGACATCACTTATTGATCACTAACATCTTTGGTTCTATCAACATGCATAAAATTCTGCCATGATCAATACTGAAGGTGGCATGTCTCTTTTGAGTTGTGTCAGCTCTAAAGAACTATTGAATTCTGGATAACTCTTGGTCTTCCTGCCTTCCTTTCACTGAGCATTGTAAGATACAGATACGCAATCAGAATACAAATTCTAGTTAGTATTTCTAAGCATTATTAACCACTACTATTTGAAAAAATAGTATGTGTCATGTAGTAATAAAGTAGCATCACTGTATCCAGATTTAGTAAAATTAAGAGTAAACTATTATTCAAAACACATATAAATAAAAACAGATTATTTCAAACACTGATAAAACCCACTTATAGCGTTACAAGATTTTTTAAATGCTGAAATAATTCTAAGCTATTTATATATAAATATTAAATGGCTTTCAATATTAAACTGCTCTTCAGAGAAATGAAACTCAGCTGAGAGTATTTGTGGCACAGCAGCATAATTTTGCTACCAATTTTTGCAATTTATTTAGAACTTAACAGCCTGAATGCAGATTGTCTATCAAATAGTTCTGTCACATTTATTTGAATGGAATATTTATATCTATTGAGTTTGAAGTGGAAAAAAAGAACATCTTGATTTACTTTATGTTGCAGGAATTTTATGTTTATAATATTTAGAATAGTATTGATACTAAGAATTTTGGTCATTGAACAGGTTTAATTGAACCAGATTTTTTTTTATAGCTGTTGCACATCAGCTTTAGTCTCCTGGTACTTCAGTCCACATAGAGCAGGAGTAAGGTGGACTGAAGTTCAGGAGCAACCACCCAGGGATGATAAGGTGCTGGAGTGAAATTTCTACTACATATGGAGTGTCTGTCTTCCCTAACCCCAACTTGCCACTTCACATTTCCTCTCATTTGTCCTTTCCCTGTCTCTTCCCTATTCTTCCTCTCTCTCATCTCCTCCCTTTCATCCTTCTCAATTAATTAGTTACTACTTCTACTGCACTCATTATTTAACTAAAGTCTTGTCCTCCTAATCTTCTCTCTTCACACTTGATTTAAGTCCTATCTTTCCTAATCCACCTGCTTTCCTTCATAACCAGTCCACTGATATTCCCTGGCACTCAGATTTGTTTTCTCTTTGTAATTTGCCCTGGTTTATTTCCTGTCAATCTCCAGGCCAGATTTGCTTACCATAGCAAACCTTTTAACCCCCATTTTCATCTCACAGAATGACTTTTCCACACCTTTACTCAGGCCTTCGTTGCATTGATAGTTGAACAAAGGCTAGTGGAATGAATCAATTGGTGCTGCAGACCCAGTATCCACACCACAGATACGTTGAAGAAGATCTTTCAGTATGCTTCCATAAGAAAGTTCTAATTCTGCAGGACAGCTATGAGATGATAATCAGTGCTAAGATATGTTTCAGAAGGTGTCTTTCTTCCCAAAACTAAACTCCTGTGTAAATATACCTATTTTGCTATTCTGTCTGCCCCAACTCTTACAACAGCTTTCTGAGATCCCTCTTATTTTAACTTACAGTACACACATCTCCTTATTGATGGAGTATCTCTGCCTCTGAACAGCCTCCCTGTTCCACACTGCACAGAGTCAACTGGAGAGAATGTGTTCTAACGATTCACCTGAATCTAGGCTTGGCATCATCTACAGAAGCACACCAGAGTTTTATTTAGGCCATCTGGAGCTTTTCCAGAGAAGAGATGAAGAGCTTCCAAGGAACTGATCTGTAATATTTAAGAATGTACAGATCAGATGCAAAGTTTAATTTTCCAAGTTTCTTAAAATTGATTAATTTATGTTAAAAAAAACCACAAACAAACAACCAAACAGGCATCAGGCCCATGTTCAAAGTAGTGTATATCAGTTCCTAAAACTTTAACTCATCAGATTTTTTTTAAAAAAAGCTTTAACATGGGGGATATACAAAATCATAAACTCTGAGTTTCTCATCAATAGCTTCATTCACAGAACTATCTAAGTTATTTTGGCAGAAATAAAGTTCAAAATGGAACATGAAGGCTTTCATCTCATGTATTTTTCCAAAGTCAGATACAGTAAAAGTATTAAAATATCAGGTCACTTAAGTAAAAAGCAACAGTCTTTATAGTTTCAGACTTTTTAAAGAGATCTCATTTAAACCCTTTATTTAATAATATGTTTTAAAATCAGACATAGATTCTACTTTTTTTTTTCCATGAGATAAAATGTTATTGGTAAGGACTGAGCAGCTTAATTCTCCCAAATTTTTCCTCCCCCTTCCTACATAAATCTAGGTTGAATTTCTGTGTATTATAAATATAT
Source organism: Sterrhoptilus dennistouni (assembly GCA_013397095.1). NCBI lineage: Eukaryota > Metazoa > Chordata > Aves > Passeriformes > Zosteropidae > Sterrhoptilus > Sterrhoptilus dennistouni. The sequence goes on from VWZU01013206.1 coordinate 334,209, forward strand.
TAGAATAATCTGAAGTATTGAAGAGCAGTTAAATTATTACTTAGCTACACTGCAAAAGAACATAGAGTAAAGCCTACTTCAGTATTAATATTTCAAGTCATACATTGGTTTTTGTATCTGGAAATCCAGGTAATGCTGCAGCAACCAGACTGCCAGCTGGACAAGAGTATGAGAAATATACAAATGATGCATTATTCATACCAATATATTCTCATTGTTATTTCCTTGCCAATTCCCTGAATGGAAATACACTACAAAGAAAAATAATTTTAAAGCTTTTTCCAGTAATATTTCAAAAATATCCCACAATGAACCACTGGAGTTCATGTCATTCAGTTAAAAATGCACAATATTGCCAACATTTTTCTTTATTGATCACACACTAGCATCAGTCTCTCATTCCCACAGCACCATAAAAAATGAGAACTTCAGCTTCACAGCCATGTGGATCACAGATCATCCCATAAAATATGTTTAGGTTGACATTTAAGTTGACAAGTTAAGTAGGTCTTTGAACTACGTATTTCATATTATGTTTCTAATGCTGTTGTATGTTGTGTCCTGTCACAATCTATTTTGAAAAGAATACCACTCCATTAATGTTCAAATTTATAAAAAATATTTTTTTTTGTCCTTAGACTATATGTCTATTTAGGTATTTAGAGTGGATTTGTGGATGTAAACAGTGATATTGTCATTCTTTCATGCTCCTTCAGCTGCTGGTTACAGTCAATAGGCCAAAATTTAACATGGGCTAAAGGAGATAGAGGAGCTGAAGATGCTGAGGTTGTCAGCATCTTTTTTGGGTGGAACTCAGTACCTCACAGGATCATGCCTTCCTTCAGAAAGCATTTTAGCAATACCCAGAATGAATGCTGTGAATAGGGGTGGACCTGAAGAAGCTCTTAATCAATGCAAAATATGAATGCTATTACAAGGACATATTTTGAAAGACTAAACCAGTTTTGAGATGATAGTTCTTAATTTACACAAGGGCTCCTGATCTAAATGGATTTGTAGCACCGGATTCCTAATCCTTGCCCACAACATTATTGGATGAGAACCTAAAAACTCTTCTGCAGGAGGACTCCTATCACACACAAAGAAAGAGTAAGCCTGTTCATGCCTGAATAAAGCAAATATGGCTTGATCCTTTGTAACTCAACACATTTCTGCTAAATCCTGTGAACCACTGAACTGAGTAATGTTAATTCCATTATATTCATTAAAAAATCAAAAACAAAGCTAAGAAAGAGTGCTCAGTCCCTCATGTAATTGGAAATTAATGTTTTTTATAGTTCTATAGTGGGTTTTCTACATTCAATTCAGCTGTCATGTTTACAGCCTGATGAGTGGATTTTCATCTTTTTTTGATGCAGGAGATAATGAAAGCTCTATTTTCAGTGCCACACCTGGTCACAACCGGCTAAGTCACACTAAAGCAAAATGATCACTGAGAGGAGGTAAAGCTACAGAAGCTGAGTTACTACCTTTTTGATTGTCCAGCTGGTATTCCCCTCCTCAGTTTTCAGGACTCTGGCATTTCTGTTCTTTTCCACCCATTTAATTATTAATTGCTTATGTACTTATTGCGAACTAAAAAAATATTTTGTCCCATAAAATTAGTTGTTATGATTGTATGTTTCAAGCAGAAAATTTTTGTGTGCAGTAAGTTTTAACAAGTGATTATAGTAATAGCTTTCTTATGTCTGTTGTATATCACATGAAAGCAGAAGGAATTTTACTTTGGCAATGGCAGCAGATGATGGCCAATAGACTGTCCTTTTTTTTTTCTGTTGTAATCCAGCAGAATTCTGCTTATGGAAAGATAAATCAGTGCTGGTTTTGTAGTGGAGGATAGTTATTATTTTAAGGGCATTATAAATCTCTTCTACCAAATTTATAGTCATAGACCATATTCATTCTTCCAGCAATTTTCAGGAAAGCTATTTGTGAGGATCATTCAATCAAACTGGGACTACTCTACTCTAGCCACTGAAAGATGATCATTTTGTCACCGTGCCCCTTCACCCTGCAAACTATGGGCAGACAAATATCCTTGTACTCACAAATACCAAGCAATTGTAAATGTACTCTTAACATCTGCAGTTTTAGTTAAGACTAATAAATATATGGAGTTAGGTAATTTAGAGAAATTAATGCTAATTGAATAGATGAGAAGAATTTTATTCATTGCACAGACTAATTCAAAACTGCTAATGCAGTTATCAGATGGAAGTCAGATTTGTCATATCAGTTAATTCTTATATGAATATTATAGCATTAAGAATAGCTTCTACATGTTGAGACAGTGGAAAACTCTAAATGCTTTTTGCATTCCTGTTCCCTTCCTTTTTCCAAGGTTGTTAGCTTTGATTTGTAGTTCTTTATCTTATACTGAGTGAATTTTTTTCATGCAGGACCAAGTGCATTAATAGCTTAGGGCAATATTATGAGTTATTTTAGGTAAATCTGTCCACAGAACAATGTTTACAGCTGCTAAAGAATACCATTTTGGTTCTCAAGGTTATTAAATCAGGTTCTAACTTGTAATGACACTATAAAAGGAAAATCATGTAATAAACTCTATATTTTGGAAATTAATGAAGTTTAAGACTCTGTCAAGTATTCAGTGTATAAAATAAACATTCGTGCTTTACTTTGCAGAACTTGTTCATTTTAATGTATAGCAGATTACAACATCCAGAAGGAAAAAAGAAAAAAGCCCTAAAGCCTTCCAGCAACACATTCCCTTTTCTGTAGACACTCATCACTCATCTCTGGTCTATCGGGGACAGAAAGCAAAGGGAGTAAGGTGTAAGAATCACCAAGTGACATCTGAAATTTTTTCACTTGGAACTGCTGAAACAGCTACAAAAAATGAAAGCAGAATGGAAAATTTCACTACAGAGAAATCACCATGGGGATTAAGTAAGGTCTAACCCATTTGCATGTGAAGTTGTGCCAGCATGATCCTGCTACTTTTTGAATGTCAGCTTGTGTATTTTTGCAGTGCTGCATTCTGCCTTCAGGAGGTATCAGTCCTCTCAAATAGCTAGAGTTTTTTCATCTGGCCCAGCTCAACTCAAATCCAGCCTAATCTTGTTCCTCCCCATGACAGGTGTGTCTGGATCCTCAGTTTGACAGCAGCATTGTGGGGCAGTCCTCAGGCCCCCCTGGTACGTGGCAGCACTGTGTGGGCAGGTAACAGCTTATCTGCAACAAACTTCATCAACACAGGCTTTTGAAGCATTATGCTAAGATATTATCTAAAATTCTGGGGAAGATAGGCTTGGGCCAACTCAGCACTTTGCTTGAGATGGAAACCATTCCTGCATTGAGACAGTTGTGCTCATAGGATGTACCTGGTAATTTGTGTAGCTGACTTTCTTAGCTCTAGTTTAGGCTTTCCTACATGATGCTCTGTTAACGGGATTTTAGAATCATATATTTTGCCTGTTCATTTTAAGTTTACCATCACCTAAGTTATGCTTTAGAGTACTTATATTCCGGCTTACTAAATTCTGATATTTACACTAGCTGAAAAATAAATGCTTCTGCAGGTATGGAAAGGTTTGTGTTAGTATAGCATCTCCAGTGAAGACTATATACTTTCTATTCCCAAAGTAACTGAGGAGACTGTTAAGCAGCAGCTACTAAAAATAACCATCTAAATCTTACTGACTGGTGCCCAACCCAAGAAACTTGTCTCAAGGGAATCTCAATATTTGTGTTAATTTTGCTTAAGCCTAGACTAATAGAGGACATTTATAAAACTGGAAAAAGCAAGTGGTTATTATAGTTCCACCTTGATGAGATTGGGATATAATATAATCATTGCCACATCATGGCCTATGGCAAATTAAAGTCTGAAGTTATCTGTAAATCTCGAGTTCCTTAAAGGGAGGATGAATGAAAAGTTTGAATGATCCAAGTCAGAAGAGATTCGTTAGCTTGACTTTGATAAATTATTAGAGAACTAAGGGTGATTATATTTTTTTATCCATTAATTGAAATCATTTAACACTGTTTATGGCAGAAAAGATTTGATTCCTTTTAGTTTTTTGGTAAGAATACACACTTTGTTGCTAAAAGTAATAGTGTTGATAGTGTTGATGTAAAATGCCTCGTAGAAATTTGAGTGTATGATGTGGTACAACATAACATCTTAATTAAAACCCTGGAATGTAAAATCAACAAGGAATGGAAGGAAGAATTGTTTGGAGCCCTAGGGGCTGAAGGCAAGAACAGTTTCTTAGAATAGGTTCTCAGCTTCATGATTCAGCTCAGAAAAGTAATGCTACATGATGCTGTTTAAAAGCTCAGCCAGGACACATGAGCCAAACTGACCAAAGGGATATTCCAGACCAAATGGCATCATGCTCACTATATAAAGCTGGGGAAGATGAAGGGGGAAAAGATTTGGAGTGATGACATTCATCTTCCCAAGTCTCCATCACACGACAGGGCCATGCTCTCCTGAAGACAGCTGAACGTGTGCCTGTGGGAAGCAGTGAATTAATTTCTAGTTTTGTTCTGCTTGTGTTCATGACTTTTGCTTTCCCTATTAAACTGTCTCTGTATCTTAACCCATGACTTCTCTTGCTTTTGTCCTTCCAATTCTTTCCCCAGTCCCATTGGTGGGAGAGTGAGCAAGGGGCTGTGTGGAACTTTGTGGCCGGCTGGCAATAAACCATGACACTGAGTCCTAAAGACCACCAGAGGACAGAACATTTAAATAGGGTGCTGCAATTCTCAATTCTGTTGTGAATCATCTGAAAATAGTACTTTCTTTGATTTTAAGTTACATCACAATGTGGCCATGGAGATCAGACATCATGTACTTATTAAAGCTGACATTTGAAGGCTTTTCCAAAAATAAATTCTCCCTTTGCAGAGAGGATTTCTCAATCACCTTAATCTTTTGTGGTGATTTGAGGATAAAAAGACTCTCCAATGACTGAAAAATTTCCAAAAGGATGTCTGGAAAATTGCAAAATAAAGTCCTATATATGATTCATGAATTGACCATTCATGAGATTATCCTATCGTACTTTCTAGTAAAGGATGTGCCTGCCCTCCTTGCCCAATAGGGAAAGCCTTCCACTGCTGGCTTAGTAATTTGAGTACTTAGGAAAAAGAAAATCTAGGTTTAATTACCTTTTAAACCTGACGGTGCCCTAATCACATCTATTCTTCTGAGAAGCTTGGAGGAAAGAGATTTTCTCTAGTGACCTTGTAAAGTGATGTTTGTGTTCAGTAGCAGATCCCAGTTTCACTGGATGACAGGAAAAAAGTATTGGCTCCCTAAGTCTAGCTAATATTGCTTAGTGTGGGCGAGGGAATACTGAACCCTTACTTGCATATTTCTTTTTAGAGTTTAGTGGAAACTACAAACACCAAACTAGGGTTTTCCAACTCTGTTTTCACTTTTCAGTGCTGTAACAAGTAGATAATAGACTCATGTTCCTGGTTGTTGTTGGGGTTTTTTTCCTCTATCTTCTAATATTTTATCTTTTGTTCAGTAATATTTATTTAACAGGAAAGGCTTTAGATATTTCTGTTGTTTTGTACTGGAAAGGAATCATATTTTGCGCATAAAATGGGAATTCCAGGAAACTGTTCCATGTACTCTGCTCTTTCCAGTTTTGCTTAAGAAACACTTAATCTCCTGACTATTCTGGAAGCCTGGAATCTTCCCAATCCAGGTTGGTACTGAACAGAAACAGTGCACTGAGCAGCTAGAGAAATTCAAAGACTCATAAGAGTACACAACAGCAAGTTTAGGTGCTGCTAGTGTCTACATTAAAGCTACATGGTTTTGTTTCCTTTAGTCGTAGCAGGTAGAGTCACAAGCTGTGGTATTGGACAGAGGCAGAGCAAAGTACTTCGTTAATCATTCAGGCTAATGAGTATTTAATTAGTTTAATTACATTTATAAAACTGGGTAACTTCATTGTTTCTCAAATGGGGAAGCTGATATCAAAATAATAAAATAATAACCTATTTTAATGTAAGTGTTCTCTGCTCCTAGTTCAAATTGGAAGGCCAAATGCATTTTTAACCTGCTTTTTCTGGTAAGGCTTTTAGTGAATATTAAATAATGAAATTATACAATGAAGCTTGCCAAGAGGCACAGAAATTAATACCTAGAAGAGACTTCCTGCACCATTGACACATCCCTTACCTGACAGCTTTGTTTTAGAATTGTTTTCCTTGAGCGTTGCCAACAGTATTCCAAATGAGAATTCCACTTGCTTCAATGCTTCTCCATCACTACTTGAAATACTAAATCTAGTTAGAAACCACTAGTCCTCAATGCCACTAATGTATTCCAATCTTTTCTACATTGCAAATCCTAATAGGCCTAATTCTTACAGTTTCTGCTATAGCAGAAATTCCTATTAGTATCTTTTTCTCTAAGTTTAAATTAATATTATTTTCCATTTCACTATTATTTTTCTAAACCTCATGATCCTCTTGTATACTAAGATATTCTCCCCTTTCTTCATATCTCCTCTCATCTTCAGTGTCAAAAAATTCTGCTAACACAAAGTCATTAAGGAAATAAACATCACTTTAGAGAAATGCAAATTGAAAATTTATATGAAACACACCTCCAAAGTTAGCTTAAGACAATACAGAACAAATAATTATCTCTTCAACCTTTTGCCTCTCAGTAGAATATATTCCAGTTGTGGGATGGTTTTAATCAGGATGGTCACAACCAGATCTTGGAATCTTGAAATAAGCTACATATAATTAATATTCCAGAAGATCCATGCTGCTGTATGCTTCTTGTTTGGGGAAAAAAACCAAACACAAACGCAACAGGATATACCAGATTATTATTATTATTATGTAAAAATCACACTTATAACTCCAAATACAGAAGAAGAAAAAAGTGATCCAAAAGTGCTATCATTTTAACAGGAAGCAAAACTGGGTTAGAAAAAAGTCTGGAAAAGTAGTGTCATAACTACTGCATGATACAGTCATTCTTAAAAAACCAAGCCAATAATGAACACATCTGCTGAACTAACGGCTGAGGGAAGTTTCTGAGACCACTTTTTATTTATTTATTTATTTTTTAATCCAGTATTTTGAAGAGAGGCACAAATGGTATTTAGATATGTAACTTTCATTTAAGATGAGTTGATATTTTCTCACTCAAACTAATGAATTTTTCTAACTTCTTTATGATGAAACACACTTTACTGAACTTTAATGAAGGAGGTAGAGTTAATTGAGTTCCTACAGGGCTTGCCAGGCAGGCAGATTGGCAGCAGCTATTCCTGATGTTTTCACAAGGGGTTTGGGTTTTCATGGCCCAGAGATCTGAAGTAGATCTGGCCAGGGCTGTGTTTATGCACTGCAGAGCCATAAAACCTGACCATATCTATTAACATCTTAGCTTCAAAGAGGGAAGTGGAAAGCTGTGTCTCTCCAACGCAAGCAGGTTATATTGCAAATCAGTGCTGGCTTGGGTTTGCCATCAGTTTTCATCTGCAGCAGTTCAGAAGCAGCTCAGCATTAAGGTTCAGCCTCTCTGCCTGGGGTGGAATTGAGGGGTAGGTGGACACATTAGGAGAAAGAGACTCTGTTATCTCTGCCTGTAAGCAGCCATTCTGCAAGCTCAATCCTAAATGTGGGCTGAGTTAGGGAACAAAAAATGGAAGGAGTGCAGCTGGCTCACTATGCATGGCGTTCACTCAAACAATTCAAATGCAGTTTTTAGTAGGGAACTTTCCTGGAATTTCTGTTTGCAGGTCCCTTAAATGACATTAAAGTTACAAAATATTGGAATTTCCCAGTTTTACTCACAGTATGAGTCAAAAGCCGATCCCAGAATTAACTGCAGTTTGAAAGAAACCTCTTTTGCAGGAATTGTTAGTAAGAGATAACTTTCCACCCCACCGCCCCAAGAATGTCAGTAAATAAAAATGCTACACAGACACTTGGAGATTAGGGTTTAGTGTGAGTTAGAGCCTCACATTGGCATCTATGTGGTGTATTTTGACCAAGCTCAGTCCTGAAATGGCATTGCCTCATGTAAGATCAATCTCCTTTTCTTCTTTCCTGGACACACCTCTTGATGCTTTCAATTTTTCTTATTTCTCTAAATTAAAAGAGGTTTGGTTTGGTTTGGTTTGGTCAGGNTTTGGTTTGGTTTGGTTTTGTCAGGATAATGTGAAATCCGACTCCTAACCCCACAGAATACGTAATTTAAGCTTATTTGACAGCATTGTGAGGTAATGTGTTTGAGGATGTTACCTGCATTTCTATACCTATTCTCATCACACACCTTCACACTTATTTCAGAATGACTAAAGGCAAAAGATAAATAAATAAATAGATAGATAGATACGTATGTCCAAAACTAAATGTGCTTAATAATTCTTATCTCTCCCTGCTCTTAAAAGCTTTTTCATTTGCATTTTTTTCCTCTTATTAAACATATCTATGTTTCCATTTCCTTTTGAGCAGAGATCTGAGTTAGTACCAGAGCTGCAAACAGAATACAGAAATCCTATACATTGTTTCTGTGATGCTGTAGCCAGAAAAAAAAATTTAAAAATCAGTAATTGATTAAACAGACATAACATGTTTTGGTAATCACATCACTTAAACTCCAAACTCTAAACCATAAGGCTAGAAGGATATACTTTAAATAAAATACTTTTAAAATATTTTCTGTGTTTCTCTCTCTCATTGAGACCTTTCCTAAGTTCTTTTAAACATTGCAGACAAGAGACAATAACTGGATTTCCAGACCTGTCTTTATTACTTGAACTATAAAGAGAGGTCCAGAATGAATGGTCTAAGTTTTTGCCAGAATGGATTCATAACTTATATGAACTGACTCTGGTTTTGCTCATCTAGGGAAAGGGCCCTATCACATTTATGAATTTAAAGGAAGTCTGCTGCTTAGTCTTTAGAGATTTAACAAGCAAAGTACCAGTTTTAATATCATACTGATCTATCTGCAACATTTATGTAGATGTTCATTCAAAATTAAAAAAACCCCTACAAATCGAAAAAAATAAAAGGAGAAAGACTGAGACTAAAACAAGAATTAATGGCTTTTATAAATGTGTAATTTTTTGTTGTTGTTTTTTAATATTATTATGTCTTTCTAAGTTGGAATGTTGCCTCCTAAAGCATACTCAGTCTGACATTCTGCTACACTTTTTTTAACAAACTTGCTGCTGTCTCAATGTAGCAGAAATCTGTCTTGTTCATTTTCCATCAGAAGTTTCTTGAGTTATTCCTAAGAACTAGGAATATATTTTGGACAGAAAACACCAGCTCCATTAAAAAAAAAATTAAAATAAAAAAAAAGGCAACTAAAAGGATGAAGAAGCATTCTTTTCTAAGTATACAAAATAAATTACTTCCTTAGATTTCCAGTAGACTTGACATGTAAGTGATTTTTAGCAATGCACTGCTGAATGTTATAGGTTCCTTCCTGTATTGAGAACAATGCATCTTTTCAGACTGAGCTTGTCAGGGAGTTTCCACTGTGTCCACTATAGTCCCCATACCCTTAAGGGGAATGGCTCTGACATTTTCAGGATGCTGTAGAGCTGGACACCTGAATGGACTCCAAAATATCTCAGTGAAGTGCTGTGTCAGTGGCTTCACATTCAAACTCTTTGCTAATATGGGAATTTCCAATTCAGCCTCTCATCAGATCCTACAAGGACTGAAGTTGAGTAGTATTTTTGGTTCAGAAATCGTCATTAGAGCATGATGCAGAAATATCTCCCTGTTTAAAGTGTTAGTAAATATGATTATACTCTTAATCTAATTCTATGCATGTAATAGGTGTCACAGGAAAATCTAATTTACTCTCTCAAATTGGTCTGTTATTCTAACCAGATTAACATGCAGACAAGAGAAGTAAATGTGTGTTATTATTCTGATTACACTGGGGGATACATCTTCATTCCATGTAATGCCAACTTTCTATGACTAGAAATACCCTCTGAAATTACAGATGGGCGTAATATTGGTTTCTTTTTTTTTTTAACATATGTTTCATATCCAGCCTTAGATTAGAAGTATAATTTTTTTAATTATAAGTAAAATTTTATAATTTTAGAAGTATAATTATTATAAGGACATAATTTTTATGTCCTTAGGAAGGACATACTGTAATTGTGGCAGAGAAATGTGGCATAAACGCTGGACAGATTGTGAAAGGTTTTCACAGGTTTCTAGCCCAAATCAATTTGATGGTCTTTGACTAATTCAAGTAAGCTTCAAACAAACCCCCTTCTTCAAATTAAACGTAAACTTCAAACCTCCTTAGAATTGCCTAAAAAAAATATTGTGGAAATTGATACTACAGGAACTTCTATGTGATGGTATTATTTGCGTTGACCAATATCCAGGGAAAGGACTTTTAATCTGCTTTTGCTCCAAATCAAGCATAACTACATTGAGAGAATTGCACTCACAACTTGAAGTTAGCATGATAGATCAAAAATACTTAAGACTTCCTTTCTTTTTCCACTCACAGCTATGAACCTGATTATAGTGTCCTTAAATGTCTACTAATTTTGCCAAAGGTACTGATTATGAAGTAATATTAAACACTCTTTTTATCCAAAGAGCTGTTACATATGTCCACAATTATGAGCTGACCCCTTGGTGAAAGAATATCGTCATATACAAAACGTAAAAAGGAATCAAAACTTTTAAAATAATGCACTAAAAGAAACAGAGGTGGCAGTAATTTTTTTCTTCCTTGGATCACAATGTTCAAATTACTATAAAGTGCTTTTCTTTGGAATGTGTCTGAATGGTGCCTGCACATCAATTGTTCTGGGAAAGAGAAACTTGGCTGGGATATGACAATCTTCAGATAGTTTACCTAATTCAAGGACAAATTTATAAACTATCTTGATAATGCCTTTAATCCTCTCTTAATTTAGTTTCATTTTAAGTATTTTCCCTAGTTTCCAAATTCACTAGGTGAAGAGTCACTTTGCATTAGAATAATTTAGGCTACCCAGAATGAATGCTTCTGGGGATGGTTGCAACCATGTCTCTCTACAGAAAAAAACTCCCTGTTGACCATAAGAGGTTTGGTGTCAGATCTCAGCTCTAATGTCCTGTTTTAGTTCTCCAAAAAGGAGATTCTATTCCAAAAAGAAATTAAAGGAAAAAGAAGGATGTTTGTGACTCAGGCGATATTCCTGGCTAAGGAAACCAAACCTGTTCAGCCTTTGTCATGCCCTTGAACCGAAAGAAAACAGGAGAGGGATTTGTATCAGTATGAAGCCTTGCATTTTTAATACCAGGCCTGAGCTGGAATTCTCTAAGCAGGAACAGGGTTTTTTTATATGAGAGAATGATTATAACTCCTCAGCTTCCATACCGGCATTTGTTCTTCAAAAGATAGTTTCATTTTTCTGCAATGTTTTATTGTACTCCGTCAGATTTTTTTAAAATTCAAATCCTCAAATGGTCTTGAGTCTGCAGTGGAAAACTGTAAAACTACAGAAAATTAATTACCTGACTAATTAAAACTTCTTCACAGAATGTTTTACCTCCTTATAGAACAAAGCTTGGCATTAAGTCCATCACTTTTGAAAGTAAGTCCTGGTCTTTCCCTGATTCGTTGCTTGCTATTCAAACCAGAACTGTTCTTTTTGAAAGAATTTTTTATCCTCTTCTGCTTCTTGTGTATTTAGAGATCACCCTTGAACAAATCTCCCCAAAGAAGAGGCCTGTGTGACAGCAACCTGAAACTGACCCCTGGAATGAAATGACATTTAAAATTAAATTAGATATTTGTTTACAGAAATGTTGACTGACCAAATGCCTTAGGACTACCAAGGTTCTCCTGTGCTGCTAAAATGATTTTAGAAAAATTGTGGTTGTGTAACATCTGCTTGCTCCTGTTCATTCATGTCTAGTCTGGTCTACCTGGAAATCCCTCCATGACCTCCTGCAGCCAGTGTTGTGACTTTGACTTTGTCAGTTCCTTTATCTGTTGAAGATGCCTTGGTTCAGAATAAACACACAAGGCAGTTATCACGGTACAGGAAGGAGCATGCTGCTGGTGGCAGAAATGAAACTAGAGGAATCTGTGTGGTTCTTGGCTACAGCCACTTCCAGTCGGGAAAACAATTTTTTCTTCCTTCATCTTAAAACTCCCAGCTTTCAGGGCAGGAATTTCATTATACTTTTGATGCGTGGAAAAGCTATGAACTGCCTGCCTATGGCAGGTAGACAGGAAGGTTGCTATAGGCTTTCAAAGCAGAAGAAACAGAAATAAAACAGCTTAAGGTTTCAAGAAAAACAAAAATTTTTCCAAGAGTGTTTTATGGAGCAGCACCTATTCTAGCTCACTCAGCACTGTCAGGGTTGATGACTCTGCAGCCATCCCTGCTGTCAGGAGAGAAAGGAGAAGTCAGAAAGAGCCACTAGCTATGTCTGTTGTGAAACACCAGGAATAAATTGCTTTGTATTTTGAAACTACAATAAATGAAAATTTAGAAAAAGTGAGTGGAGGACTTGCCTCTCTTAAGTAATTTAGTAATCTAATTTAGGTCTTCTAATCATACCTAACAGTTTGTAACTATTAAACCCTGTGGAAATCAGTACTTGCACTTTAATAGAAATGCACATATTAGACTTCAGTTTGGTTTGAAAGCTGCTGGTAGGGTTTAGCCTTATGTTTATTTTAATTAATATTTTCTGTCCTTACAAACATCCTAACTTTTCTCTCATCAAAAAAAGAGGCAGCAAACTTGAGTAGTGAAATAAAAAGGGGAAAAAAGCCCCAAAACCCCAAATACAACAGCATTTGGGAACATTTGGTTGAAAGTGAATATTTCTGCACTTGCTCATATGTGGCTTTGAGCAGAGAGCCAAGAGCAGAACTGATGCTTTTTCACATCAGGATTCTCACAGATAAGCCCTGGAGCAGAAAGAAGTTCTGCATCATGTTCTCTCAGCTTTCCATGAAACCCATTAGAGAATTGGTGGCTCTTCTGCAATCCCTCCAAAAGCCTCCTAAATCAGAAAAAGACAAAACAAAAGATACTTGGTCTTCATTAGACCTTTAGTACAGTGTGATGGTGCATTTTCTATCCCATTCCTATGCAACATGGTGGAGAACTCTTCCATTACTGAAAGTCTGTATGCCTCTGCTGACAGAAAGTAATGCTCCTGTGGATATTTTGGGTAACAAGCATTTCCTATGGCAAGTTTTATTTTATATACTTTTTTTTTTTCTTAAATTCAGACTTCAGTTGGTTGAGTTTATAGTTTTGAAATCTTGAAATCAGAATATGTGAGTTGCCAGTTTTCATGAAAAAATGGGGAAACTTCTAAAAGTAACTTCCATATTTTAACCTAAAGGTAACTTCTCTGTCTTGTTCCATATAGACACTGTACCTCATAACCTAGGTCTTAAATTATAGATATAATTTTTATCACCTGCCTTAAAGGACATAAGATAGACTGTATCCAAACCAGCTGCCCAAGTTTCTATGTAAACAAAAATATAACACCAAACTTATTAAGATGGGAGCCAATTTTTCTCATTTAATCCTTAACAATCCTCTGGATGATTCTTTGTTAATTTCTGTTTGTCCTTGAAATCTGAATCACTGACTCTAACTAGGAGTGAGATGGGGCTGTGTTTCTTACAGACTCATAGAGCAGCCTAATACTGACGTGTATGTAAACTGGTTCATGCAAGTAATCCCACCAAGGTCATTGCTGAGGACAGAAATATGCTAACAGCAGTAAATGCAGAGCAAAGGTATTCTCACAAAATGCCTTCACTCTCTGGTTTGAATACACTTGCTAAAAATGCACTTCATGCTTTTACATAGAGAATCACTTTTGCAAGTTTAAATAGTCACAATTGTAAATATATTATTCAGTTAGAGAAGGAATAACCATGACCCAAACTTTCATGAAGAAACAACCCTTTTAGTCTGAAATCTTAATCCTGCTTTATACCCTTGGGTTTCTCTGAAGCCTGTATTTAAAATTAAAAAAATAATAAGAAAAAAAGAATGTGCATTGCAATACCTTTTCTTCCAACACAGAAAAACAAATACTCAAAGAATATCTGAACATTCTTTCAAGGTGGTGGTCTAAAGAGAAAGTTTCCAAAAAGCTTTCTTGTCTGCTTATTTGCCTTCATTGCTCTAAGGTGATAAACTGGTTTACTTTTAGTAACTTTTACAATTGTTTAGTCTGACTTCTTATGAAGTAATTCAGTCTTCAGGAAATTAATTTAAACCAATGGGGTTTTTTTGTTTTGTTTTGGTTCGTTTTTTTTTTTCCATAAAGCTTCCGAAAAATCTTGTTGACCAGGAAATTTCTGAAGGGTTGGGTAAGGTTATGAAGTCAATAGCCTAAAGAGGAAACTGCAGCTGGCAGTTTTGGGTATATTGAGCAATTGCATTTTCAAGAAATCCTTGTTTGTTTTTGCTTTTATGGTAACCATTCATGAGGCTTCATGTGGCTGGTGTTTCTTGTGTAAGGGAAAAACCTGCCTGAGAGGCTTATTTTTGATGCTTTCTTCTTTTGCGACTGGAAAGTAAATATTAATGACTTTTGTAAACACAACGATGCAGGAGTTCAATACTAAAAGTAAGACAGTGCAGAGTTCTCATGTGCATGGATATCAGGAATATATGCAATTTAAGAAAGTAGTTATGGAAATTTGGCATTCATTATCATTTTTCATTTTCTTTTTTCTCACATCCTTCTCTTTTCATGGTATTCCTTTGGAACTTTTTCATAATGAACTCCTGCAAAATTTCCATTAAGCCCCTCCGGGACTTTCTCTGAATTTTGGTTCAGACTAAAACTTGTGCTTGACACCAGGGGAGCAAGAGGCTGGAGAGCAGCTCTGCAGAAAGGGAGCTGGGGGTCCTGGTTGATGGCAAGTTTAATGTGAGTTGAACTCAGTGATCCTTGTGGGTCCTTTCCAACTCAGCATATTCTATGATACTCTGGTCAAGACCAATAGTGAGTATTGGGATGGACTGCTCTACAGACACCACTATTTATCAAAGTTAGAAAGTCAGCTAGGCTCTAATATAACAAAAATTAAGTTTGTGCTTTTATCTACCAGTTTCAATTAATATAAACTCATATATTATGTCAAGGATGATCTCTAAATGCGTGTGTGAGAGAAGGGACCTTGTTTTTATTTAAAGAAAACTAATTCTAATAGAATTTAAGCATCAAATAGTTAGTTTGTTTGTTTGGGGTTTGTTTTTTTTTTTTTTGTGGGTGTGATTTAAACTAAAGGTAATCTGGAAAATATATACAAAAAGACACTTTGAATTCCCATATCAATCCAAGCCTTTTTCAAAATTCTTAAGCTTTTGAATAAAGAAAAGGATCAAATGATGTTAAATAAAAATACCATATCATAAGATATATGTCACAATGCAATCTTTAAAAAAATCAAAAATATCTAGCTGGATAATTTGTGTGCCTTTTAAAATGTTACCTCATATCTTATAAAGCACTGGAATGAGTTAGTATTTCCATAAGGAAAGGTTCTGTCACTGGTGGGGCCTTGCATCGTTCATCACTTTCTTTTTTTTTCCATTGAAAGCAAGAGGTAAGGTGGGTTAATTATGAGTAAAGGATGCGTGTAATGCTCCAAATAAGAAAGAGGTGGAGCATATGTTGATAAAATCTCTACAGTGTATTAAACATATACAGCCAAACTCAGGCCTAACAGCAGGCAAAATGTTTTTAGCTTTGAGCAAAAGAAATAGGTTAAAAATCCAGTTAGTGAGTAAAAAAAAAATAAATCAATCCAACAAAAAAACACTACTAAAAAGCGTACTAAGTTAAATATATTAAATTGTCACTGGAAGAATTAAACTAGCTGATTAAAAATAATTTCCTCCTGTATGTGAGAAAATCCATCAGCCAGCATTCCAGCCCAAACAATAGTGCTTTCTGCCTAAGTATGACTTATCTCTAATTGGGGTCTAGTTTCTCTAGAATTCCATTCAAGATAGAATATTTAGTAACTTGAACTCATAAACTCTCATTTTGGAGGCCAATGACATATCACCATCACAACAACTGCCTGAGAATGTCTCCCTCAGCCTGCAGTCCTGTAGCTAGGTATCCTGGAAAGTATTTCTAAGCTGTGTTTCTGTCAAAGCTTTTTCTCATTTTCTTCCTGGGAAAGGTATGTATTCTGTACTCATTAAGGTTTATCTAACTAGTGATTAATATCCAAGGAAGAAAAAATAATCCTATAACTGATTTCATATTCATAATGCTGATGTTTGTTTTGCTTATTTAATTATTTTAGTCTTTGAAACAAAACTAAAAAAGAAATAAATCCAAGAACTTTGTCAAACATCCTCTGACCTTATAAGTGTCTACCAAGCATTCCAGCGAAGCATTTTGCAAAGTCACATTTTCCAAACTATTAAAACATGGCTGTGTTTGTCTTTGGAGTGATGCACTTGTGTCCACTTGGAAGTTTTGAACTGAACCTATGTAGAAGACAGGGACTGCACACTGGCCATAGGCAGTGCCAAGTGTCACCAGTAAATGGCATTGTGAGCAGGCATGGATTTCTTTAACAATATCTATTCTTCTAAAAGGATGGCTAAGGTTGTAAAGGGTTTTAAAGAACAGGTCTCTGTGTTTACTCCTTATTGTTGCTCTACTAATACAACTAGTACAACTCCTATGGATATCAACAGGAGTTACAGCTTGCCTTAAAAGCAGGGAACAGAGTAGTGATGGAAGAATTAGGGGCTTGTTTTTATTTTATTTAATTTGTTTCTGCTTGAAAATGGGACTCATCGTATTTTTTTGAGAACATATTAACAGATAAATGCAAGAACAAGACAGGTAGAATCTGTTGGTGGTCATATGTCCTTAAGGATGGAAGGAAGTATTTGTTTGTGCTCTTTGCCAAGTGAAAGGATTGCAAGATCAATCAATGCCTGCCTGCCTGCCTTGGAGGCCTGCTCTTGACTGTCTGCTTATCTGCCATATCAGTTTGCATATTATGGTGATTTCTACCATATTCTTCTTCCTGTAGATGGTGGTTTCTTTGAACTCTTAACCATTCCTCTTTGTATAAGCTGCACGTTACGCAAGACACAGGCAAAAAGGATCTCTCTTTCTTCATATATGGTAGAGACTTAACAGAACAGAATACATAGGTGCCATTATTTTCCTCTGAGGCATTAGAGGTTTTTATGGCAATCACCCTCCTTCTCAAAGAGAAACTCAGAGAATGAAGGAGAGGTATTGAAACTACACCTTATCTGTCTGCTGCGAATGATTTAATCTCATAAAGTTTATAAAGTAGAGAAAGTTATTATTAAGCTTTCCAGATCTAAAACATGAGAGCTAAACATTTCCTAACTATGAGAAGCAATTTTGGCAGAGAATAGAGGAGAAAGGAAATGGTACCAGGTGCTGCACTGTCGTCTCCTAATTTTTGAGGTAGCTGTAATGAGATCATTGGCAATCATGTTCTCAACCACACAGGGTTTTCTGCCATTTTTATGAGTGAGGAATTGTTTAGAAAACTGCCATTATTTGAAAACTAAGCAGACTGTCATTCTTGCTTTTAAAGCTCTCTGCTGCTTAAGCCATTGTCATAACCCACCTGTATGTCAAATTCAGGGGTTGTGTTATATCTTTACATACATGGAGATGCCAGAGACTGTGCAAAAATCTCTTTACTTTGCCAAAGCAAATAAATGAAGAAAGTCTCCAAGGACAAGAGGTGAGTGGAACAGATGTGATAGCTTTACTTTACATTCGCCTGCCTCATACATCGGTGCCACTTAAGAAATATTGTTTGAGTGCTGTTATGCTCAGCCAATAGTCAGCATATAGAAAAGGCTCTTTTAGTATGTGGACAGCCACATTTAAGTCATGTCAACGCTAACACTGCTGCAAATTATTCAAGATGCTGAAATTTGGATAATTTACAAATCTCCTTCTGAGTCAAGGCATAGAGATCAAGCGTTACATCACTTGAAAAGGGAATTGAATTTTTATCCATGTAATCTTGTGCTTCTACCTTTTCACCCTAATAAAGTGGGATTTTTTTTTTCTGTTGCAAAAAACAAAAGAAAAGGAAAGAAAAAAGTTGCCAACTGGCTGATTTCCAGTTTGCATGGGCATAACTGAATACAGAATCAGCCCAGTATTTGGCTTTATTTAGAAACATGGGCCCTTTTCCAGATCCCATTAAGACTGATGAAAAATGTGCTTCATTGATTTTGCTGACAGTGGATTAAGTCCATTAAGAAAAATAAGTTTGGTGTCAGGATAGTGACAGTTTCTGTGTAAAGCAGAAAGAATGTAATCATTTGTAGAGCGAAAGAGCACATTTTCACAATTTTAATATGAATTCCAAACAAAATTTTTGAAAACTAATTCAAAATTAAGCTAGTGCCTGTACACAGCTAGGTTTTTCATACTGAGAAACACTGCTGGAGGAATGTAATGTGTCTATCTATCAAGAAGACAAGTATTCATAAAGACTATCTTCCCAACATATCATTCAGTGTGGCTGCAGTAACTTTAAAGACAAAACCATTAGCTGTGGTACACTTCATAGAACCATTCAGGTTGGGAAGGACCTCTGACATTATTGAATCCAACCATTAACTCAGCACTCCCAAGTTCACTACTGAACATCCATGCATCTTTTCAATACCTCCAGGGATGGTGACTCAACCATTCCCTGGGCAGCTTCACTACCCATCTCGTGAAGAAAATTTCCTAATTTCCAACACAAACCACCCCTGGCACAACCTGAGGCTGTTTCTTCTTGTCCTGTTGCTTGTTATTTGAGAGAAGAGACTGACCCTCACCTGGCTACAGCCTCCTTTCAGGTGGTTGTAGAGGGTGATAAGATCATCTCTGAATCTCCTTTTCTCTGGGCTAAACATTCCTGGCTCCCTCAGATGCTCCTCATAGGACTTTTGTTCCAGACCCTTCGCCAGCTCCACTGCCCTTCTCTAGACATGCTCCAGCACCTCCAAGTCCCTCCTGTAGTGAGAAGCCCAAAACTAGGCACAGGACTCAAAGCATGGCCTCACCAGTGCCAAGGTGGACAGTAACTGCCCTGGTCCTGCTGGCCACATTATTGCTGATCCAGGCCAGGATGCCATTGGCCTTCTTGGCCACCTGGGCACACGCTGGATCATGTTCAGCTGCTGCTGACCAGCAGCCCCAGAGTCCTTTTCTACTGGCCAGCTTTTCAGCCACTCTGCTCCCAGTCTGTAGCCCTGCACAGAGTTGTTGTGACTCAGGTGCAGGACCCATAATTTGGCCTTTTTGAATCTCATAAAATTGGCCTTGGCCCATGATCCAACTTTCCCATATCCCTCTGCATATCCTTCCAACCTTCCAGCAGATTAACACTCCCACCCAACTTGGTGTCATCTGTGAACTGACTGAGGGTGCACTCCATTGCCTTGTCCGGGTCATCAATAAAGACATTACACAGGGCTGGCCCCAGTACTGAGCCCTGGGGAACCCCACTGGTCACCAGCTTCCAGCTGGATGGAACTCAGTTCACGATTGCTCTCTGCTCCTGGGTGCTCAGCCAGTTTTTACCCGGAGAACAGTGCACCCATCCAAGCTGTAAGCAGGCTGATTCTCCAGGAGAATGCTGTGGGAAATAGCATCAAAGGCTTTACTGAATTCCAGGTAAACAACATTCAGAGCCTTTCTCTCATCCACCAAGTGGGTCACTTTGCCAGAGAAGGAGATCAGGCTGGTCAAGCAAGACCTGCCTTTCATAAACCCATGCTGGCTGAATGCTAATAGGTTACTTGTATTCCACAGTCTTGGGAGAAACAGATAAAGAGCTGGTATTTTCTTTTACTGACACTAAATGGCTAATGTGAAGTTAACTCGAAATGACTGTTTTGCTCTGGGGGAAGAATAGCTGCACATTTGTTATTTAGAGTACCAGAGGGATTGAATATGCCTTGCTCTTACGATTGGAGTCTTGCAGGATGTGCCAGAGTATGTGACTGCCATGCTGGGAAATGGTTTCTCCCCTGGTGGAACCAAGGTTGAAGCCACTTATCAGAGTGCCCTTGGCTCACCTCACTTGCAACATTACTTCTTCATGCATGTGCAGCATGTGCCTACAGTCAGATATTTGCACAAACATATTTTTCTTAAAAACACATACCCAGTCCAAGTACCATACAGAAATACAACACACCTGCATCATTTAGCAATGTTAGTGAAACACCTTAGTGTCCCTTAAAATAGGATTTTCATTTCAGCCACCAGACAAGAACCACACACCTAAAGAGTGTCTCCAATTTGCAGCAGCCTAACAGTGAAGCCCAAATCACAGCTTAGTTCATGCCCATGAATGGAGATCTATACTTTGTCAGAATCAAGGAAACATTGGAATTTCTTAAAGAGAGCAAGAATCTACAGACAGATGTATTATGGGAAAGGTAAGATTTTAAATTTTTATTTCTCCAGCAACACAATGTCCTCATGGCAAACAGACATCAATATTTTTGAAGAATGCTTACCAAGGCAGTGAAAACAAGGTGAGCCTCATGGAACTCCTAAGGAGATTTTAGTAAAGAAAAAGCTAATAGGAACTTCACTTCTAATTTATCTCAGAAAACAAACAAACAAACAAACAAACAAACAAACAAAATAGTTTGGGGTGCCTCTCTCCCCCCTGTTATGGATAGCCTCAATTATCAAGTCAAGGGGAAAAGGTCATGTATAGGGGCACCATTTATATTCCAGGGTCTTATGTAGGACGACTGTTTTTTTTTCCTTTGCCCTCTTCCCCTTTGTTTCCATTTTTCCTTTTTCCTCCCTTTTTTCCCCTTTTATGTGGTCCCCTCTCCCTCCCCCACACATCATGATTGCTTTTTTGCTGGTTTTGTATTTTTCCTTTTTTTCTTTACTGTCTAAATCAGATCCCAGGCAGAATTTGAGTTAATTCAGGAAATGACAAAACCTGACCTCACTTCTGAGCTGAAATCATTGCTGAGATATATGAGGATTGCAACTCTGTCCCAAGGCAAAGTCAAACAGCTTAGCGTTGTGTGGCTTTCCCCTTTGACAGAGGAAGAAAGCAGTGCTTTCAGAGCTGGGAATGATCTCTTGCTAAACATCAGTGGCCAGCAGCACTATCCTCCAGCAGATCTGGATGGGAGATCCCTGGGTGGACAGAGTTGGGTCTGCTTTGGATGGCTGGATCTTCTTTCACACAATTGCCATATGGTCAGAGCAGGCCAAGTTGTGGGCCATGCCTGGGTGTTTCATCAATCAAATTGCATGTGTAACTCATATTTGGACTGAATCATCAGTAAACATCAGTGCCTAGCTTTACAGAAAAGATATTTTTTTAATTATGCTTTTTTTATGTGGCCTTTTTTCCGGCTAAGCTAATAAAAGGTTTTGGTTATATTTCCTTACACTTTAATGTTTGCATTTTATTTTACACTACTTTAATAACAAAACTGTTGCGCTGAACTTGTGCTGTAAATACCTGATGGGCAACAAAGTTGTTTTGGAAGACAAGAAACACAGTAAAAACAAAATCTTTTAATCTACACCAACAAAGATATTCCATAATTAGAGCACAAAATTGGTGCTGGTTCACATGTACCAAAAGGAAAGTTTTTATTAACTGTGTCTGAGCAAGGGCTGTCCATACTTTTGAACGAGTTGTCAGATCTCTTTTTTTATTTGGTTTGGTTTGTTCAAAAAGTTCACTGGAGCATTTCAGAGATAATGATGATACGTTGCATAGAGTGGTATCAGTTATATATGGCTTTTTCATTCTTTGTAAATCACATGAGCATTTCAAGATTTTGATATCTTGCTGTGATCTGTATCTCTGCAAAGCTCCAAGCCAAGGTACTTATTAAAGGGAACTGTTCAGTTAATTTTGATATATTTAATAAAATAAATAACAGACTTACGCATTAAGTGGCCTTATATCCCCTATATGCAAAGGATCCAGTACTTGAAGTAGATTTATTAAGACAATAAAAAAAGTAATTTTTATTTTTGGAGTGACTAATCTAGCAACTGTTCTGAAAATTCAGAGAATTTGTATTAATCTGATTATTAGTATTTTTGAAGTTAGCCACATATTTAAAGACAGGAAATTAACATTGCTAGAACTGTGAACGTGATTCTGGTTCAATTCTATTCAACTATCATGAGAAGAGAGCAAAAGAGGGATGTGAAATTCTAAAAATGGAAAGGGTATACCATAATTGTTTCATCAAACTGTATATACCTAAAAGATGAGGTGCTAAGAAGCATACAGCACGGGCTTGTCAAAACACACCATGCAACCATGCACTGGCAGCACACTGGCCTGCACTGTAAGTGAATAAAGCAGGAGTGAAATCATTTGACTTTAGTAAGGCTGGGTTGTGTTATCTCAGCATAAGCAAACAAGGAAATGTGGTCTAGTTCAAACCTTATTAGTGCTAATTCACCCTCCTTATCATCAGGTCCTACCTCAGCATAGCACCACGATATGTTCCATCTCGCCTAGGCAGGGCTTCCAATGCCCAGTGCTGTTCAGTCACCATTCAGCTGGAGACCTTCTTTGCTTGTGACTGCCAGCCTAAACATCTAACTTAAGCCATTTAACTCATATCCTTTGTGCCAGTTGTCTAAAACTGTTTTATCTAGAGGTCCTTAATTCCAATCAAGGCTTCAATGATGAGCCCACCCAGGCAGTTTGGAACTGGGTCCTCCATGCTGGCAATGGGTGAGAGAGCCCTGATATCTTCCACATGCTCTGTGTTAGTGTTCAGGCCCTCAAGCAAGAGTGGGATTGGATAGGCTGACAGTAGTCATTAAGATTAGATTAGATTAGAGTGGGTGTTGAGACGCTGGACTGGGAAACTCCATAATAGGAATTGAGGGAGGAATATAGTGACTGAAGCAGAGAGTAAAGCAAGGACAGCTTGTGTGGTAGACAAGGTCCAAGCCATCTGAGGTCAGACGGCTTGGGATGTGTGCCTGAGATCTGTAGATGGAAAGGCTGGAAACTGCTCTGGACAGCAAGCTGCTGTGTTTGCATCACACCATATTGCAGCATGCCACTGCAGCATGGCAAAACATTCAAAAGGAGGCTGAATGGCAGCAAAATGTCTCTTGTAATCTATTTTTCCTGAGTTTCATAGCTGACAAGTACAGCTGCAACAATGATCATATTTATGCCTTGTGTGATTTTGAAACCATCTGCCTTGGATGCATTTTATTCATACTATCATTTTTCCACCATAAAACATCACCCTCAGCATCTAGGTCATTAAGTAACCAGTAAATAATGCCAGTAATTAAGAGCCTTCAGATTATCATTGACTATAAGGAGGTTGATGAGATGAGCCACCAGAAAAGAGGCCTCCCTAGATATTAGAGAACGTTGATGAGACTTATAAATATTGCAAAACCCATTAGAGATACATTTCTGCCATTCCTGCTGCTACCAGCTACATATAGTGACTATAGCATCTGTCCCTACAGTCAGCGTCCAGTTTGCTGACATCTTTACTGGTTCAATATGTTAGTTTATGGTACCATGACTTGGTCTCAGCTTTTGGTTCATGTGCCAGTCATAAAGAGATTGACCAGATCCTTTGTTAGTGTCGCCTCAGCAGACTCTGTGGCCTTTTGCTGGTCAGTTCCACTTCCAGCAGCAAGGGACTCTAATAAAGTAGAAAGCAGCTTCTGAAGGCTCCTCTCTGAGACATGCTCAGGGCAGATTCAGCAGATTCAGATTCAAGCATGTTCTCCTAGTCACTGGACTGGAAAGCAGAATAGTTACTGTCTGGTCTGTCTTCACTGGAAGTCTGTATGTTTGGATCCAGATGCTGGCATGCTAACCTAATATCTTTCTTCATAAACTTATTGGTCAGACCACAGGAGAAGCATGGAAGGATCAGAATGAAGATTGAAAATCACTTCTGTTTGTGAATCTGAGTTGGGTCTGGGTTATTAAACAAGAAAAATGGGGAAAAAATAAAAAAAACTGGGGCAAATATTTAGGCACATGTACTGTGAATCAAAAGAAAACAGTGTCATAAAGATCCTGGGGTTTCTGGCACTTAATTATCCAGTTTTCTGCCCTATGGGAATTTATTTCTTGGAGCAGAGCCATAATGCTGGACTGGACAGTTGCAACAGTCAGTCTCAGACTATTTCTCTGCAGTCTGACAGTTCCTCTGTGCACCCAAACTTCCCCATAGTCTCCCCAGTTCTAATCTTCTAAGTGTTCAAAACTGAATATCTCCATTGAGTTTGGCATTTGAATCACTCCAGGGTCTATGTTTTTAAGTACTATGTTCAAGAAAAATTTTAACATAAAATACAGATTTTTAATAAAAAAAAAACCAAAAACATTTCAACACACACTTAAGGATGTGAATAATTACACTAAAGGTAATGGTTCTGCTGACTGGCCTGAGTTGATATTAAAGTGAACCTATGTGAAGACGGAAATATAACAATAATCAGATGTAATCTGAAAATGAGAATGTATTTTTTCTAGCATAAAAATCATTCTCTCCAGCAACACTGATGTCAGATCCATTAGTATGTATGAGTCTCTCCTAGTTCAAGACAGAATGGATAATGTCTTAGGCAAGAGAAAATTATGTTAAGGATGCATTAAGAGGTCAGTATGTTCTTTAATACTGAATGACCACCCATCCTCTGGCACCTATGTTTACAGTTAGATATTCTTAAAAATTAGCAGCACAAGAACTTTCACCACAGTTTCTTGACATTTCAGTGCCAGATTTATTTTTAATGTTGATGTAAGGTATGTAATTTACCCTGTACATTTCAGACATAATGTGTAAAATACTTGTTCCCATAACAGGCTGTCATTTTACGATGAATAGGATTTCTACAGGGATTTCTGGTTAGCATGTTTTTGGAAGTTTCTATTTTGGAAATTATTTGTTGCTATTATAATTTCTGAGAAACCATGTAGTGTAATAACTAGGCACCAAGTATATAATTATTATTACTCTGAAGTGTGTTTTTCAAACTAGAAGGACATGGCCTTTCTTGCATGCTTAATTGTATTCAAGCCTCTGAGAAATATGGTCAGTCAAGAGGGTTCATATAACAGTTACTGTTCCAAATCCTAATTTTGTCCAACATTCCTATTCATGAAAAATATGTCCTTAAATAGCGTGTCACATACCTGCCTTGGTGCTTCAGGCAGCTGTTCTTTTTGAGTTCATTCATTCTCCAGGACTTTCACTGCTGTATAAAGTAATGATTCTACTGCCTTTCACAGTCCTCATTTCACTCCTTACCCAAACAATCAGCATTCAGGCATTACTAGTTCTCCTGGTTTTCTGTAAAAAAATGTAGCAGAGCTTTAATTTAAGGGTAAATTTAATAGTGCCTTTTGAGATCTCCTAAGGCAGATCCTTTAACATGCATGGATCCTTCACACTGTTGTTAAAACCCAGCTGTTCTCTCAATTATTATGGTGGTGTTCCTTTTCTGAATTGCTAAATCTGGATGATAGATTCTAAAGTTCAGACATATATATCCGCACAAATATAGACAATATCAATTTTTTAGACTAAGAACCAAACTAAGACCTTAAAGTGAGATTCTATTGAAATAACTCTCTTAAAGGCAGAAAGGATCTGTTTTCTTCAGGTAAAAATTTTGGGGCTCGGGTCCAGTTTGGAATTGGAGCCTGGGATAGGCATAATTCATTATAACACCGTGCCAGCATGCTAAAAGTGTTCCAAAGACTGCAACTGAGCATCTTGTGGGTCGTAAGAAATTTGCCCTGGGGTCCTTTGGCACCATATGTCTAGCAGGTAGCTGACAGCTGTTCAGACTGAGAGCAAATCAAGAAGAATTTAAGTAAAGAGCAACTACTACAGTAAGGTACATCAGCAGTGTGATTTAGGTATAATACATATGCTATGGTGAGCAAAAATTAAATTTGAATGTGATATTGCATGCTGTCCCCACTTTTGTCCTCAGGAACATTTAGATACCTTTCCAAAATAATCAGCCAATAGGAATACTGAATCATGCTTAAAACTCTTACTAGATGGAATTGCCTTGACTTGTCCAACAAGGCATCTGTCTCTTCTTTTTATTATGTAAGTAGAGGAAATAAAGGCAGGTACTTAATTCTGTATAATACTTTGCATGCAATAAGTGCCCTTAAAAAATATTTATGTGGCAAAGGACAGAAGGTGTTATTCAATGACATCTTAACAATAACTGTCTTCCTGATTATTTTCAAGGTTAATCTATATTCTTTATCAATTTATATAGGTATAGTTGTGGCACAGTTATTCATGAGACATGCAGTTCATGCCTGTAGCTTGTTGATAACAATTACTAATCATGCATTAACTCTTCACAAGTCATTTACCTCTACCATTTATGCATGAACAAACACCGCCTTTAAGAACTTTGAAGCTGACAGGCTAATCCTTTTCACCACTGACTTGTATCTCAATTCCTCAATGGCAGTATAATCCACAAAAGAATCCAAAATGGCACTGAACGTACTCAGCCAATTAATTGCACCATTTTATTGAGATACAGGGGTTAAATGAGAGCATATGAGTTAAATGTGGATGCAGAAAAATAGGTATCTTTTGATTTAATTATATTTTTTTCTCACAAAACCAGTGTGACAATAGCTTTTTAAAATATTTTTTACAGGAAGATTTTAAGTTTTAAAGAGACATTTAGTTTAGTTGTTTGTTGGGGTTTTTTACACTATTATAGGTAAATGATTGTGTTCAAACCTTTTTTTAAGGTATTAACACTGTGAATGTTATAATGTGCAACACTGTGAGTCTTGTAATGTACAAAAAGGATTTAAAGTCTTTAAACATTAAAGTTTAGGGGAAGAGATCAGGCAGGAAAAGGATAGGAAAGCATAAGGGTAGAGAAGAATACAGACTCTACTGCTGAGTCACAAGGTTCAGAGTAGAATCTTGTGCTCAACTGAGCCTGACTTTTAGGAACAGTTTAAGCCTGAAAGCTCAACAGCCATTAACCTTAAAAACATTTAAATTTAATAGCACTTAATCCATAACTTAGGATCAACAACTTAGCAATGGATTCATATACAATTTCCTATAACACAACAGTAACTTGCATACAGGCCTAACTTACTTTCAAATCTAAAGTACTTAAGAATCTAGGAGAGCAGCATTCCTAGTAATTTGCTATAGCATATTCAAACTTGCTTGCACAAACATAAAGTCTGTACCTGTGAAATATTACCCTTGAGTTCAGTGAAATGCTCACCTCAGATGCCTTTGCATCTCCTCAACAGGCACAGGGTTGAGCCTCAAGGAGTTGGGGTATCAGCCCTGGATCCATCATTATCATTCAGTGATCTTCTGAGCAGAGCAAACTGGAGAATTCACTGGCTCTGAGAGATGTCCCATGCAGAAGGAGGTCACTGGTCACAGGTGCTGTGGTCTGAGAGAGCTCAGAGGGTCTCACTTTGGCTGCTGTTTTTAGAATCACAAGAGAGGTGGCTTTAGTCATAGCAATCTTCTATCTGACCACAATCCAGGTCAGAAACTTTCTTTGAAAATTTGATAATGAAAATATTATCTCATTTGGGTTGTTGTCCAGGTAAGAAAAACAAGTTTCCAAGGCTGTTTGCTAAAGTCCAAGTGGTCATTAAACAGTACTAGTTCCGAAGAGCAGACAATGCTCCTGATAAGTTCCATGTGCACCTTCTCAAGGCTGAGGCCTCAGGAGCGTTTCTGGGATTGAACTGTGTCCGAGGCTGGGGAAGTGGTGTGTGCACCACTGCACACACTGGGCAAAAAATGGGGCAAAAAAATCAAGAGGTCACACAAAGAGCTTGACAGTGGTCTGCACATGGAGATCTGTCAGCAAGGGTGTAGCTACATAGTAAATATAAGCAATAAAATGCATAAGGCTGAAAGGAACATATGTTTTCAGCATCTTGTATGATCTCAATTTTCTGTAAATCCATGACTGCCATCAGACATGTGGCTGCTTCCTGTGAAATATGGGCATTATGAAATATGGTCATGTCTGTTATGGTCAATGTATGCCATTGTTCTTTTGACAAGCTCTTTATCTATCAGATACATAAAGTCTAACATATATGCATATATACATATACACTTACCAGCATTAACATGTTTGAAGGGGCACAGGTTTCTAATAATTTTCTCATTTACTTTTTATAAATTAAACACTTCATTGGTGTGCAGCTCTCTCAAAAATCTTAATTTTAAGAGCCTCCACTAAGGCACAGTAGTCTGAACTTTCCAGTCAGATTTGCCAGATTGACCTTGTAAGGATCATCTGTCATGCTCAGTATCTGTAAAAGAGAGAGAGATGAGGGAACTGGAACATTAAGGAGGACAGATTATAATTTTCTTCATCTGATGGTTCATCTGTTTGCTATTTTGTTTGCTGCTGGGTTTGCTACTTCAAATTTTTGTGTTTCAAATGAAAGGAAAACCATTAGTCTTCATTTTGAAGAAACAAAATCAGGTTACTTCCACAGTTCTGAACATTTGTGCCATATGGGAGAAACCTTGTATACCAAATACCTATTTTGTCACTATTTCCTACAATGACCTGTGGATGTATATTCCTTTACAATAGTAGAGAAGGAAAGAAGGAGAAAGAAGGAGAAAGAGCTTTCATCATCCTTTGGAAATCAGTCTTTCTTAGGTGCTCTGTATATCTCTAAATCTTCTGGATGATCACCATAGCCATCAAGATGTGACAGGGGATTGAAAATTTCATTTATAATTACAAAAGTTGGAGAACATGAAATCCTTTCGAAAACTGTGTTTTTCAATTGTGTGAATTAAATCAACTCAATTTATAAGAAAAACAATTTTGGTGAGCATTGAAACTAATGAAATATGATTTTCATCTGATTAAGGTCTTTGTCTGCCTGGCTTTTTAACTGACTTAGTCTGAAAGCCAAGGCATGGGTCATTGCACCAATAGAAATTTAAAAATATGTATTTGCTTTCCTAAAAAAGGCTTGGTAAAGGCTTTAATAAAATTTGGTCAGCTATTTGACATTAGAAGATTTGTTTTTCAGTCACAATTCATCCTCTAGTAAAGTAGATGCTTTATGAATTGTATAGGTTTGTGGCTAAAGAACTTGTAATCACTTTTTCTTAGGTGGTTTTTCCTACTTTTCATGACCACTCAGGGCAGTCCACTTGCTCTCCTACTTTTCTTCCTTCTGCAGGAACATTAGCTTAATCTGTATTTTAAGCCAGGTGCCTTTACAGAACCCGCAGGACTACTATCTGAGACCTCTGTCTTTTTTTTTTCTTTTTTTTTTTTTTAAGTTATTATTTTAAATGTGGTATAAATCAGTTGAAAAAAATCAAAAGTTTGAAACAAGCTGTTTGAAATATATACACATACAGTGTAATTACGCAAAATCTAATACCTTAATGAGACTAAAAAGAGCAATAAACCCAAAGAAATTCTATCTTATACAGCTGCAAAGTATCTTTTGTGTGATCAAACAGCAGAGCTGGACCTTCAGATGTCCATGTTCTACTGCTGCAAACCACAGAAGCAACTAATGTCCCTCGGTTGATCACTAGGAAGTGTCTTGCTATATTTTGCACTTGGTTTACACGAGAATTTTCTAGTGGATATTGTCTAAGATCAGGAATTTATGGGAATTTTTCCTGAATTAATCAATTTAACATTGTTAAATATTCCCAACTCTTGACAAGGCAGCAATTGCAAGCAGAGGAAAGACAGTTAAGTCTATGGCTGCACTTTGAAATACAATGAATATTGAGACAGACATGCGTCTTCCCCTATACATTAATTTACTAGTAAAATTTGGATTTCATTCACTTCTCTTCAACAGGATCTCTGAAATACAAACCAATATGACTGAAACCAATCAGCAGAAGCTGCACCATTACTCATAATCAACTGACTTGGGTGTATAAGGCTTTCTCATGAGGCTGTTCTCTCCATTTCTTACTGTTTGAGCACTGCCAGTTCAGTTGGCAGTGTAACAGGACATCTGAACGGTGTGCGGGCTGTCCTCCAGAGTCTTGCATGCATGACAGCTCTGGCTTCCTCTTGCAAATGCAGAGGGAGTGGAGGGATTATTCTGTCCCAGCTGGCCTGCCAAGAAGGTGCTGCCAGGTAGGAAAGCAATTATCTGTGACCTTGGACAGCTTTTGTAGGGTGGAAGAAGCGGCCTTTTCTTGCAGAATCTTCACTGCATTGCCCTGTATCAGGAAGCTCTTGCCAATGCCTGTACCTGATGGATTGAGATGGATCCTGCTGTCCAAAGCAAGCCTTTTCCTTCACTCCCTGCCAGCTTGGATTTGGCCCAGTCCTAGTTTTCCTGAGTCTGTAGCAAGTGCTCTAAGATGACAGTGTTAGAAGGACAGTAACTTTAGAAAAACTGAAATAATAGTAAAATGTCTTGGTCATGAGAAGTGATGTAGTGCCAGTTTGGGTAGAGATCTGCTTAAAAGGCAAATGAACAGAAGTGGCAAGGAGGGAGAGAGCAAGTGAAAAGAGAAATTAAATGTTGCTGGAGATAAATGGAAGCATCTCTGTGTCCCCAGCAATGGGGAATAAAAGAAATTATAAGGAAATGCAGGCAGCAATAAAGAAAAAATCCGTGTGCCTAGGGGCAAGTCAGAGGGATCAGTGCCCTATGGGTCAGGCTTTCCAAGCTTCTGAAAAGCATTCTGTGAGCTGGGAAGGGAAGAGATTAGCAGTGGGATGGAGGGTCCAGGACCTGCCCCATGGTTCCAGCATGTCTGGTTGGCAATGGATGGGAGCCATGGTGGGGCAAGGGCAGCCAGGCCAGGGCACTTGGCAGAGGCAGATCAAGCTCACAGCAAGTCAGGACAAAGACCTGGTGCACTGCTGAGGCAAGTGGAGAGTATCTAGCCAAAATATCTAACTTTGGTTGTCACCAAAATTGGAAAACACTTGCACAAAACTCCTTTGCTCAAGGAGAACGAAAAAACTAACTGTCCCCTTTTTCTTTTTAAAATTTACTTTGTCCATGGGTTCCACTGCCAGGAAACATGCCTATGGAAGGCTGGGGCTAACCTGCTTTTTATTCCCCTTTCTTCATGGGAGAGCCTATCTCAGGATGAACAGCCTCTGTGGGATTTGGTCAGGTTGAGTTGAAATAGGAACTGTTCTGTTTTGGGCTGCAATATATTGTTTTTTAATGTGGTTTCTTGGTATTAGAAAACAACCAACTGTGCAGCCCAGCATGTGCTGTGGTTGATTACCGGAGGAGTGATTCCTTTGTGGAAGCTCACATGGAATGTTGTGAACTGAGGGGGTTTATGGCTTTGGGGTACTAACCACCACAGAACATGTCCTGGGATCCTCCCTCAGCAGGGCTGGGGCTCTGCACCTTCTGGGACATGCCAGCTTCTCCTGTATATCCCAGTGCATCGGGGCTAGCCCCAGCCTTTCTCCTCAGGAAGAGGTTGGAGTTTCCTATCAGAAAATAGTCCTGAATTTAATCATCAGCCTTCTTCACTGCCATCTGCTTCCTGCTGCCACGTTTCCCTCTTCAGGTGTGTGTGTGGGTGAAGGATGGATATGGAGTTGGGAGCTCATGTGGGGGCTTGTGGTGTCTCAGTTCTGCATGGGCAGTTCTGCCCCAGAGCCAGCCCAGGCACAGGGCTTAACTGCAGCTTGCCTGGCTGAGGAGGGAGAGGCTGTGAAGGGTGAAACCTTGGAAAATGCCATTCCAGCTGAAAGCAGAAAGAGAAAGGAGCTGCCATTCTCCTTCATGTGCCTAATGTTGTGGCAGGCACAGGGAAGCTGCCAAAGCAATTTTTCCTGTCCTCCAGGAACTCCCCAGCTTGCAGGTGAATTATGAACCTGGAAGTGATGCTGAGGCCAGCCAACGTTGGACAGGACAGCAAAACTGAGGGGGAGGGAAGAGGAGGGGAGGGAAGGGGAGGGGAAGAGGCCTCCTTGGGGTGTCAGTTGGTGAGTGCTGTGGGCTGGCAGAGGCTGGGGAGCTGGTAAGCATGCCAGAGACTGCTGCCCACAGCTGGTCCCTGCCTTGCCCAGCATCAGATGTTATGACATGCACTGATTCAAAGAAGCTGAAGTAGAAAAATTCTTTTGCTAAGCTCTTCCCAGGTAAAAGAAGCTGTCTTTGAACTAAGTCATGGAGGAAAGGTTACCGGCAAGTGTGGAATAGAGCCATAGAGCCTTATCTGTCCCTTGGGGAAGTTTTTTTTTGGAGAGGCAACGCTTCCAGAGGTGAGGATGAACTGTGGCATTTGCTGAGACTTCCAGGTTCCTGATATTATATTTGGAAGGTTTGCACCTAGAAAACAAAGACCTTGCCTTTGAGTTCAGCCATGTTGAGACTCATAGGCACTCCAACGTGGACACAGCAGTACATACAGCAACACCTTAGGAGTCCAAGACAGATTCTAACCTTCCCATACTCAGAAGCCAAAAAAAATTGAGTGCCCATTCTGGTCCTTCTGGTACTGCTGTCTTTGTCTACAGACAGCTGGAGCCAAACCTCTCTGCTTAGCTTAACATTTGTGGGCAGGGAGCTCATTGGAAACAGCTCAAAACCAGCTTCTTCTTCATGTCTCACGGTGACAGCTCAGGAATGTGAGGAGAGGGAATGAGCTGAGAAACAAGGAGGGGACTGAGGAGAGAAGCCATAACTGCTCCCCCAACTGCAGAAGGGGAATGAAGCCATGGTGTTGGAGGGAGGTCCAGGCTGTTGCTGGGGTTTGTTGGGCGCTGCATTACCTCTCTAGCTTCCTGAGCTTCAGCTGCAGTTCCCACCATCCCTCAGGCTTTACCTTCTCTCTTTTTATCATGAGCTCCTGGCCTCAGCTGCCCTACGGATGTTCTCCACACTGAGGAAATCTCACTGTCTCTTTTTACTGCCACAGGGACCACAAATGCAGTGTTGGTGCTGGAGCTCTATACAGGATGCTCTTTTCTGCCCAAATCATGCCTTTCTTCTCCCCGTCCACTTTAAATCTCCATTGGCTTTCACATAAGGCAGCCCCAAGCAGGGTTGTGCCATGGTCCTGCTATGCAGAACCGTCCCAGAAAGGCAGGGGGGAAGAATCAACCCTCAATTGGGGGCTGCAACCTCTCTGCTTTTCCTCAGGGGTCTCTGAAGGAATCCCTATCCCTGTGGGGCAGGAGCTACACATGCCTTGCCCTGGGCTTTTGTGAGAGGGTGATGGAAAGATGGAGATGGGAAGATGTGCCATGGGGTTTGCAGGCAGTTAAACATGGCTGGGTGACAGTGCTTTCCCCAGCTTGCCAAGGTGCTGCTCACTGTCATTTTGGGACAAGCAGGAGATGGCAGTGGGGAAGCACATCAAGACAGGGACAAGGGACAGGCTGCCAGACCAGGGGAAGCATGGCTGGCTGCTTGCAGCCTTAGGTTGAAGGTGCTGAGAAATTTCCAGCATGGTGCTGAGGACAAGACAGTGCTGTCTCCTCCACAGCCTGTTAGTCCTGCAGCAAGGCCAGCTTGGTTTCCCTCCTCTCCAAGAGCAGCAGGAAGTTGCTGCTATTGGGAGAACCCTTTGCATTTCCTGGGAAGCCTGGCTGTGAGATCATGACATTGGCTTCCAAGACTGGTTCCCTGGGGATGCAGCTGCCATCACTCCCCTCATCTGCCTGTGTGGCATATGCACTTCCTGGCCTTTCTTCCCACCACTGGCCTGAACCACCATGGCCACATCCCAGGGTAAAAGGCATCTGGGGAATCCCAGGCAGGCTGGGAGGGAGGGTGAGTTTCTAGTAGGAAAATGCTGGCAGTGATGGAGAAGTGCTGCTGCATGCACAAAGTGTGCATACAAATGTCTGACTTCAATCATCCTGAAATTTTAAAAATCACTCTTAAACATAGTAGTAGTCCTCAGTACATGCTGATGGCAGCACATCTTGTCCTTTCCTTGCTAGCTTTCTGTGTGTGCTGTGTGAAGGTTCTCACACGTGCTCATACTGTGACACGACAAGCTAGACCACATGGCAACTCAACTGTGTCCTCTGTTAGCTGCATCCAGAGGCCAGACAGGAATGACTTCCACCCTTATGGCTATATCTGAACTGGAGAGCATCAGCAAGGCTAGGGTTCTCTCTCTGGCTGCTTGTGGGACAACAGAAGAGCAAAGGAGGTGATCCTCATCCCAGTGAGCTGGGCCTATGCCCTGGCCATGCATCAGCTTGGACTTGGTTGCTGCATCTGCACTGTTGCCAAGATAAGGTTGTGGGGAGTGGAAGGTGGGCTGGCAAGTTCTCCCTGCCCACCCTGGTGCCCTGGGCTGCCTCCTGCCCCTTCCCCAGGCCTGGAAAAAGGGGGCTGGAAGAACAACCTCACCTTCATGCAACCTCTTTTCGGCTGTAGAGAGCAGTAAAGCCTTGTCCGAGCCTTCTTTTCTCCAGGCTAAACATGTCCACCTCTCAGCTGCTCCTCATAGGATTTACTATCCAGACCCTCCACCAGCTTCATTGCCCTTCTCTGGACTCTCTACAGCACCTCAATGTCTTTCCTATAGCGAGGGGCCTAAAACAGGGTTTGAGGTGCAGCCTCACCAGTGCTGAGTACAGGGGGATGCCTTTGTCCTGGTGGCCAGGCCAGGATGTCCTTGGCCTTCCTGGCCACCTGGGCACAGCTGGCTCATGTCCAGCAGCCCCAGAGTCCTTTGGGCAGCTCTACAGCCACTCTCCCCCAGCCTGTGTCCCCGCATGGGGTTGTTGTGACCCAAGGGCAGGGTGCTGCACTTGGCCTTGTTGAACCTCATACAAACAATTGGCCTCGGCCCGTTGATCCACCACTCCACTAATCTGTGCAAGACTGCGAGATCTGTGCCTCTTCCTCTCATCCTACTCATCCTCTATTCTAATATTCTCTTGCTCCTGCCAACTCTGTAAGATATCGCTCAACAC